>WBMZ01014157.1:0-180338 GCA_013400975.1 Atrichornis clamosus | reverse complement strand
GCGGCCCGTGTGCGCGCGGCCCGCTCTCACCGGCCCTGCTTCCCTCCCCGCAGGACATGGCGAAGAGCCTGAGGAGCAAATGGAGGAGGAAGATGCGGGCGGAGAAGAGGAAGAAGAACGCGCCCAAGGAGCTGGAGAGGCTGAAGAAGATCCTGGGAACCAAAGCGGACGTCATCATGGAGGAGGTGAAGGAGGTGGCGACCGTGGTGCCCCCCGAGAAAGTCCTGGAGCAGAAGGGTGAGTTGGGCTCTGGCTGGTTTTTCCTGCCGCAGTCGCCCAGGTGCAGGGACACCCTGCAGTGTTGTGATCCTGTGAGTTTCACTGCCGGGATCAGGTTGAGAACACTGAGTCGGAAAACTTTTGTCTTTTAAAGCTAAAAGATGCTGTTAAAACACTGAATCTGGTCATTTCGCAACACTGGCATCCATATTGCATCCTTGTCCCTTGGGTGACAAGGTTATTAACGTTTGATTTTTAGTATGTAAATTATGTAATGTGACTTACGAAGAGTGTAGTGTGACTTACGATGAAAACATCAGGTGAGTGAGGATTCACCACTTAGCAGTTGTTCCAATCACAGCATTATATTTGCTGTTAAACTAGAGATAGGATATCATTTCCATCCTAATTTAAAGAAGATACTAAACATATAGGAGTTGGACCTAACTCTGAAGTAATATTTTAGAGATTTTTATCAAGAATATAGAAGTCCTTTTTTTTCCTTTTTTTTTCTTCCTATTTAAATGTGCTGTCTCAAGGTAGCATAGTATGGACCCAGCTTCTGAATACTAATTAGTGCTGCGTTGCACATGGTGCAGGAGTGGCTGGCGTTAGGTGTCCACAGGTAATGCCATCTTCCTCTTTGTGCCTGGAATCAGGTGTAACCTGTAAAGGAAGTAACCCAGGAGACGGACACAAATTTTAAACAGCTGCGTACTGGACAGGAGTCAGAAAGACACCTTCTCTTTCCAAAACTGAGGTCCAGACTAAATCGTAGTCCTTTTTTGCTTCTCCAGTTTATGCCACTTAAGATATTCTGATATTGAAAATGGAAATAGAATGGTATAAAAAAATACTTGCCCAATTATGGGTATCTTCAAGTATAATTTGTAATTTTATCCATGGTTCTCATTTGTCCCATAAACCAGGTGTAAAAGTCGTACTTTAAGGTGATGTTAGAATTGAATTTCCAAAAATGTAGGATACTGAAGTTGGAGGAAAAATTGTTGCCTTAAACCTAGTTTCTGAAGCAAATGCATGGCTGACTGTCATTCCTGCACCTCCTTCCAGCTCTGCTAGCAACCTCCCTACAATTTCACTTGGCTTTTGCAGGGAGATAGTAGCCTCAGAAATACCTAAGAATATAGGCATTTCAGAAAACAACTACAAGTTTTGTGAAAATATTGATGTCTTCTTTGAGAGGTCTTTTCAGCACTAACTGTGGACATAAAAGGAGCTCACATTACCAGGTGTTACAAGACATGAAGTAGATAAAAACTTTATCCGAAATACATACTTTCCATAGACAAGTAAATAATTTTCCAGCTCAAGAAGGTATATAGGTATATATTACAGACATCTTACTGTGTTACTTTAGGATATTTATTACAGTACACTGTGAATTTTATGGGTTTTTTTCATTTTTTTCTTGTTAGGAAAAAAATAATATAAGGTCTGGTTAGCCTTTTTAGCTGTTTTTAAAACTTTGTGGACATGCACATATTCCTCTAGGTAATCATATCCATTGAGTATGCTTCAGTAACTGATTTTGTAGGGCTTTTTTCTCTCATTGTCTTTAACCGCTTTGATGGGTTTTGTTTATGTCCTTGCTTGGCTTTTGTTCAGTGGGTTTCTTCCTTTTACTGATTCCTGCAACATCCTTGAGATTGCAAAATACAATAAAAAAGTTGTTCTGTGTGAACAACTGGTATTTTCAGTCCAGGAGTATTAATTTAGTTGATGTTGCAGCTGACATTTATTGTTAATGTGCTTTTTTGCATTCCATATTCATGCAACAGATTAACCTGTTGAAATGGTAGTACAGAAGTCAGAGAAGAAGCTTCTGTACGTGGTGCTGGGTGTTCTGGTGGTGTGTTGTTGGAGGCTGTCTCTCCTATGCCATTTGGAAAACTACGCTCTTAGGAAGGTCTCGTGTTGTGTTTCTCTGATACCTTGTGAGGTTTCTGGAGCTGGGACTTGTTTGCTGCCTGTCCCATGCTGGATAGGCTTTTGGTTCCACCACCTGGCAGTAGGCCCCTGTGCTGATCCTCTGCTGACTGCAAGGATTTGTGTCCCAACTTAGGGCTCCATAACCACATCACTGGTGCAGATTCCTGTAGACCATCAGCAGTGCTTCAACTATTGAAGGAACACATTGGCCTTTCCTCCTGAGCTTTGTCTCTCAACATCAGACACGCACAACAAGTCTTTTTCCCTCGCCATAAAACTTGTGGTAAAGGTTTGAGTTGCACACATAGGGTTTGGGAACAAGGTTGAAATCATAGAGCACCATTCCAGTCAGTACTGAGCAAGGTGTTTCTCTTGCAGCTTTATTGTCTCGTTGAGACATGACGTTCATGGGCTGTTAGATAGCTGGGGATGTCATTCTTGGGAGTGACCATGTCACAGGCAGTCTTCCTGATCCTAGGGATTAATCCTCTCTTTCTGCATGTAAATGTGTTAAGACTTGATGTCATTCTCACTCCCTGAGGCAACTGTGGCATCACTGCCTCATGTTAGGTACTGTCATTGTATTTCAGCTTTTCTCTTTACTATTCTCTCCACCTGTCTTCATCTTCCACTCAGATTAAATTTTTAGAACAGATCCTAAACATTACATCATAAAAATGTGTAATTGTACTTACATTTCAGTAAGCCTGTGGCTTCCAGTATGGTTGCATATATGTCTGCATGGTGGAACACACAAGTTCTTAGACACAGTGTTTGAACAGACTGTAGACTAAAGAATAAGATGCTTTGCCCAGACATGGTCTTTAGGAAGAATTCTGCACATTTACTATCAAGTGTTGACATTCCTGAGTTGCAGTTGCATTGTTTTGGAAAGTGCTTTCACTATATAAACCCTTCAGCTATCTATGTACAAATACTACTGTGCCTAGGGATATTTTTATTATTTTGTTGAATCCAGTAACAAAATAGCTTCTGTGAAGCAGATTTAGGTATTTTACTCACTATAAATGCCTTTCATTTTCAGATGACTGCAAAATGGACCTGGATAATAAACGAAACAAAAAAACTCTTCTAGACCAGCATGGACAGTACCCAATATGGATGAATTCCAGGCAAAGAAAGAAGCTTAAGGCGCAACGTGTTAAAGGGAAAAAAAAATCAAAATTGGCCAAAGGCCTTGTCTGGTAAAATCAGTTTTGTAAGATCATGCATATTTTACTTATCAAAATAAATTTCCACATAAGTTCATGATATATTTGTTCTTGGTCACTGAGTATAATTTATTGTCTTGAATGAATTTTTGAAGAGACTTATTAGGCCAGCAAATGATGAAAGAAGTATTAATTTGGTGTCTGCTGAATTTAAAAAGGAAGCTGAGTGCCTTTGAATAATTGCCTGTGATTATCTGTTTTCTTGGGGGATAAGGGTCTTCACCTTTTATATTGTGAACACCAAAAATGCTAAAGGAAGTCCTAAAAGTAATTAAACCAAATGGTTTTTTGTCCTGTGGTCTTTGTCAGTTTAACTTGTCTTTTAGTAAATATGACCAAAGAATTCTGTAAACATGCTGTAGCCTTTAAATCCTTCTGTAAAGTTCGTTGCACTTTGTGTTTCTTTTAACATCTGATAATTAACAAAAATATACTTTCGTAGGTAACTTTAAAAAGTTTTTATGCTGAAATCAACACTAAGGTTTCACGAGACTTTTGCAGGTAAAACAAGAAAGTGTCAGTCTGACTAATTCACAAAGAGAACAAAAAAATATTTCACTCCTGCCTGCAACAGAAATATTGTAGGAACTAAATAACTGAAAGTAGGACTGATTCTTTTATTACTAAAATGAGAGAACACAAATGCACAGAATGGAAATAAAGTAGTTTTCTTTAAAATCTTTTCCAAGTTTTAGTAAAATAAATGAGAATTTTCTTTTCCATATGTATTTTCAGTAGCCTTTTATTCCTCTTAAAATCATACTTACCTCTCATACTTTACAATGTGTGCATAGGATAAAATACTGCATGATTGTGTAACAGATGCCATTTATATGATTAGCTACAGTTGGGTGCATATTACTTGGCAATAACATGTGATGACAGATGCAAGGGTTAGTTGCCCTGAAAGCTTGTGTTTTTAAAATGGCTCTCATTTCAAGGATGGAAATAATTACTGTACCAGTCCTGCAGTATGTTGGCTTTTCAAGTACCAGTCATGGATACAGGGCATAACCTTCACCCAGCTTCATCCAAGATGGAATCCACATTCTGTAATTGCCCACAAACAGTGATATGTATCTGTTGTGATAATTTGGGCATAGGAAAGAAGATTTATTCTTTTAATTACAGTAGGCTGTAGTTTGCTAAAATCCAGTAAGAACTCAGTGTGATGGAAAATTTGTTTTTTCTGGAAAAATACAGTGTGCTTATTATTAGTCTTGTTATTATTAGGGGAAAGGTACTCTGTTGGACATAAAAAGAATTAAAAGGTGTTGGAGGAAAAACCAATGCAGCTTCTGTTTTCATGTACATTGACAGTTAATGAGACTTGGTAAGATACAGATCACATATTACCAAATCATATGCCATTAATAACTTAGTACTTTAAAAATATTTCCATTAAGTTGATAATACCCTGCTAAAAAACAGCTGCTGCTCTCAATTTTTTAGTCTTACTAGAGAAATGGGTCTAGATTTTGGAATCAAACGTACCTAAATGTTAGTATTTAGGTTAGGAGTACTTTAAAATTGATTCATGTAGAGGAAAGTGTTCCAGTGTGTTTAACCAGGAATGGAATGGAATGAACAGATTGTATTTACTTACTCTTGTAACAATGTAGGCTCTGTTTTGATTAATACAAACAGTTGTGTGAAAAAACAATTGGTTTTTTTCCTATAGAGTAAGTGCAGTGCTATTTTTGACATGCTTGTTTGTAAATCAGCTGACTTTCAAGCAACTCCCTGTGGGAAAGCAGGCTGCTTTTCCTGGCTGAAGACAAACTGGCAAGGTACTCCTGTTTAGATGTACAGCTTCAGAGTCATATTATTTTCATTCTTTTGGTGCACAGCCATACTCTTCCTCATCTTCATCGGGCCTGCCACCGCTGCACTTGCCTTACCCCATCCTCTCTCCAGAGTTGTTTCCCTTCTGCCTCTGCTCCTTCCTCTATAAGAGAGAATGATCTTCGTAACTGAATAGTCTTTCTTATTTGTGCTTGTATGACCTAACTCTGAGCTTTTCTGTACAGATGATTAGTCAGCTGCTTTTGTGACCAGATTAAGAAGTTGAATCTCAAATGAAAGATTATAGACGCTGCACTGATCTTTTATTTAGAAGTTGCTTACTTCCTGAAACAACACTGGCTGTGTGAGGTATTTCCTCCCTGGTGTCCAGGATAAAGTCAAACATGTTCACTTAAACTACAGATATTTTAAGACATCCTGTTTGATTTTTGAGGTGAAATGGAGGATAAGAAAAAGGAACCTAGCTAAATGTGCAGCATGTATGTAACCTTAGAGGTTGAGTCATGGATACGCCAGGGGAATTCTGCTTCTGGGGTTTCAGCATGTGCTATATGTGGATGCTGTAATTTTGTATTTGGGATTTGCTTTAGATCTGCTTTGACCACCTCAATTTTTTGAATGGAAATACCAAATTATTTAGTTGCCATTGAATATTTGATTTATACTGCTGAATCTGAAACATGTTTCTATTTGAGTTCATGGAAAAAATCATGTTTCCTTGCAATAGAAAATGAATTTAAACATACTTGATTTTGGCTGAAATACATATTTTAAAAGTCCTTAGAGGGATTTTCAAAGAAGTAAGAGATCTGCTTTTAAACAGCATTCAAATAATATCATAATTCATTGGTCTTTACCTAAAAAAAGTTGTTTAAGTTGGGATTGAGGAAGAAAAGGTTGCAGTTGATTAAACAAACCGATGGAAATCTAAAAGTGTATAACTTAAATGGCGCTGTCAGGGTTGTGATATTTGGGTTTTTTAAAATTCTGTATTTGTGCTATTATGAAGCTGCTTAGTTGCAACCACCCACCTCTGTGACTCTGCCACCAAGTCCAAAGTGCTGTGGGATCTGTATTTCCTGGAGCTGCATATGAAAGGCAGGGGAAATAATGCAGGTACTTTTGAACTACATGCATAAAGCCAGCACTGAAAGAATTAAATACTTTTATTTCATTGAAATGTTTATGTGCATAAAATGTGTGTGTGTTTGTACAGTATAAAAATTGCATTAGCAAATTGCTAAATGTCCTGTAGATTGTTGGCAGTTTCTTGAGAATATGATGAGGTCTGCCCTTTTTGACCCAGTATGCAGGACTTGATTTTTTAAGTGAGTTGTTTCAGATGGCTAAAGTAACTGGTAGCAGTGGTGGTGGTTCAGTTCCTGGGCTTTTCTGGTAACTTGCTCCTGCTCTGGGACACCTCCTTCTCTGCACTGTGTGGTCAAGTTGGTTGGGGGCCCAATTAGCTAAGATGCACTGAAAATACTCCTATTTCCCACATTTTGATCAGCTGAATTGTCTTACAGCCTCAGTGTACAAGAAGCAGCGTCAGTAGGAGGCAGTATAAGACCAGGAACAAATGGCTGATGGAGGCGGGGCTGTGTCTGGCTGTCCGGGTTCCAAGCGCTGATCTCATCAGCTGCCTCTCAGTGTGGCCACCGTGCAGTGCAGCCTTGTGAAGGTGGAGACTGGGTCAAGCAAATGCATTGAGGATTTTGAAAGTGTTTCCCAACAAAGGGTAGAGCATTGGAGTCTGATCTACTGCCAACACTGTGGTTATAGAGGATGCTAAATACAGTTTGGGGCTGCTTAGTACTGAAGGAAGACTGTCATGCCCACATGGTACAAAATGCTCTCCTGATACATGGTCACAACTTTTTAAACAACAAAAGGAGTCCTGTTCAAAGGCCTTGCAGTGTATGTCTCTTTCTATTATGCTACCTTTTCCTCCTGCTGCCTAAACGGTCAAATGGGTTCTGAATTTGATGTAAGCCGGACATCTGATCTGGGTCTGATTAGCAGCGTGAACATGTCTGATATCAGAGCTTATGGGAGTACAGCCTCACTCAGAAATGGTGCAAAGCAATCTGCTCCTCAGGGTGGCATAGTCTGAATTGAGCTACGGCATTTGTGGGGAGGATGAGTCTGAAGCTGTGCATTGCTCTCTTCAGGCCAGGGTTTTGCCATCAGTTTTAACTTACCTAAGGGTGAAGTTTCAGGAGAGGACTGACTAAGACATCAGAGAGCTCACTGCTGCAGGAAGAGGCCCTTTTCAACTTTTTCCCTTCCCTTCTCCAACTGCATTGTCCAACTCACGATTTCCTACCCAGGAGAAGCAGACATTAGGATGGTTTGGGTTTTTTTCCAAGCTAAAAGTGAGAAAGAACTAACAACTTCCTTCTGTTAATAAACACTGCACAGTTGTGGCAAGTCCACCATTTCCACTGTGCTTTTATTCTTCCTACACTACTACAGTTTCCTGATTTCTACCTTACCAATAGTGACAGTGTTTAAAGGAAAAGAGAAGGTAGAATAGCAAGAAGATAATATTTGCACTGTCCCCTCTCCCTCATCTCAGTCATTTAAGCATTTTAGGTCAATTAGGTCTCTAATTTTTCTGATGCCCATATATCAATATAAAAGGTCTGAAATGTTAGGAATAGTACATGTTGTGGCTAGAGAGGGTTGTGTATCAAGGGTCCTTGTCAAGGCAACATGAGGACTGCTTTGTGAAGGGCTTGTATTTTCAGAGCACACTGACTTTTGCTCTGTTTTCAGCTATTCAGGAGACTATGGAAGTTACGAATTACATTTGTGTTTGGTAATAGTATCTTTTCTCTATGATTGCAGTTAATTTTCTTGCAAGGCTCCTAAAGTCTGATTGCAGATTTTACAGGACTTTTAAACTTTTGCCTTTAACCAGGAATTGGGTTTGTGGATAGTATTTCAGGAAGCAAAGGCGTATTTGTTGTCTCAGGATGGCTCATCCAACTCAGTTCAGCTGGTCCGTTCACACATTCATGTTATGTGAAATATATAATACCTCTTTTTGATATGTGACAAATTCATAACACATAGGTGCAACAGCTATTCCATGGTACAGCTTGCTACCTTGAGTCTTTAAATTACTTTGACAATAGATGTTCTGTAAATTTTGCTTTGTGAATTCTGATGTATGAAACAAGAACTTTTTAGAACTATTGATTGTGCTTCTGTCCATCTTGCTTCTGTAAAATATGACAGAACTTGGTGCAGATCAGATCAGAGCTGCAGTTTGTCTTGCAAGAGAATGCAAAACATTTCTTAGAAGAAGGACTCAGTATCAACAGCTTCTTGGTCGTAGTCTCTCAGGTTTAGTTCATCATCACTACTGCTACTGAATAGTGATATTCTTGGAGGATGTAAAGAAAGAAGGTGGGAACCAAAGTGCACCAGGTTACGTGCAAAGCTGATGGTGGAGCTGCAGACTGACCCATCCAAACCGCAGCTGGGTGGCCTCAGACACTTGATTGTTTTTTCTCTCCTCAATGTCCTTAAGACTGCCTGAGTTCTTGTGAAAACAACACAAAGTTTGCCACACTTTAGGGCAAATGCAGACATAGTGTGATCCATATATTTGAGGTTGCTGGAACTGCTCCTTGAAGTCTTGACTCTACTGTGTTGAAGAGAAAAAGTGTTTAAGTCCTTGAATGTGAGACCAGGGTGTAAGATCATCCATGGGAAAGGTTACAGGTTGGTCTGTTGATGTAATAACTTTAGGAATTATTGCTTCAATGTAGGGTATAATGTGTTCATATACAGACACCTACGTTTTTATCTGTCCCTTTTAAACAGGTCACTTAAGTGCACGTCAAGCACTAGGCCCTCTCTTTTTCTCTTGGGGGAGAAGATTGTGTGCTGATTTTTTGTTATTTTGCTTGCTACTTAATACTAATCTGCTAAGTCCTCTATGTATCCAGTATCTTAGAAATATTGCTATAAAATCTTTTAAATAAAAATTAAAAGTTGCAGTTCTGTTTTCTTAGGCAGCCAGAAGGATGTTAACAGCCAATGCATGTCCTTAACACATGCTATCAAAACTCATCTCCAGAATATCGCCCCCTGCAAACTGTAGAGAGATTGGAATTTGAGGAAAATGGGGGGTTTTCCCTTTTCTTTTTTTTCACTCCTTGTGGACGACAAGCTTTTTGTTGAAGTCCTTAACTAGTTCCTGACAGAAATCCTTAGCAGTGTCCACAACTGGTGATTGCCGTGTAACAGTGATGGGAGGACAAAGGACAAAGTCTGCCAGGCAATATATTTCCATCTCAGCGTTTAATTGTCCATAACAGTGTTATCCAAATTAACTAGTAAGAGAGACTGGATTGTCTGTTGTCGCGCTCAATTGCATCAACTCCTACCATGTCATTTTTCCCTCAAATTCAGCAGTGACACAGACGCCATGAGCTGGTGCCTTCGGTCCACTTTCCTCTCCGTGCATCAGTGTCATTGCTAACTGGGCCCGTCTCCGGGTATTTTGGGAAAGACGAAAGCGGCTCCGCGCAGGGAGCAATCCCGGCGGGATCCTGCGCGGCGAGCGGGAGCTGGGCTTGGCTTGGGAAGGCGCTTCCCGGCAGGCGGCGCCGGCGGGCACAGGGAGTGAGCCGGACCAGCCTTGCAGTGTCCCCGGCACACGGGCTCTGCGAGAAATCGCCCCGCCAACACCCTGTGCCGCATTCTTTCGTTTAAGAAGCAGCCTTAGTTTCCAACAGGGCGTCATTAACTGCAGGAAAGCGCTCGATGCCGTGTGCGTTGCAGAGCAGTGCCATAGGCTGGGGGGCTTGGTTTGCTGCGGGTATTCCCCGTGCTCTTCGGTCCATCGCTTTCCCAACTGCCTGAAAAGCTGCGGGAGTTACTGTCAGATACTCTGTCCTAGTAAGGAGCGACATTTAAATGTGTAAAACCACTTGATGTTTTTACTGATGATGTGTTTATAACTAAGTGCAGTTATTCTCTAAAAATATACTAAAAATGCTACTTCATGCTAATACTTCCCCAATCTAATATTTTTTTCCCTTAAACGTGTCATTTTCCCAGAAATGTGCACAAAGGGATCCATGACTTTTTCTGATATGTAGTGTTTTGTGTTTAAAAAGAAGGCTCTTTAAAGCCTCTTATCAATCAACTGAAGCGTTTTAATGAAACTCAGTGGAAAGAGAGTTGTTTTATATCTGCTTGTTTTATTTGCATTTTAAAATCTCCACGTGGTGATTTCTACTAAGGTCCTGTGTCAGGGAAATCCAGAAGTGAAGTTGACCAGAGACAAGTAAAAATGCCTGTGTTGTTTTCATTGTCCAAATGTAATGATGTGCAATGATTTAAACCAGCAGTTTCACATGGTTAAAAATGAATTAGATTTATAAATTTCTAAAAGTAACCTCAGAAACACCAGAAAGGATAACTGTTTGTGTTAGGGTGGAATTAGTTTTGAAACTATAAAAACTATTTTCTATGCATTCACATAACAAAAAGTGTTTTTATTTTTAGGAACACATAGAAAAAAATATTTGTTCTTATACCAACAAACACTGTTACAACAAATGCTTCCATTCCTGCAACTGTCATTGAAGCTAAGAAAAATAAAATAATCTTAAGCATTTCAAGAGTAAATTAATTTAAAATAATGTAAAATAATATAAAATTAGAAAAATTATTCTGGGAATACAAGATTGACTTTGTGAGAAAAACACAGAAAACAAATTTTCCTACACAATGATACAGCTGAACAAATTTATGGAATAATATTTAAAACTGAAAGATATTTTTTTAGGTTGTCAGAAAATAAATGTTACTTAATTTGTAGAAATAAAGTCATACTTGGAAAAAAAAAGTAAGTTAGAAACAGATTTAATTTGCATAAATCTATACAAATAAACGGAATTTATGTTGTAACTAAACCTGCCAATTCCAGTGAATGAGAATTTTGCTATTTGTTTGTCTGGAAAAAAAGGTTAAAGCTTGAAAAAAAAACCCTAACCAATAAAAAACCCAGAGAAGCTGAAATTCCAGCTTTCATTGAAATTAAAATGTGCAAAAAAGTTTTTGCAGAACCTTTTCAAATGTTAATTAAACTCCTAAATACATTTAAAACATTTTTTTAGATGTTATTACATTATCTTCCATTCACAGACTCTACAATTTAGGATCTTTTTTCTGTCACAAGTGTCACTAACACAAAGTGTAAACCAATGAATTCAGCTTCTGGTCTGCCCTGATATCTTTCGAGATTGTTTTGCTGTGGAAGGAAATTAAATAATTTCCAAGTTATCTTTCCCAAGTATCTTTTTGCATTAAACAGGCTTTGGATTCAGTGGTTCCTAATGAATTTGGGTATGTTAACAGTGACTGGATCATATCCAAATATGACTTGATGGGAAAGCCATTAGTTTTTTTCCCTGAGGTTACACTGGGATCCCATCTGGTGATTGCTAATATATGTGAATACATTCTGGAAAAAAAGAGCTTGTATTGGATTCTAGTTTGAATTACTGGGAGTGCAGTTTCTTGAAGTTTCATTCACACACTTCAGAGAAGCTGAGCTTGGAGTACTTTAAAACTTGAGAAAAAGAGCATGACATAAGACTTCTTCAGTTAATTTTTTTTTTGTTCTACAGCAATTGTTTTTACAATAGGATTATGTTTGAGACCAGCAAAAATGTATTATTATGTAAAAACACTTAAGACAAAATCTAAAGCAAACCCATCCTTTAAAAGCAATTTTATACTTGATTGTGTCTACCAAGTGCTTACCCTAAAATAAAACTTTATTTATCAAGTGAGTGCCTGAATAGCTTTCCTCTATAGTAGGATGAAATCCAAGTCATATTTATCTTTCCTATGCACCATCCAGAACACTTAGGCAAGTTGTTTCATTTTTATACACAGTGTTAGGAATAAAATCTGAAGAGGACCAGAAACAAATGTTTGTCTCAGCAAAGAAGAAATGCTCATCCATTTTCAAATTCCTATAAATTCTTGGAAAATTTATCAATTTATATATAAAATATATAATATATAATAATATATAAATTTATATATAAAAACACGGCAGTACATTTAAAATAGTAAGGCTAATGGTTGTATGCAGCTTGTGTTATTTGTGAACACTACAACTATTAGTTACATACAGGGAAGTATTGCATTTCTTTCGTAAAGAAAAAATTCTGCTGTTCACCGTTTTCCCTCCCCCCTTGACAAACCCATTATTAGCCAGGGCAAATTGACCCTGGTTTTGATCAAAGGAGCAATTCATCTCGTCCTGCATTTCCTGCAGCCTAACAGCTATCTGTTGTTGCAGAATGTGCGGGTCGCCTTTAGCTGCCGGCTCCATCCAGGCATGAGAAAAGGGAGGAGGAAAAACCTATAAAGCCCAAAATAAAACTGGGGATTCTTCTGGTTCTTGTCAGGTTCAGTTACAGTGGTGCAGAAACAGCAGTAAATTCACTGAGGCTCTATCAGATCAAAACAGCTCTGTTATAAATATCATTCATATAAACCATGTGGGCGAGAGAGAAACTGTCAGAAGAAGGGAAGGGAAAATAGATCTTCTGCACTTCAATAAATTATGTGATAGTTTTATAGATTATAGCAAAAAAATTAAAACTTAACATGCATATGCCTATATATGTGTGAGTGCATGTATGTGTGTATACCCACATGGTAGTATTAACTTCAACATTCAAATGTTTTAAATCCAAATATTTCACTTTAATAAAGTACAGAGATTTCAGTGACTGTAGATAAAATTAGAGTACAGTATAAATCTATAAAAAGAGGTTCAAGGAAGTGCCTTATGTTTTCCTCAAGAGTTGTCTCAATAACTTGATGCATTTCTAATGGGATGAACAACATCGTTCTGCTTGGTTTTGCAACTGGTGTGTAGCTCAGAGGGTGATAAAGGTGATGACCTTTAAAGGTGATGAGGATTTGATGAAACAAAGCCCTTGTTTACCTACACAGTTGATAGAAGAAGGTTGTTTTGTATGTTTCCCTGCTGTAATTCAAATTATCAGCCAGAGTTTTCATGACATATTGTTTTGACAAGTTCCCTGTGCTTGATGGAGTTATATTTGTGTTTTTTACATTTTGAGATGCCTTGACACTATTACTGGAGTATGATTAACAATTCCTTTATGTGGAATAGCTATAAGTTGCCAGATGATAATGTGCTTTTCCTCCTTTCTGGCCTCAGCCAAATCTAGAGCCATGTCTTAGCTGCAAGAGTCCATTAACTAGAGAAAGGTTAATATATATATATATATATGTCGGTTCAGTAAAGCATAAATGAGGAAGAACGCACTAGCAGAACCATTAACATTGCAATGGCCACAGCTGTACAATAAGAAAATAGGGATATATTAAAATGATGGGAGTGCACCAAGCCTTTTAACAGGGGAATTAGCTTTGTTACATGATTTCACGAGAAGTGAAGCTATGTGCAGTTTATGCAGCATCTACCACATTGAGTAAATCTGCTTCTTAAGAATTGTCATACTTTTGGGAACACCACTAACTTTGAGCTTTAATTATTTTATTTTCTAACAATTTCCAAGTGGTTTTTCTTGCCACGGTCTCCTGATTCCTTGCCCAGGGGAGCTGAGGTCGTTGAGTTCTACTGTCAATGCCTTGCATTTACTGGCTCAAGTCCCGAGCCAGCTAAACAGACAGATAGTTGCTTCAAGAGGGTAAACAATGGGATGCAAGATAAGTTTGGTACTTAAATGCTCATGGTAGATAGCTTACTGCCTTACAGGTCAGTCCTTAATGACCACAGGGAGTAAAGCCAGAGACAAAGAAAAATGAGGTTCGATGAAAACCAGGAACACAGAGGAGGAAATGTACAGAAACAGGAGCCCTAACTTCAAAACTGTGAAGCAAAAAGAGCTACTCGCTGACCCCAAAGCTTCCTCTGCTCTTCTCTGTTGGGTTCTTGTGTTCACTTGGTGCCTATAATGTGTCTCTGGTCATGTCTAAAACTGTTGCAGACTGATAATACATCCCTAAGCACAGCTGGGAAATAAGAGCAGCATTCATTTACTCCAGCTTTAAGTTCTTTATGTTAGAGACTTTAATCAGAGCTGGTTATCCTTAGCTAAATTTTCCGACATTGGAGGAAATAAGGGGATATTCAATCTAATTTTTTGTTGACTGCTTCTGCATATACTGATCTTTTTTCTCCTGCCTGCTTCTGTCCACTCACTACTGTGAAAGCTTCAGATGAGTTACTTAGATTAGACCTTTAGCACGGCAATGTCCAATATCTTTCTCCCAAAGTTTCCTCTTTTTCTCCCATACTTCCTACCCAATCAATAGAAGCCCCAACCTGGTGGCTGAAGCCACAGGGTAACAGGACAAAAGGGCTTGCAGAATTTGTGCCTTGCATCAACCTTGTAACTTTTGCATTTGGGGGGCAGTATCTGAGAAGACATAACTGTTGAAATTTTGGGAGGGAGGATTTAAGCAGCAACCAACCCACTAGAGAGCTTCTCTGTGGATTTGTTGTGAACGGACATCTCCTGTTAGGCCTGGATGTGGCACTTCCAGAGAGAAAAATCAGAATACACCTTGAAGTGAACAAGATTGATTTTAGACATCTGCCCATTTAATACTCTTGAGTCTTCTGCTGGGCCTCTTACTGTTCCCCATTTATTGTAAAGTCATTAGGCTTTAAAGTCCATGGATCTCCAATGAAGTCTGTGATCTTGAAGCTTAACATTGAGTGACTCCCTTTATTTGGTGTTTATGTCTTTCGTTGAGTGTTGCTGTAAGGGCTCAGTAACTTTTGCACATGCAGGTGTGTATAAAGTCTCAGGAGTTTGAGAGGAGGAATATAGCACAGAGGAGAGGGATGACACTACTGGGCTCTGAGGCTGCTGCTAAAATGTACTAGCAGGCCAGACCTAGCACACGTGCATTTGCACTACTAAGGAACACAAAAAAATACAGCTTTCACATTTTAAAAATGAAAGACAAGTTTGGCAATACTTTTGATGGAGTCACCATTCTGGTGCCCTCCCTACCTCTAGGATGTCAGAAACACCTCCTCTCACTGGGAGTTATCCTTCCTGCTCTGCCATATGTTGGCTTGGAAGGGCCAGAATTATCAGTAGCACAGCCAGATACAGTGGGGTGGGTGCTTAACCAGAGGTAAATCAGAGTGCATGCACTGGGCCAGCATTGTCTGTGGAACGGATACCCTGAGTACTGCTGCTGCCTGAATGTATAGACCCACTTTGTAAGGTAAGTTTTTGTGTCTCTTCTTGACTACAGATGCTGTGTCTCTTCTTAACTACAGATGATGAATGATGTTCTTCTGTAATTTCATTTTCTGCTGCAGCTGCCATCTAGCCTTCTAAAGTAAAAATCTATAAGCTACTTCTGTAAGTCACTAGGTGGAAGCATCTACCTTAATACTAGTAGCAAAACTCCTTATTAGAGAGGCAAATTTTTCAGTTCCTGTCTCATCTTTAGTTTCTGCATTACATTACACAGTTTCATTACCAGACACTATTAATTGGAGACTACACTATTGCCTGGTTCAACAAAGTACCTCAACACGAGCTCAAGACCATCCTATGTCCTGACCCTGTGACGTTTGGTAATCACTTTATTTTGTATAGTGACTTGCACATTTGGGACTTCACTTGGTGAGACATGCAAGTATGTATTTAAACTGAGCTCTCAGGAGCAAATGCTTTAGTGGCTGAGCTGAGACAAACAGGAGTCCTTCTGCCCTGCAAACACCTTCAGCAAAAACCCAGTATGAAGCCTTCACAGAAGGGCTCTCTGAGTCCCTTCTTTCTGTACCAGTACCTCCCATTTTCTCCACACTGTTAATTCTCTTCTCCCTTTCCTCTCTCCATTCAAAGTAATTGTTTGCCTTGGTGAGAATTCAAGATGTCAATTAGCTGTGTGTGACCTGGGCAGCCTGAGGATGCTATTGTTATGCTGGAAATTGTCACTAATTTCTGTATAGGTGTTCTGCAGCATCATAGCTCTTAACTAGATGGCTGCTTCTTCCTCCAGAATTTGGTATCCTGATTCTTCTCCAGATCTGTTCTGATCTGGAATCTGGAATACTCACTAAAGCTCTGGAAATGGCTAGGTGGAGAACAGTGATATTATACAGAAAGGGAGGCAAGTGGAGATGGGCCATCCAGCTGGGTATTGCATTCTGACATGCCAGAGGCTAAGCCTGAAAGGTGATTTCTAGGGCTCTTGGTTCCTAATCTACTTTAGGCAACAGCAGCAGGGTAATTCAATTTAAACCATTTAAACTAACCTGGTAGATTTTGCAGGAAAGTGGATTAGCAAGTGCTGAAAGCATCACTTTCCAGCAAAGCTCCATAGATGATAACCTCATGGAAAGAGACTGAAAACAACTGTCTGAGGTTGCCCTGGCAGTGTTCTACCTTTCTCAGCCGTGCTAACACCACAGCAGGTGGGCAAACCAGCTCGATCCTAATCCAGCTCTTCCACCCGAGTGTTCTCCTGCAAATGCCAGTTTGTATTGGGGGTGATACATGAATCGGAAAGCACTGAGTTTGTTTTTCATGCCACAGACTACAATACTGAGAAATAAACAAAAATAAATCTGGTTTTTACTTGTTAGCTGAACAGTTCTGATTTGAAAATCGCTGACAGACGTCAAACATGGGACCCCACAATGAAATGTTTACAGTGCCATTTCAAAGAGGGACTCCACTTTGAAACCGAGTGAAAGTATGTGGGAAGTTTGCAGAGCAGGACATGTAGGGGTAGAAGATTAAAGCACGATGGAGCCATCAGCATCCAGGGTTTAAGGAAAAAACTGGTATTCATATTCCTCATGTTTCTTCTCAATTGACAAGATGATCCCTTCCTTTTGTGGTTATTGGGCTAGCTTTTGTCTTGATTCCCTGCATTTTCAATTTGCTGGCTTTGGCTTTGTATTATTTTCCTTTATAAATGGTGCTAGTGAACTGGGGAGCTCCGCACACTTTATTGTGAAACAGAAATAAAACTATTTCTTTATTTTTTTTCTTCTGTTTGTTCTTCTTGTATGAACATATGCAACATGCTTCTTGCAATGTTATTTAGCACTGACTCTGTACTTGTATTTTAATTTGATGGAGAAATGTTTAACACTTGACACTCTTATTTCTGCTTCATTTGCTCATGCAACACCTGGTGCTGCTTTCTGTAACATAAATGAAGAAGGCTAACTTCTATAATTTGAGACTTGGAATGACTTTATTAATCTGATTTGTCTACTGTTGGCAAATCCCAAATATTCTTCCAAAGAGGAAGTTACTCTGTTATGCCTGCTGTTAATATAAATATATATTATACCATGTGTTTTATCTTTATAAGGCACATTTGCTTCCCAGTTCACTGTTTGTCACAGAGAATAGAGAAAACAACACAAGGCAACCTGCTTTTTATTTTCAAACTGTAAAAGTTATAAGCTGCAGTGAATTAGAAAAACTCAAGTAACTCTATGGGACAGAGGTACTCCAAAGCATATTCTACTGGCTGTGGAAATACAGAAATCTGGACCATGATGAAGACACTTTGTGGAGGTAGCTGGCAGTAAATGAGACGTGAATCTCTTGTGCCTTCTACTGGCCAAGCTCCCTTTGCAATTTGGGTTTGTGTTTCAAGAGGCAGCATGCAGCAGAAAGTAATTCTCTTGTAAATCAAACTTGCAATGTTGCTTTTGTACTGCAGGCTAGGGATTAACAGAAAGTATTGCACAAATGGGAGAGAGCACCAGAGAGGGAACAGCCTGGGGGAAAGTGAGCCGTATTCCTGGTGTGGCCGGGATACACAGGAGGTGGTTTAGGGGCCGCACTGGCAGCATATGTGGTTTCAGAAGCTCTCTTGCATGGAGCAAGGGGGTTTTAGTGACAGGCAAAATCAAGGGAAAAATCTCATGATAAATTGGTATTGGAGTGTACAACTGAAAAACATTTATGAAGGGGGAAGATAGGGGCTAAAGAAAATGAGGAGAAGCCTTTGTGCAGGTCAGCAATATGAACTTGGCTGACTGCTATCCCTGGGGAAGTGGCAGAAACCTTGTTGTTTGGAGCATGTGAAACTAGTATAAACATGGCCATAACAAATGTTTGCTGGAGAACAGTCCTGTGCTGGCAGGGAGTGCTGGGTGACTTAATGGGTCTTTTCCATCTGTAGAGTCTATGAATAATACCAGATGATGCAAAAAAAAAAAAAAGAAAAAAAAGGTGTGAAACTTGTGCAGGCATTTTTCAGAAAGCAAATTGCTTTCCTAAAACTGAGAAAAAGCAATCTAAAATCATCCAAAGACGTTTATTGAACCTTATCCAAGTCTGTTTTTACAAAATGTGTTGATATTCAGCTGCTGGGTGAACCCGTGTGCTCATTGACCTGCAGTGGAGTCCCACCACTAGCTTCAGCAGGGCCAGGTTGGAGTGATTGGGGAACCGGAGTCTGGTGCATTCAACCGGAACTGACAAATAATCTTAGGTACAGCCCCCTCTCAGAACAGTTTTTGTCATTTTGCATCCTCGTTAAAAAGAAAAAAAGGCATCTAACAAAAGAGTAGATAAGAACGTTGCACTTGCAGTCTCCTTCTTCCCTTATCACAAACCTGTCTCTCCCCCTCACCCATCCCAGTAATCCTTCAGGGCTGTTGTCTTTGGTTTGCTTGTTTTGTTTGGATTGGAAAATCCCCAGTAGTTGTAGCTCAAAAATTGTGGCAGAAAATCTAGAAAGTTAACAAAACAGATACATAAGAAAGATGAGTGGCCTGCTTTCATTATTTTTCCTTTGATTTCAGATAGAGCAGATGTTCTTTCTTCTCAGTTTGTCCCAGAGGTGACACCCTTTGCTCAGGCTTTAGCTCTCACTGTCCTTTCAGGATGCTCTGCCCTTGCTCGCCTTTCATCTCTGCCTGCCTTCCCATTTGCAGTGATGTTTCTGAGGTTTGGGAACATGAGAATGATGGTGAAGAGAAATGAGAGGACAGCTGGTGTGAGGCAGGTGGGCTGTGCCTCTGTGGAGGGCCAGCTAGGTGAACATGGGGGTGAAACAGCAGCAGCTCCCTCTGCCGCACCTGAGTTACCACAGCTCAGGGAGGCTCTGTGGCTCCCCAGCACCTTTTCCTGCCTATTTCCACCACCAGCATACCCCACCCGGTGGCCTGGCCTCAAACTCCTCCTCAAATCTCCCTTTCTGAGGGATTTCAATGACCCCTGGCTTCCCGTCCTTGGTCCCCTTTGCTGGTGGGTGGGAGGAGGGGAGTGGTCCCAGCCTCCAGCCCTGCTGTGTTCATTGGGGCTGTATGATCCCAGGATGTTTCAAGAAAGCACAATAAAAATTAGGGCGGTGCTGAGCCATACTGTATTTGATTCACGCTCAGTAACCACATGAGAGGATCCCATGCTTATAAAATTAAACTGTTCCAGCATTAAGAGAAATATTTATGAAGATGCTGCTAGCACAGCTGACCTGCGAGACTGATTTTCTGATGTCTCCTCCTCTTGCAACCTTCCTTTTTCTGCCAGGTTCTTGTATCTCTCTTTTGTCAGCGTTTGTTTTGTTGTGTCATTTCAGGGAGCAGAAAGGATGAGTTTGTGTCTCCCCCTGCCTCATTCCCAGCAGCCCCCTGGCAGCTCCTCAGTGTGCAGTGATCTCAGTAGTCCTTTGCTGTATCTGACTGCTGAGTTTTGTGTCTTTCCAACTGTTCTCATGACATACACACAAATTCAGGGACACCAAAGTCTACTTCCTTGAGGGTTGTGCTTTGGTTTGTCAGTCTGTCAGAGCCTGTGCATGACTTCTCCTGACACTTCTGCTAGGGTGGGCTGTGTGGGCTGGCTTCAACACCTCTTTCCTATCATGCTCTTCCCTCATCCTCAGCCTTTTGAACGTTGCTGTGATCAGTTTTGTTTTGATTAACTCCACTGGCTTCTAGGGTGCCTCAGAGAAGATGCCTTGTGTGCTCAGATTCTCATTTGGGGCAACAATTACGTCGTATCCTTGCCAATACCCAGTAATGCGAAATTGTACTAAATGTTCCTTAACTTCCAGCTCACAGTGCTTACCTGAATGCCCTCCAGGGAGCTCCCCTGCCCTCCCTCCACAGAGAAATGGAAGAAATATTCCCTGGTGACCAAGAAGTGCTCTTCCAGCCCTTTCCCTTGGCTAGTTTGGGATTTCATGCAGTGGACTTTTCCATAGCCACTGGCCACTGTATGCACTGAAAACTTCTCACTGTGCTATGCGAACTCCTTGTCACACCTGGTGAGCAGACTCGCTTTGAGGTTAACTTGATCGTGGTTCTCCCTTTGACCAGAAGTTTTCAGCATTTTTCCTCCAGCTCTCACTGTTGTTGCCTTTTCTTCCTGGCTGTCACACCATGTCCTTGCCCCATCATCTCAGTCCCTTCTTTGCCCACACAGCTACTTCCTTGCACTTGAACTCTTACCTACTGCCCCTTCAGAGAGATTCAAGCCCAAATTTTGTAAACCATCACAAGTGGCTTTAGGCATCTGAGCTTTAGAATATAGAGATTTTCATTGATTCCTGTCCTGGGTTATCCTGTGTGTTTAAAAAAACCTCTGGGCTCTTCCTGGGAAGCAGAAATGTTAGGGTTCTGAGCATCATGTTTTTCTCTGAGCCTCCCCTAAAATATTTAGGCCCATCCATGAGGATGCTGAAGAAGAAGTGTTCATTGCAGAAGGGTGCATATGTATGTGTGCACATACCTGTGTTTATGTGTGTATGTGGACTCCTTGTGCTAGACCAGGTGCCAGCAATGGGGTACAGTGAATGAACATGCACTGCTTGATTTTTTGAAAGTACTACAGTTTCATTTAGTGCTACAGTTGTTCAAAGTGGAGGCATTTTTTTGTTGTCTTTTTGACAGTTTATACCCTTTAGCAGGGAGAGAGGGAGAGGTTTCAATGGTTTGGACATGACACCATCAAGAGGAAATTTTGGTCTGGAGGCTAGCAAAGCATTTGCCAATAATTGTTCTAAACCAAATAAATAATAATAATAAATGGCTAATATGCTCAACTCTAAGCAGCATGAGGATAAAGCAAGCCTTAGAAAATAAATGAGTAGTAGTAGTGGTGTAGGTTGGTGGACAAGGACTGTCTCCCTTGATTTTGTAGTGAGAGAATGCAAACCGTATTCACAGTGTTAGAAAGTGAAACATTTTTAAAGAACATTTTAAAAGAATGAATGCTGCAATTATCCCACTTGTGACAATCATGCATACAATCCGGAGAGATCTGCTGGGACCCAAAGCATTTCAAAGCTGAGTTCCTAGTTAGATGTGTGCAGCAATGCCTGGTAAAGGGTTCTGATAGCCAAGCAATGTTTTTAGTTACAAGACAAAGAATCAATCATAAAGAGCCATCAAAGGGAAGATGCATAATATTTGCATTATGCAGCCTTCAGGATATTGTAATGACAGCTCTGGAGCTTGCCTGCAAAGTATCACACTGCGCTGCAGGCTACGCTCGCTTCTCCAGCCCCACCAGCAAAGCTCTGACTGGCACTGCCAGCGGTCAAGTTTCACCCCTTACCTTTAGTCTTACAAAGCTGCTAATGGCAGTAACACATAGGCCAAAAGTACAGGCAAAACAAAATTATGGCCCTCTTGTGGAAGGCCTCAGAAGCCCAGAAAAATCATTATCTGTGGCAGTGTACAGGCTTCTGCATGGTGGAAGCCACACATATCTTTTGCTGACTTGTGGCCCAAGAGATTATGGTTTGCAATGTAAAATAATTGACAGTAATATACATTGAACAATCATTTTTTATTAGGATGTTGAATGGTAGCGGTTAACAAATTAATCAGGGAACAGCGATACAAAAGTTTGCCTTTACAGCTTATGGCATGGGTAGAACCTTTATTTTCTCCACTTAGTTAATCTGTATGTTTTAAAAGGAATAAGTTACATGCTCATCATTTTCCTTGTTGTCTAAGACCTCAGCAACAAAACAGTAGGGAACTCCCATTACACATTTCAGCTCAAAAAGTATTCCTTTCTTCTCTCTGTAAAATGCTCAGGTCTAGTGATCCAAGTTAAACATTACTGGAATTTCACCATAAGTCAAAAACAATATTAATTTTGAGCCCACATATTTTTCTTCTGGTAGGGTATAAAAGTTGAAAATAAGTACACCCTCCAGACAATCTGTAAATGGTAGAGTGCAGTGGATGAGACAAGGAAAGAAAAACAAAACAACACTCACATTTAACAACAGAGCAGCAGCAATGTTGGGTGGTATGAACTTTTTTGGTATGATAGCAGGAACCAGAGTTTTTTCCCCCCATGTCTGTGGTCTGGTTCAAAGGGAAGCGAAGGCTGGCATCATGCCGCTGAGCTGGGTCAGAAGGTTTCTGTCCCGTACAAATCAGTAATTGGGGTTACTCCTTGGTGGGAAGCACAGGGATTGTTCAGAATATTAGCGTGGCATTTCTGAACTCCAGCATCCCTCACTCCCTCCCTGCACAGGAGATACCATACTGCTGTTTGTCTGAAGTCTAAAGGCTGCCACAGCCATCTTTTTCAAATTAAAATGGCAATGTAAATTTTGTAAATGTTAGTTCTCCTAATTGGCAGTGGCTTGTATAATTAAAATAAAATCACTAATACTTTCTCTTGTTTTTTTTATTATCACTGAAGTTCAATTTTCAGTAGCTCAGACAATGTCTTCATTTTTATGAAGACCCATACTGACCTCTAAATATCTGATTTTTTTCAGTGAATGTTTATGCCCATCTGGTTTGAATTTAGCATTCTTATGAGTCATTCCACTTTGATAGGAACACTCTGCTATAGAAAACTTCTTTTAATATTTTAAAGTTTTAAATCAAACACTGCATACTGCATTACCTAAGCCCCGTTACAATTATGGAAATCAGTGGGTTCATCGGACATTGCGTTTGCTCTCTTTGTGAATTAAATGTTGCTCATTGTAGAAAGGTCTAAAATGCACATGTGTTCAAGTGTTTTACCATCTTTTGTTGCCACATCCTTTCCCAGACTTAATAACAGCCTTTTTGGAAACAGCCTCAGTAGAGGAAGGATGAGTGATTCTATAGGAAATAAGGATGCTCAGCACTTCCTTACATCTGACTTTTAACCCAAGCAAAAGTGCTATATTTATTTTACTCTCAACTCTGATTTTATTACTTCTTATGTTCTTACTGCACGCATTTCCTGATGTTAAAGATATAACCTACTCTTTTGGGTTATTTCTCTTTATGCAGGGAAGATTTTAAATAGGTTTTTAAAGAAACTCCACATGAATTGCAAAAGAAAGGGAAAGAAAAAAGTTAAAAGCAAGCCATTAAAAGTACAGTGCAGTAGAGACATTCTATTTCTAAATAAAATCTGAATTTGCCAGTATGTTTTGTTGAGTTGTAACTGAATCATCACATAGAATGGGTCAGTTCCAACTGAAAAAAAAATGGAATATTTTAAAGTATTGTTTGTTTGCACTAAATATGTTCTAACAAGTTCACACTCCACTTCCTTTTTCAACTATTTAAATACATTTTAGCTCTGAAGTAAATATGAAGTAAAATTTCAAAATTCATGTTTTCTCTGAGACCCTCAACTAAAAGAGAATTAGTTTCTGAGTAAATATGAGTGAATTGCTTTAAACCAGATGAAAGTTACTGTGTTTTATTATATTATAATATGGAAAAAATGTAAGAAGTTGGGGTTTTTCCCATAAACACAAAGTATTTAAGCACTTGCTTAGTTTAAGGAAATACGTAGCAATTTTAGAACATCTTCCCACTTACAAATTAGACTGACACTTCTTCCCCAGTTTATGGCCTATAACAGCCTTCTTTAAGGACTCTGATTTTTCTCTTTTCTATCAGGATAAATTTGAACTCAAGTAACCAAAGAGGACACCTAAGCTTCAGATTATCTTTAGCAGAAAATGCAGAACTACACCATGAGGTTGGAGCTTCATGAATATCCAAAATGGTCATACTTTCATACCCGTATGCTAGGGGATATTTTATGTTGACCAGGGCAGCAGAGCACCTAATGTGCTTTAAGCAAGATCTGCTCACTGCAACAAAGCAAGATTTTCATTGCTGTGCAGACCAGACATTGTGACTGGTTTATTTTGGTTACATTTTAGGTAAGGTAAAATAAAAAGGACAGGCCCATTAATAGAGGCTGAAAGGTAGTCCCTTCATTTTCATCATTCCTAAGCAGTCTCTAACATGAAGAATGCTTTTGTAGTTCACATTAGTCACATTATCATAATGGAATAATGAAAGAAGAAAGGATTTCTTTTTAAGTACAGTTCAGAGGTGTAGTGTTGTCAGATTAATGTCAGAATACCATACTTTTAAAAAACACTTAACCTTAATCAGTCAGACAGATAAATACTAAAGATCCTTTCTAATCTATTGAGGATGCTTTGTTTTTCTTATCTGGTTTTTTTTAAATTAGATCAGATAATGGAAAACATTAGCCTTGTTAAGAAATCTGAGGATATTAAATCATAGAATTATAATTTTGCCAATTTTCAATAATGTTCTTTCACCAATTGCTGAACTTTGTTTACTCCATTTGCAAAGGCTAAAAGCAAAATACTTTTACTCATTTGCTCAGTATATATTTACAGTGGTGACTGTTCATTTTCACAGAAAGAGTTCAAACGTGTAATAGACATAAGAAACATCCATCACATATAGTTGTATGCCCACAGACTCTCTCCCATTTTACTTGAGAGGATTAGGCAGAGGTACTGGAGAGCCTGACCTTGTGAGTGTGCAGATTCTGAGGGCTGTTAAGCAAAACATTTTGCATTAAACATTTTGCAGGTCTGACACTATTTTTTTAACAGCTTCATGCAGATAGTCTGTTCCTTTTGGGCATACCCCACAGGAAATCATGCTAATGTTGACTTTTTATTTAATAACCAGTATACAAAAGTAGAAACAGTACAGTACAGGCAGTTAAGGCACTGATCTGAAATGCCAAAGAGTGGGCTCAGTTTCTGATTCTGCTACAAGTACAAGCCTAGGCCAGGGGAGCCAGCTGAGAGACCTTTTCCAAATGTGTCCCAAGCACTTTCCACGAAAGCAAACAGGATTCATAGGTGGCTGCCCAAACTGTCCCTACAGCTCTAAATGCATGTGGCAGGAAGGCTGGGATGGCTTGCACTCCAGGCTGAAGGGTCTGCAGTCCTCACCCAGCTCATCAGGCTTTGGGATCCTAACACAGCTGGGCATGGGTTATGCTATTAACTTCAGTTGAAATTGGCCAGAAGTTGTTTGTGGGGAAAGTGGCAGACAGATAGATGGTCACTGTGGTTGCATAAATCTAGTTTCCTAAGGAAATTGGGTTAAGAAACAAGGATAATAGCACTTCCCTACCACACAAGCATGTTACAAGAATAAAAACATTTCTGGTGGTGAGCGGCTCAGGTGTTTCAGGGATGGAGAAAATGGAAATTCCTAGACAACTAGATTAATGTTGGCATTTTTCCTTCTTCTTTGAAGTTGTGTACTACAAATGGTTACTCATGGGCATATCTTTGGAGCCAGTCACTCTGCTAATACAAACTGTGTTTGAAGTACCAGCAACTAATGAAGTGGAAAGAGAATCAGATTTTGTCTGCTGAACTGCTAAGTGTGTGTGTGGCAAAACACAAGAATTCCAACTTACTTCTCCATGAGGAGAGTATGTTTAGAGTATATACTACTCCCTTTCTCCAGAAAGTGCATCAACTGAAAGCAACCAATTATACCTTTTATATTTTTAATTGTAGTGCATTGCCTTGCCTTGAATTTGAAAAAATTGTGTGTGTGTGTGTGTGTGTGTGTGTAATAATGGGAAAATCTTCGGAGTTCAAAAGAGAAGCAGGTTTGAGCCTTAGCCACAGAAAACAGATTGTTTTTCCTGAGCAGAAAGGTAAGCAGCAGTAAATTGTTAAAGCTCAGGTTCATGAGGAGTCCAAGCACTTCCAACAGGAACCAGGAAGAATTTGGCAAGCTAGTCTAAGGCTGAGAGCCTCAAATCTTCCACTCCTTCACTGCCTGGTGCCACGGGGGATGAAACTCTGGAAGCTCTTCAGTTTTCCATTTCCAAACCCTGGGCAGGAGGAACTCAGCTCCTGAGTGCACGGAAGGTGGTCTCTGAGAGGTCTGGGCATGCAGGCATCTGCCTTGGGCTGAAGGTCTGCTGGGACCCGTGTAGGAGGTATTTCTCCTTGCCATATTGTGCCTAAAAACCCAGGTTGCTCACTAACCTAGCAACAGGTTTTTTAATGTCTAAGATCAGCAGCAGGATGGGATGAGTGATGTGTTGCTCTGTGCTGGCTGTCTTGTGGTTATCCCATGCATGCGAGCTGGGACTAATCCCCTGACCAGTGTTCCATGTGGCTTTAAAAAGGTAGAAAACGCTTGATCATGAAGAATGAGCTGGTGCATCTTTGTGCTCCTCAGGAGGGAGGAACACAGGCATCTGCTCCAGCATTCTCTTAAACATCTCACCTAATGGCTGGCTTCTCCGTCCACAAGGAGGGCAGGAGCCTGGGCTGCTGCAGGCAAACAGGGAAGTTGAATTTGGGTCTCTCACATGCTGGATGAGCACTCCTACCACTGCATTGCTGTATTAAAAAAAAAAACATATCTACCCCTGCCAGCTGGCTTTTAAGGGAATAACAAAGCAGGCTTGCTGTGCTTTTGAAGGGGAGAGCTGAGCCGCCAAGCTCCAAGGGGAGGGAGCCATTGCATGCACCTCTTAAACCATCTTTCTCCTCAGTGTGAGTTTTTCTGGTGCATCTCCAAAGACCACTAACTCTCCCCACTTGCTGCAGCTCAGCACCCAGGGAAAAGGTCTAGACTCCCGTACCCATAACAGGCATCTCAGATTAGGTGGTGCAAGTCCTGGCACGCGGTGATTTGGCCCTGCAGTGTCTGTGTTTGTTTAAAGAGCTATGTGCTGAGCCAGGTCAGTGCCTGTTGCATTAGTCATAACAAACTCTGAAGATTATAAATGGGGAAAGTGCTGAGTAACTTGTGATTCAGCCTTACTATGATTTCTAAGTACATATTAGTAATACATTCCCTGTTATTACACTCCTTCCCCCGCCCAGTTTGACACCTACATCCGTTCCCTGCACAAAGCTGGAGCTGAGAAAACTCCTCTTATTTCCGGTAGGTGGTAGGAAATGAGGAGCTGGCTCATCCTCCACTCGACATTTCTATTACCCTCAAAAACTCCCTTGTTTAAAACTGTTTACTCTGTGCTGTGATGTTTTCTTTGGAAAATAGTAGTGAGAGAAACCCGTTGATTTAATGCAAAGTTGCAGGTTCTGCATCCTCTGTGTATAGCAATCAGTATTTTTTGCCTTTGTATTTACCACGAATTATCTGCAGAATTTTTAAAGAAGAGTGAAAATTGAGCCATCAGGTGGTTTCTGTGGTGAAAGCTTGAATGTTCTATATATATATATAAAAGGACAACTTTGTTTCTTTTGGCATTATCTAAGATGAAGTTAATGGTGGGTGGAGGCTTCCTGGGAAGGAAATATGCAGGGGTAAAGAATGAAATTGTGGTGGGCTGCCACCCTGTAGGGCCTTGGTGAAAATGCTGAATAATTATCTGAGTGTTGTGGGTGATGGAAGGTTGAGTCCTCTTCAGCTGGGGTTTTGCAGAGGAGCAGGATGCTGCAGGAAAGCCTCTTTGTGCACCTTTGGGTTGGCAGGAAGAACACAGTTCCACATTCCTCAAGCAAGGGCAGACCCTTACTTGCTGGAATTGACTTTGATCAACTTTATTTATTTTGAAATGTCTGTTATGACACAAAAGGTGTCTTTTGAAGAAAGAAAAGTTATTTCTGTGGTAAGGGTCTGCGGGCCTGAAGTGCTGGAGGAGGTTTGGAGCAGTGATGCCAGGCTCAGGGAGTTTTCCAGTGCCAGAGTCATGCTCCTCCCTAAATGGAGCTGTGGCAGTCCCCAAAATTGGAAGCAGAGTGTCTCCCTTAACAGGCAGCAGAAGGAGAGTGACCCCCATAACCCCCTGTTCTCTTTCTCCTGCCTTCTCTCCAGGACCCGTCAAGGGACTCTGAAGTAAACTGAAGTTTTAATTTAGGCACCTTAGGTAAGCACCTCAAGTTAGAAGGGATGAGTCTGGGACCTGCACTGCAGATTACACCTGTGTCAGCAACTTAAGAAGTTCCTCTCCCTCCTCATCAGCTTCACTGAATGCCAAAGACCCCAATTTGTTCTGGCACATTCCCAGCTTGGGAATTTCAGCACGTGGCTGGAGATGCTGCCAGTTTTGCATCATGCTGCAAAGTCAGTGCAGTGGTGTAGGTGAAGGCCTGGGGATGCTGAGGTGAAACCCTCAGTAGTCACACAAGGCAGGGGACAGAGGAAGGTTGTGGTTGCCCAGGCCAGATCTTTAGCAAGTCACCCTCTCACCAAGGATGTGGGAAACACCATATCTGCAAAAGTAAGATTCAGCACATAAAAGCAATTTTTACACATAAGCACCATCATAACCATGAGTTTCTCTTGAAACACTGGTGCTGTTGGTCCCAAATAGCAGAGTGGCCTGGTGATCTGCCCAGGAAGGAGGGACATGTGTACTCCAAGTGCTCCTTGGTTCAACCAACTGGAAACTTCAGCTTCTGTAGCCATCTGAATGCTTTGGCCACCAGGCTTAGGCTATTCTAGGAGAAAGCACCACTGAAGTTGCACAGAGATACGCAAACCTCGTGGATATGGACCCTACTTATCTCTAATTTTATAGTGAAGGGCCTTGACTGGAAGCAGTGGAACTTGTTGGTCTTGTTCCTGCTTCCATTCCTCTTTATAAATTTATTTTAATCTGTAGATAAAGACAAAAACCACACAGGAAGCAGTGCCTGGGACGCACCCTCTTCCTTCCACCTCTCCCACTGCACCCCATTCACTCATCTGAGCCTGGCACTGGCCCCTGGACATCGAGCAAAAAACATCCACTGGTAAAGGAGGTACAGACAGCCTCAGTGAGGAGCGAGATGCCTTCACAGTGGGCTCAGCACTACCTTGGACATTTCAGGAAGAATTTCCCCAGATGCAGTCTCCCTGGGAACTGAGAGCAGGTCCTTCCTCACCTCTGTGGCAGAGCAGTGCCAAGATCATGGCCAAATATTAACTGTGGGCACCCCAGAAGGGTAGGTATTGACTTCAGATGGAGGTTAGTTTCACACCTTCATCCATGGCTTGTAATCGCAGGTGGAAAATGTCATCAGCTCTGCCACATAGGGTCGGTGTTGTACCTCTCAAGAAGAACACAACCTGCTGCAAGAGGTCTTCCCAGCGTCTGTTAAATGCAGACAAAAGAAGACATGAAAAAAAACAAAAATTACGGAAGAGGAGCCCTTGAAGGCTTTAGTGGTATTGCTCTGGCACGGAACTGCCGGTGAGCTGGGGGTGGGAGTGTGTGGCGCGCTGCAGGGTAAGCAAAGGGCAGCACCTGAACCCTGTACGTGTCAGCAGATACATCCTCTGCACAATATCAGTTACCTCAGCAATTCAGACAGACTGAAATGGGAGCTATTTCCTATGAAAAATGACCACAGGAGCTTTCCATTCCATGACTTTAATTTAACTTTCTTTAGGCATTTGGATATAATCCAGTGCTTCCCGGTAGCTGCCATTATAGCATTGTTTTCAACATACACTTGCATGAGTCACTGTGCTGCCAAATTTAGAAATCATCCTGGAAATGCTCAAGCTCTTCTTTCAACTCTTTCTCCCAATCCTCTGGGCATTACTCAAGCTTCCTTCAGGTTTTATCCTAAGGTCCTCACCATACCACCTGACCTCCTCTTTGTGGTAAAATCTAGTTATTACAAAACATCTTGACCTCTGAGAGGTTAAGCAGACAAGCTTATGATAAATCCAGAGACATTTGGGTAAGCACTTTCTGATGAAAACAGTTTTACGTATTTGCAGTTCACAGTCTGGTTGGAAGTTCTCTTCATAGAAAACAGAAAGGCAAGAAATTCCCATTTAGGAGTGAAAGGTTCACACTCAGGTTAAGGATGCCGAAGGGAAAATAATGTTAATGGTCTTAAGCCGTACCGTGTAAGGAATGTTCTCTCCTATTACTAGTTAGCTATGTGCCTGTGTGGTACAATTTGACTATTTAAAGTTTGTGTCTATAATCCTGGATGAGATTGTTTTCTGCATTACTCGAGTGATGAGACAGCATCTTTGGAACTATTTGTGGTAATAAGGTAAGCCTTCATGCATGTGCACTTCCAGGATTGTGCATAGAAGAGTTGGAGTAGTGGAGTACTTCAGGTCTTAATGAAAACTGTGTCTGTAGCCTATTTCCTTCCCTCACAAGTTTTTTTGGAGGGTATAGAACAAGGTTTGTGCTGTAAAGCCAGCTTCAGTGGGAAGCATCCTTTCTAGAGATGCAATTTGCACAAGGTTTTGGCACACTTACCTGCAAAATAATCAAAATTATAGACAACCTGCAGACTGTGTACTCAGCTGGACATTTAGAACTCATCCTAAAGATAAGCGATATCCATCAAAGGGATTTGCAGCTCAGCCCTGCTAATTGTGTAAATAATTGTCTTTATCTTACTACTTTATTTCTGCTAGCTTTTCTTCTGCATGGTAGAAATAATTATGGCATATTTTGGACCTGTACGGGAGTCACAGATCTGTTTTTCTCCCACTCCAGTGTTATACCTATAATGTAATAGGAAGTGCAGTCTTGTTTGAATTACCATTGTGTTGTGTTTGGATGCTGCTGTGTCTGGTGGTCAAAGCAAAGAGAAAAGTAGCTCATAATCTGTGAAACACATGAACTACATTCCTGCAACATTTAGAATAGTTGGCAGAGAGACAGTGTTGATTGAAAAGGAGCAAGGCAGTGTTCCCTTTCCTTGTAGTTTGCTTTGTGTTATGGTGGCTAAGAATGCTGTTGCATAACAATTTTTAATTGTATTTCTTCTAGGCTAGGATGCCAGTTGCTTTAGCTTTTTTTTTTCTTTGACGCAGAAAGAACATGTTCATCACCACACACCACCGCTTGTTTCCCAGTATATAGCTGACATCTCAAAAGGAGAGAATATCCTGAAACTCACTGCACATTAAGATGACTGATCCTTTACCAGAACGACCTTGACTGGGCTCTTAGGTTTTATTACCTATTACAATGTTTATCCTCTAACAGATGAAGTTCTTGAATTGAAAAAAATGTGTCAATATAACAACCAATATATCAGCAATAAACATCTCTTTTCCTTGCTGAGGACAGAAAAGAATACAAACCTTACATTCTATAGTAAGTCCCACTAAGACAGTTTTTAATAAGAAAAGGAATAACACACTGTTAAGTGGGGATGTGGCAGAACTTAATACAGAGCTGAATATTAGTGCTTACTTTGTGCCCAACTATCAGCTATCCAAACCTTGGTGAGTTTATTTAGACAAAGCTTCCTCCACATGGATGGTATCAAAGGAAACCTTGAACCCTCAAACATGTTGATGCACACTCCCATGAGGTTCTATAGGATGTGATGGGATATATCCTTATGCAATGCCACAAAAAGAAGTCTGACAGGCCGCAATGCAGCATTCTTGTTATTTTGGACACTTGGGTCAGAAAAGTCACCAAATGCCACCCTTATGACATAATGCTCAGGGAATTCCTGTGCCAAACACTCTGTGATAGGTCTAGAGCATGCCAAACGTGAGCACTCTGCAGCAGCTCATCCAGGAACCAGACTTGCCTCACTGTGCTGCTCAAGGCTGCAGTAGGCGTGGGTAGCTCTTGATAATTCCTAACCTACAGCAGTCTCTGCCTTCTGGTTGAAGAAGTCATGGATCTCAGAGGTGGAATGGACTCGGGAAACTGAACGTTCATTCGTCCATCAATGCTCTGCATTCATTTCTGTACTTATAGGCAATACCAATGTGTGATAGGTAACAGCTATAACAGCATAGAAGTATTAACTCATGGTAGGTATAAATACATATACTATAGGGACCAGCTCCGGTAACAGAGGTGTAACGCTCACTGCTGTCTTCAGAGCATCTGTAGTTTTCCCATAGCACCCAAAAGTCCTGGCACAGAACCCCATGTGCTTGGACCTGCACAAACATGCGATGCTGTTGTCTTTGTAATGTTTCAGCTTGATCCAAAAAAAAAAAAAAAAAGGAACTTGTGGGAGCAAGGTTTGGGTTGGCTGTAAACCAACATGTGTGCACAGTCTAATAACATACATCTACGTTCAGTGATTTCAGCTCTTATCTTTTAATCAGAAGCTATAGGACCCTATCCCAATTTTAAACAGCATACAAGAGCAGATTTTAAGTCTTACCTTTTATTTTCTTTGTACTGAGGGGAAGTAGTGAGAAAAATCACTGTTAGGGAAAAAAGCCCTTACAGAAACGATTATTCTTTAACAGGTTTTAAGTTTTTCTACCAGTTTCAAAGCTGCTGTTTCCAGGTCTCTTTTAATTAATCCAGGTAACTGAAGGATTTGACAAAAGTTTGTGAAGCCCTATCCTTACAGAGTTTTCAATTACATTAATTAATTAGTTGTATATATATCACTTCACTCAGCTGAATAGAGCTAATTAAAAATAAATACATTTACAAGCTATCTTATTATGGCAGCATTAAGGGTAATGAGTTCATTAAGCTTCACGTGAAGGCCTTATCAGCTGAGGGTACAGGCTGTAACATGTTGAAGACACTCGCTGCTGAGGAAAGGAGGCTCTGCCAACAGAGATAGCCTATCTGCAACAAAAGCATTTGCTTCAAAGATCATAGATAACATTGGAGGGCTTAATGAGGGTGTATTTTTAAAATGTAAATAGGAGGATCTAGTGGGCACATAAATTGCATAACACTCATAACACACCCTCTGCTCTTCCTTATGGAAGAAAAGAGAGTAAAAGTTAATACCTTACGTACATCACTCCCCCTATTTCGAGCGGGTATTCTTCTTGTAGATCAAGTCCTAGTAGTACAGGAGTGCCTTAATAATTGAAATAGTATAACGAGCTTGAAATGGCTGCTGCACACCCCATTTGTCTGAGAACCCCTTTTTGTGAGGTTAGTCCCAAAATGCTCAGCTGTTAACTGAAATAAAGCGTCTTGGCACACTGGTGTGCTGCTCTGATTATAAAATGGTGAACTTCCAAAAAAATCTCTTTCAGATCACAATAACATAAAAAGTTTTATTGGCAATACTGAAAATGGGATTTATTTTATGTTACGCAGGACTGATAATTGATTCTTTAAAAGTTTGCTGTGTTTTCACATGAAACATTAAAATGTTATGTGCTGAACTGACAGACAGAGGAAATTTTTAATATGCTGAAATAAAATGTGCTTAAATAACTCTCCCCAATAGTCTTGCATTCTTTGCTTCTCTTATACTGAGAACCAGCCGTCACTTTTAAGTTTTAATAAGTTTCATATGTTTTGTAGAGGAACTGTGTTTGGTTAATTCTAACCTTTAATTAGTAGCCTCTGGATTGGTGTATACCCCAGGCACGGGGATGTTATTAGTGTGAACTGAAAGCTATGTGTGTTACTCCATAACAGATCAAAACAAACCTTGTATGCTCTGACAGCATTAAACCCCACTGAGACCTTGTGCAGGATATGGTTTTCCACTTGCAAAAGAAAATTGCAATTCACAAGCCTTTGCCAGATGTTGTCCCCCCATACTTACATACCTACTGAGTAGGTGGTCACCTAGGGTAAAGCCAAGTGTGCCCTGTTAGAGCATTTGTCAGACTAAATAATTTCTTGCGGTCTTTTTCTTCCCCTTTTTTTTTCTTATTTTTTTAAAGAAAAATAACAGCAAAAAATATTAAAAGGCTGTGCTGGAAATTGCCTGTTTAATATGAATAGGATCCTGTTGTTTTCTGAGAGGAATGCAGGGCCATGCTCACGATCTCTTGAAGAGAGAAGGCTTAGAGGCTTAAAGAAACCTGTGGAAGATTTGGTTTCTGCTGAATAATGTCACTACAGACCACGCTGCACCATAAGCGCTGCAGTAGCACAAAACCAAGAGAACAGGACATTGCAACAGAATGCTTTGAAAGGGGACTTCAGAAGACATTTTTTTGGTTAAAATTAGAGATGTTCCTGTAACCAAATACAAGTGTCCCCTGCGTGAGAATAAAATATGCTGGTGGCTGCTCATCCCTGGCATTTTATTAGCACGTAGATAGCTGGCACAAATGTGTACTACTATCAGATTGTTGTCAGATTTTCCCAGGTCAGCAAAAATCATCTTTGTTACCTGTAAAATTTTTTTCCCAGAGAAAAAAGTTTAAACTTTGCATGCAAAAGAGAGGCTTGAACAAATAAATTGTACTCAACCTTTACCCAAATTTACTTTGGAAACACTTTGGGTGTTTCCATGGTGACCCTGACTTGGTGTTGTTTACATACTCAGCTGTAAACACAAAAATATGGCTTACATGTTGTAAATATTATTGTAACTTTTGTGATCCAAGAATATAAGTGAGGCAGGATTGTGGACAGAAATTAAAATTAAAACAGTGTTCCATAATTGGAAAACATGGAATAATTTTTAGACTTAATTGTCTTCAGTAATTTTATATAAAATTCTGTAAGTAAAAGGAGAGGTTTCTGTTTTAGGATGTGCACATGGCATTTATTTGTTCCAGGAGATTTTATAAATATGGCAAATAACAACTACAAGTGCATTTTATACAGTAAAAAGCATTAAGATGACTTTTTAAAAGAAATTAAGTGCTCCCTGCCGTCTGGACTTTTTGAGAGAATGAGATAAACTTTTGACTCTGAACGCCATAAGGTACTTACGGTGTGACTACTTGAAGCCACAAAAGTCTTATCAGCTACCGTGGTAGAAACCAGCCTGTGAACATCAGACTTTCAGTGGCGTACTTACACGATCTATTTTTGACCAGATCTAATGCAAGTGTTGTGATAAAAAGGCAGGCCCTGCCGACCAGTCGGCACATGAAATGAAGTGCAAGTGCTGAAGGCCGGCGTCACACAGCAGTCCTGCACAGTCCTCCTTCCAGGAGCAGCTCGATGGAGCCATCCGATGGATGCCCCTGGGCACAGGTACTCTCCTGCAGGATCACACATGCCTGCATGCAGATGGGATTGCTTTATTGATTGCTTTGATGCTTGCCTGAATAATTTCTCAGTAAATACATTGCAGCAAGTACCTTCCTTTTATTCTATTAAAAAGCATATGTAGCTTTAGTTCTATTGATGGAGACCTCCATCAGGAAAGTCAATAGCTGCCATAGAAGTGATTTAGAGCTAGTCCCACAGCTATTATGTTACAGTACACAGAATGCAATGATATTTCTTTGTCTAGGAACACCACACCAGCAACCGATTTTGAGCAATAGTCCCATATCTGTCTTTTCATGCATCTTAAATTTACTGGTATTATACTCTGTGTCCTTGTAATCAAAGAAAAAAATCTTCTCTCTCATTGGCAACAAGAACAAATTATTTATATGAACCTGGCTTTAAGGGCTTCTAGCACTAAATTTTGTGTGTTAAAAAAACCAATAGAAACCTGAGATAAGCTTTGAGGTTTTAGAAGAAATCTGAAAAGCCATGGTAGTTTTTTCCCCCTTATCTCTTTTCTCTTCCTCTTTCTTTTTAATAAACAGACAAGGCAAATCTTCCAACAGCCTCTGCAGTCTACATCTCTCTCTACAGGTAAACACTGCAGATCATTTCTTTCAAGCATGTCATCTTCCTGAGATTAAACCTGGATTAATCTCTTCTTTAGGTGAACTTCCACTCCTTGACAGAAATCTGAACAGCCTAAAAAAATGGTTATGGTAAAAATTACAGATCAGCTGGAAGTTCACAAGCAGTCACACAAGATTTCCTTTGGAGAACTGACTGACTGACTGACTGACTGACTGACTGACTGACTGACTGAGAGCCATTTTATTTGTCAGTTATGTTGTTTGCCTCTAGAGGATAATAGACAAGCAAATTAATTAGTGAAAATAAGCTACAAAACCATCAAAACATTCAGGCAAAGCTTCACTCAAACTAACATGTTCAGTGAAACAGAAACTTGGACTGGCAGCTCTCTGTTTTTACACTATTTGTTGATTCTACTGACAGCTTTAATCATTGCTCAGCTGACACTCTGGTGGTACAAATGAGTAAATAAAATGTCAGTTTTGCTTACGATGACATTGAACATAACTGTTCAACCTTGACAGGTCTATAATTGTAGACAAGATAATAATTTCTTTAGACCTTCCTGCAAGAATAACGTCTAAAATCTGCACTGCTACCACATATGTGGCCCCTAAACAATAAAAGTCAGCTATTTTTATTTGTGATTTTTTGACAAAAACTAATAGTGTCTTTTTTTTTTTCCACCTAGTCAGAAGGGCAGAACAGCCAACATGCACCCAGCTCCAGATCACAGAGCAAAATGCCCACCTCACCAAAACTGATGGGAGTCCCTCTATCAGCTCCTGTGGGTTCAGCATTGAGTCTTCCAAGGGTTGCATGAAACTCCAAGTTTTTCTGCGAAAAATCTTGTGTCAAAGAGGTTCTTTGTTTAAGGCATAACCTGAGTTGTCTGTCAAATGTGGGCCCCGATCCAACAAAGCACTTAAGCACATGTGTAGTGTTGCTGAAACCAACGGGACTACTGCTCACATGCTTAAAGTCACGCGTGTGTCTAAGTGCTTTGCCCGCCTGAAGCCTTGCAGAAGTCCTTTATATCATGTTGATTTCAAAGCACATTTCGTTATTACATCATCGTGCTGTTCTTGGCAGGGAATGAATTAATAAATGAGACAAGGAGAGGTCCGGCAGGAGCTGCTGGGGGAGTGGGACACTGCATTCCTTTCAAAACAAGGTTATGGCAATAAGTTTTCAGGAGACATGAATCAACCACGTAGGCAGATATAAATAATGTGAAGCAGCGAGGCCGGGTGACATACTGCTGCACTATGTGTATTTCAAGAACATATCAATACTGGGTACATTGTGTTTTTAATCTTTCCACAGACTTGGCATTCACCCACCCTCCAAGGCCAACCAGATTCTGGTCGGTGTGAGAATGCACTCAGCCCTTCTTCTGTGCAGGATTTTAATGCTGTTTCACAAACTGGGATTGCACGGCTGGAGAATGCCACTGTTGTTAAGCCACACTATTGGCATACAAGTGCTTTACAGATATTTTAAAGCCAAAATGTTTCCCTTGAGGACACAGTGGTAAGCATGGTGTTGGGTGGAGAGACATGCTCTCAAATCACAAGCTGAGCTCTTCCAGAAGGATGTTGTGTTGCGTCTTGGACCATGTGGCTGTAATTGTGTCGCTGCTTGAGTGCTGGAATTAAAGCTGAGCTGCCTTCACATGCACAGTTCTGTCAGATCATGCATTTTGGGAAACCCAGGAACCTGCCACCATGACATGGCCATGCTACTTACCAGCCACCAACCTCACACCCTGTTGCTGGTGGGTTGTCTTGGCAGCCAGCTCCCTGCGTTTTGGTGAGGTCTCAGAGCCCACATTGCAGAGAGCCCTGTGCTACCAGGCCAAGGCACTGCACTCGCACCGGCACCTCACCTGGGGTAGCAAGATGCAACGGAGTCTGCAGGAAGCATCTGCTCGGATAAGGACAGTGGCAAAAGCCACGTTGGTGTCTCCCTTTGTCATCGTTCTGCAAAGCCTACTTAGGAAGGGAGCAGCTAAATGGAAAAGAGTGCTTTGGGGAATGGGGCAGGAAAAGGAGGGCGGGTGTAGAAGGGACAAGGAAGGAGAAAGAAGAGGAGCAAAAAGGTAGCAAACAACAGCTGCATGAAAGACATGTCCTAGAAACAGCTGAAGGTCTCCATCTCCTAGAAACAGTCCTTTGGGACCTGTCATTGGGGATCTGCTTAAGTGTTGATAGGGATGGGGGTGCAGCTATGCTCAAATGTGATGGTGTTCCGTGCTGCCAGAAGAGGGTACCAAGGGGAAATCTGGGAGTAGAAATTTGGTACCACAAAGTGTCTGGTCTTTTATTATCTAGGAAAGGCATAAATGCCCCTTTTGTTTTGCTGGGATTGAGGAGTTAAATATGACTTTAATTGATCACACGAATGGGAGGGAACAGTGGAAGCTACGTAGCTTGCAAAGTTATCTTCACTATATTCATAAAATATAGATAAATAGCACAAATCTAGTACTTCTTCCTTTGAAAAGTTTCTTTTAAGGAGACTGCTGTGCTACAGATACGAACAAGGAGCTGGAAGAAACAACTTCCAGTACTGTGAAGGCAAGTGGGAAGAGGGGCCAAGCTCCCTGTCAGAGCCTCAGCTCCATATGCCTTTTCTGTCAAAATCTGCAAAAACTTGTAAGGAAGGATGAGGGGTTTATTTATCATTTCATCTGAGAATTCTAGCAGTTTGGGCCCATTTTTCATTTTCTTGCACTCTTTTGATTTGTTTGCTTATTATTACTGATAGCTTATTTTAGTGCCATTCATGACCAGAATACAACCGATCACGTAATAAATGTAAACAAAGGAAAACCAACTGCAGTTTTCTAACTGTAAAAACGGCTGATTTAGATCGTTTCCTTGAACTGGGACCCAGTGTCCCCTCTGATGAAAGTTGCAGGAAAGCTCTCAGCAGTAGCTTAAACACACACTGCCAAACTCATAACAGAGAAGAAGCGCTCACACACTTTCAAGAGGATGTTTTGCATCCTGTTATTCCAGCAGCACGCGGCATTGCTGATATCACGGACGCTGAATAGAGGCTTTTCATGAGAAACATCATTTGGAGAAGAGCTATAATCACCTTTTCTGATAGATATATTGCACAGGGCTGGGACCTGATACAAAATGAGTACCTAATCCAAAACCCTCTGTTTACCAATGGTAAACTTTCCGTGCTTTCTCTCTCTCTGTCTGTAATTGCTGATAGAGGAGGAATGTTATTTTTGCTGTGGTACTTGCATTAAAACAGAGATATCATTTGATCAAGCTTGTTGTGATATATTTGCTAACAGGGACTTAACTTCTTTGAAGGATTTAAATCTTCTAAACCATCTGGGAAAATGAAGATAATGCAAAATGTAATTTTAACGTATGTAAATGTAATGCAAAAGGTAATTTTAATTAATGTCAGAAGTGAACCACTTTTTACAATCTGATTCTTATCTGCAATTCTTATGAATAATGTACCACAGCTTTTACATTTCTTCTTTTAGGACAGCTACTTTCAAATGATTCTCCTTTTAAAAAGTCTTCAGGAGAGACGCAAGAAGAGGAGCTTGTGATAATACACTGCAGGATACGTGTTATGTTCCCACTGCCTGCCACATTCAGCTTACTTCTGTGTGCCATTCTACTGCAGCTGTAGCTGTGCTGGATAAGGAGTTCTCTCTCCAGCCTAAGCCCTGCATCTCATTGCTGCCCTCCGGCAGAGGGAAACTTCAACAGATGAGGGCACACAGCTTTTTCTTAGCCCAACATATCTCATTCTGAGCAATTTTGAGTTGCAGGTCCTGGCTAGTAAGGGTTTTTGTCTGGAGCAGTTTTGGAACACTGCCCAAGTAGGAGCTGCCTCCTGCAAGTGATGAGGACCTTGGTGCCATATCATCATGCTTTGCCATCCCCGTGAGCTCCTTGGCCATGGATTGCCTGCACAGAGTGCTATCCATCCCAGAGCTCCCTGGTGAGCCCCTGCAGCTGTAGACAGGGCTATGGCGATGACTGCTGCTCAAACTGAGCCTGTGGTCATCTCACCAGGCAAAGGTCAAAGATGCTGACAAAGTGCACCTTTTAAAACTCACTGAGATATCTAACCCCTGTCACCAGAGAAGAGTTAGATGTGAAAAAATCTCTTGAGATCTTTGCAAGGATTTTAAACCTCTGCATGAGTTTAAACCTCTGCATGAGTGGCTCTATTCAAGAAGGGTGCCTGGAAACTAAGGTTAGAGGAAGAAAATGTTAATATAGGTAGGGGATGTCAGTGCATGGACAGGCTATGGGCAAAACTGACCACCTTCCAGAAAGAATAGGTTACTACACAGTGGTAGAAAATGAGGATGGCAGAGGTCTTTTGGGAGGGGCGGGGAAGGAAAATCCTGCAGCCTGTGAACTGCACCAGGGAAGGGAGCAAGGGAGCACCTGATCACTATTTACCACTTTCCTGTGCTCTTCCGCCCTCTGCTCCACTTGGCTGTGGGCAGTGATGGTGTTAATCCCTTTTCCAAGATGGCATTTCTTCAGCATGGCACTGTTCACTCTGGGTATAGGAGGAGGTGACCTGCTGATTATCCTGATGGACCTAAAGGAGCAGAAAGTCAAGTTTCAAGCTATTGCTGTGACTTAAGAAACATGCAACCCTTTTGCCTCTGGGCATAATCAAGTCAATATGTTCAGTATTGGTTTATGCTTAAAAAGCAAAGTAAAAGCAGATGAAGTGTATTTATAGGTTCATCAGCCAATGAATGATGAAACGGAAAAATAAATTAATAGGAAAATGTCAGCAAGGATAGAGGAGGGAATCACTGTGAAGTAAACATCCAGACCAACAATTGGAGTTAATTCCAAAGACCAGAGTATCTTGATTTACAAGAGAAAAGAATTGACACCTTATCAACTCTGAATTTAAATGTAAACCACTAAAAAAATACTCTAGTGTGAAGAAGATCCTTTTGCCAGATTACCTCAGTCTAGGAAAGGTTTAGGGGCACTTAGGTCTGTCCACTTGAAAAGATGAGGCTTTGATTTGAAGCTCAAAATCTTAAATTAAAAAGGGAACATAGAAAGCAATGCTACAACAATGAAGCCCAGTCTCCCTTACACTTCCCAGCTCCAGATAAACTTGGGTGCAACTGTGAGAGAGGTGAAGAGGAAACAAAAATAGAGGAGGAAAATGCCTCTTCGCTTTGTGCTTTTCTGCTCTACTGAAATTCTGCTTTTTGTGCAGGCAAAAACCTCATATTTAAAAGCTGTTTTTGGCAACATGAAATACAAGGACAAGCAGAAAGGAATAGCAGCCTTGTCAACTGAAATGTGAGGGCAGGCTTGTAACACAGGACACCATCACTGAACCATCCATCTTTTAAAAATTATTTAGGGAGTTGAGAAGAAGACTTTATATTTCACAAAAATCTCATTGCCTGATCTAGTCCAGTATTTAAGAGAAAGGGATATGAGGAAAGCAGTGTAATGAAACCCAGCCCAAGGAGGCCAGACTAGAACAAAGGAGTTGCTGTTGATTCTGTGTCAAGGTTTGCCACAGTTTGTGTGAGCTGGAGCAAGTCTTTATGTCCATGCTGCCATGAAAGGTGTGATTGCAGCTCATATATTTATGCCCTCGAGCACTCTTTACATCAGTTTAGCATCTGTACCAGAGCCATCATACACTTTTACCTCTTTTAAGGGCTGTAGCAATGGCTGACGTAATCCGAGTTTGCAAAAGCTTTTGTGGTCTACTGATGAAAAGCATGGAAATGCAAGATGCTGTAATATTTCTGCTTATTGAACCTACTGGTAGAGGCATGTGTCTTGCCGCTGGAAGAATCCTTTAATAAAACAAAATCCGTTGCTCATCCACTTTCTTCTGGCTGCAAAACTATTGCTGTGAATTGACGCAGGCTTCAAAATGTAAGCCAGAGCACAGAACAGAGCAATAATACACATATATACGTTCTTGGCAGTGTCTTGATGCAGATCATGACCACGATCTGTTTAATGAATGTATGTTATTTAATGATCCATCCGGTGTTGATTTAGAAAAGAACAAATTGGAATATTTGTGCTCAAATGGCAGCTAGGAGAAGATGGCTAAAAACGAACTGTTCCCGTGGTTCTGGTAGATCTCGAGGCTAGAAGCAGCCCCTTGAAATGGCTTTAAATGAGCCCAAGTGGAGTTTTCACACTGATGTTCATAATACGATTCATGTTTCAGAGAAGTAATGACTAAGAACACACGCATAATAGAGGCTCAGTGAACAAAGCTTGTAATGTATAATTTGCAAGGAATATTTCTTTAAAAATGTAGAGCAGGAATATCACTTATCATTCCCACATGGAACAAGTGGTGAAAAGGTTGTGGAAATAATTTTTATTGTTATCATATGTTTTCCCTAAATGTTGCTATAGGCTTTTTGGTATTACTTACAATATGCTATTGTTTGACATCCAGCATTACACTTATTTTTGAATATCTTACCCTTGTAGCATCCTTCTTTGCCTTTGTTGATTAAGTCAGAGATAAATATATCATTGTTTTCATGGTATATAAAAACTATTCAGTCTCCTGCTGCGTAACTGAATATTAAAAAAATGGCAGGAGTGATCTTAGTGGAATAACACACTCGGACAGTTGCTCTTTGCAGTAAGGGACCAAGATTCAATGCTCTGATCTATTTCCTTCAATTCCTTTGCCCTAGGACGATGTATCCAGCTCCTGGAGACACTGGCTGACTGTCACAGCCAACTCCTCCAAGGAGGATGAATTTGCAGCCTGACACAAGTCTATAGGACTTGGGGATGAGTAAAACTTCCTACAGTTGGTTTCATTTGACTTGTGTGGTCAAAATGAAACATTGGTCTTCTGTGAAAAGTGATCAAGGAAGTTCTGCTGAGAAGTGTGTGAGTCTCTCACGGAATGCATTTCAAGTTTTAGGAAAACACAATTTAGGGATGTAGGGGATGAGGTAGTTTCCAATGTTCCATTTTAATGATTTTCAGGGGAGCACTTGAAGTTTAGAAAAAGGAACACATACGCTGATTCTTGTTTGCTTTATTTTTCTTGGAACATCTAATTTTCTGACCATATATTGCCACTTGCATGTGAAAGACATAGCAGGTCTCAGTTTTATTCCATAGGAAACAGCTGCAGTAAATTAGCAGACATCCTTCAATATGTCCCAACTGTCAAGAAACAGTTGAGATCTAGTGATGTCAATGGACACCATGCCCCATCCCTGGAAGTGTTCAAGGTCAGGTTGGATGGGGCTCTGAGCAATCTTGTCTAGTGAAAGTTGTCCCTGCCTGTGGCAGTGGTGTTGGAACTAGGTGATCTTTCAATGCCTTCCAACCCAAATCATTCTATGATTCTATGATATATCATACCTAACCATATTTTTAAATATATTCACCTCTATCAAAAGTTAAGGAGTCTGGGATCACCTGACACCAATTCACTCTTCTCAATGTGAAAACCAAAAGTAAAAACAACAGTGTTTTCCTTATGCTTAAAGAGATAAGATGCACAAATACAAAGATAAACAGACATTAAGATATGTAAGCATGTAAAGGAGTCAGTGTTTTAAAAGCTCAGTGAGTCCCCAAGGGCTTTTGAAGAGACTGGGAGTCTCAAGATGCTGGCACAAGCACTGAATGAGATACACTGTCAGGGCTGTCACTAAATCACAGAATGGTTGGAATTGGAAAGGACTCTGCATGATGTTTTATCAACCCTCTCCTGCTCAAGCAGGGCCACCTAGAACAGTGGCCCAGAACTGTGTCCAGGTGCCTTTTGAATATCTCCAAGAATAGAAGACTCTATAATCTCTCTAAACAACCTGTGCCAGTGCTCAGTCACCCTCAAAGTGAAAAAGTGTTTCCTAATGTTCGGGAAGAATCTCCTGTGCTTCAGTTTGTGCCCATCACTTCTTGTCCCATCACTGGGCATCACTGAAAAGAGCTTAGCTTTGTCTTCCTTGTCACCTCTCTTCAGGTGTTTATACACACTGATGATGTCCCCCCGCCCAGCCTTCTCTTCTCTAGGCTGAACCGCCCCAGCTCACAGCCCTTTCCCACAGAAGAGACGTTCCTGTCCTTTCATCATCTCTGTGGCCCTTTGTTGAACTCTCTCCAGCTTGTCCTGATCATACCTAGAAAAAAAGCACCAGTGATACTTGGACAAACTAGTCCGTCACTGGCAAGACATACCTCTTAATCTAGAAAACTTAATCAGGGAGGGGAAAAGGAAGCAGAATTCATAGAATTTTCTGAGAGAAGCTCAGCCCATGCAAGCAAGATGGGCAATATCCATCATCTATCCATCATCCACAAAAGAAAGGCCTTGATTGCTCAGCATGAGGTCAGGACATCCACTGGTAGAGCATAGCCAGGACTGCTCCAGCCTGGCAGCTGCCATGGTCTCCTGGACACAGTGGCTTGGTGCAAGGCCCAGAAAACTTTAATAAATTAGCCCTGCAGGAAAGAGGTGAAGTGAGAAATATTTTTGCTGGTTATCTCATAGAAAAGCAGTGCAAGCCAAAGGAAAGAGTGACCTGCTGCATGGCCCTGCCAAGGCCTCCTTACCCCTCTAGCCTCTTTCTCCCTTCACACTCCCCCATTGACAAGTGCCAGTATGAAATCCTTACTGCCTAGTGTGCCAGTGCCATGCAGGGAGTTACCCCTGAGATTGTATTTATTACTACACAGTATTTCTTCATAGATAGGTCTGGTAATACAAAACCTGCAAAATAGCAGGAAAGATCTTCCCTGGAAACTACCCTGCGACTGCTGCTGTTCCCCGTTTAGGGGCATGAAGGAACTTAATTTCAGGGGCAGCATACAGAAATCCAGGTCTCTGCAGGAGTTTGCCATTAGCTGGGAATGACATGGTACTCTCTGCTATGTGGGCTAACATGCACAAAGAAAGGGCTGAAGACCTGCCTGAGCTTGCAATCGCATTACATGTACTTCACTTGGTACCCTCTGCTGTGCACCGCAGATATTTTATCAAATAAGTCATGCCTTGCATTGAAGTGTCTCAATTCAATTAACTTACATCTTCCTTTAAAGGCAACTTGCTTTCAAATAATGGTGCATAATGTAAAAATATATGTTGTGTAGATTACAAAAAGTTTTAATCTCATTTTCAGTAATCATTTAAACAGAAATGTTTCATTTTATGTAAACGTTAACATTATGTTAAGCTGTATTCTACTTCTGTGTACTAACAAAGGTCATGAATAGAGTAATAAGTGTTTGAGGTTTGCAGGATTGCTTTGATGTAAATTCTATTTGCCACTGGTATTCTTCATTTACCACAGATATCCCCAGAGAACAGCTTGCCTGCATAGCTCATAAATTTGTTATAAATCATAATGCTTCTATTACGTCATTTCCAACCTATCCGAGCTAAATACCCAATGTGTTTTTTTTTCTTTCTCCCTATGTGAAATTTCCAGTTTGGTGGCATATCTGCTGCATAATAAATTCCAGACAGTCATTCTTTCATGGTATATCTAACGTCTGCATTTTGGACCCAATCTAGTTGATTATTGAAATCTGTGGGAGTTTGCCAGCAGTTACAGCAGGACTAGAATTGTGCCCTCTTTGTATCTAACTTGCCTTTGTTGGAGCCTCATGCTGGTTTGGAACCAGTTTCTAATGAGAATGTATCTGGAGCTGCAAAAACCAAATGTACTAATTGTCTGCTGAAATGCTGGGTTTGGTGCCAGTAGTAAGTGTTGGGTTTCTAATTCAATGCTGTTTGTTTTCTCTTATAATTTAGTGCCACAAAATTCATCTGTTACACTTTGCAACAAAGACAAATGAGGAAAATGTTGGCTTACAATGAACAGTTCTGCAATCTGGCAAAATAAGAGCAGTGATGCATCGTGTTTCTGTTTGGTTTCTACTATGCATACTTTCATTCCAAAATAGCGAAGGGGAAAAAATTATGTGATTTTATGTGACAGTATTAGCAAAGCTATGTATTAAATCTTGTTGAAAGATAAGCCTGTTAGCGTAAGGCACCATTTGCAAGTTATTTTTTGTACACATTAGTCTCCAGAAGTACATATTCTGTTGAATTCAGTGGAATTATCCATATGCATTCAGTTATTCAGTTGAATGTCTGCAGTACTGGGGCTTTCTTTGGTAGGAAGCAGAAAGGTGAGATAAAACTTCTGGTTTATAATATTCATAAATACTCAGACTAAGAATAGCAAATGCATCAGTCATAGTAAACATGTGCTCTGCTTTTGATCAGGGGCATAATTTGGAGCTTACACGTGGATCTACCTGTTTTCTACTTACCTCTGGTAACAATATAATGATGAATAAAACTAAAACTGCCTGAATAATGAAACAGTGTTAACAGGATGATCTCTAAAAGTAAACAAACACAACCGAAATTGCATCTTTTTTCAATATTTTTGTACAATTCATTAAGGAACAAAATAGGATTTTGCAAGGCTTAGTTGTTTTGAGTGGTAAATCGGTGGAAATATATTCACAATGTTGTTTATGAAAATATGATCTCTAAAAAGTAGAAAGATTAATTTTTCCTTTGCTCATCTCTGCTCATCTCGTTCACTGAAAATGCAGCAGCATTCAGAGTCAAAAAGTGGTACAAGCTGCCTCAGGTAGTAAAGCTAGGGGGAAAATTATGATGGAAGAATGAAAAGGGTGTAAAAGGCAAGGCATTTTAATAAAAATTTCGGTCTTGTGATATGGCCAGGGATGTACAAAGCCTAGAGACCTTCTGGGTTTCAAGAGGGGGTCAAGTTTGCAGAGGGCTCTTGGAGATGACAGTTGTCAATACAGTCATCAGCAGAAGGCTACTTACACCCGAGGGTTTTCCAGTGGACCTGGAGCAGCGAAATAACGAGCCATGGGGAATGCTTGACTCACTGTGCTAAGCACTAAAAAGACTCAGGGCACCCTGTGTAGTCCTTGTGCACCCCAGTCAAACCACCCTGCAGGAGAGCAATGTAGCTGCAGAGCTGAAACAAGAGTCAAGAAAACAAACACAGCAATGGGTCAACTAGGTACATTTTTACCAGCAATTTCCCACATATACCCAAGTCCATTTAAAACACAAGCCTCCTATCAAGCAATCCCTTGAAATTATTTACTCTTTTATGGTTGGAAAGAATGGCAACATAACAGCTTTACTAGATTCCCAAATAAACGGCATATGCTGCAAAGTGTCTATGAATGGGTTTTATGAGCTTGAATTCTTACGTCACACACTGGTAGCAATTATGACTTCAGCAAATGCCTTGGGGACATAGAAGAGCATATATAGGGTTTTAATGAAGGGATAAACTGATAATATTTATTTTTAGAGTGTATTATCACACTGAAAGAGAAAGTGAGGGAAATGTCACAAAAAATGAAAAGATTTATTTTTCCAAAATGCTTTACAAGTGTTACAATATGTTTAAAAAGAGTGGTCTCCAGTAGAGGCACTGGCTGCACGGGGCAGCCCCACTAGCTCAGTTCATAGGCAAGCACCACAAAGACCCTGTGGACTGAGGCTGAGTGGCAACATGACAATCATGTTGGTGGCTCATGGCAATGAACATCTGCCCTTGGGCTGTCTGGTCCACAGGGCTGACACAGGAGTTCCGTGGTTTATGCAGATCAGGAGGTACGGGGCATGTTTGGGTGTGTCCCTGAGCCTTGTTGGGATATGCTGTTATTAACCGTGACTCTCCAGAGCGTGACATCCTTTCTAGTGTACTCGGTGGCACACTGTAACCAGCCTTTTGTCCTCGGTGGTGGCCATTTTCTGCACATATTGCCAAGTTAAGACAATAGCATGTGACTGCTTCAGCTGGAAATGTTTTAAAACCAGCTATGGTGTGGCTCAGTGTTCTCATCCTCTTCCCATCCCATAATATGCTCATCTCCGTTTTTGTTTTTAAATCTTAATTTTATAGTACCAGAAATATGATTTATTTTTCCCATTAATAGTTGAAATGAAATTCCTTTACAACCGAGTAACTGTCCCAAGTATAACCTTCCTCTCCCCAAAACTGTAAGATCACATACAGTTATGAAGCTATTCCACAACTGATGTATTTATGATCAAGCATTTATTTGGTGCGTGTTTAGCTGTTTCAATATGTGTTCAGTCCAGATACACTCAGCAATGAAACAGTTGTTGTATGTGGAGAGCAATCACTTTATGAACTGCTTTAAGTGGTGCCTTTCCAATGGCTTAAGAGAGCCAGACCGCTGCTGTTTTAGTGTCCATCCCTGGTCCCTCCCAGCAGAAGATGTCAGGAAGGTGTGTGAGTGCTTAGGCATATTGAGATTAGGATTTGCAAAGTGTCCAGAGCAGATGCCAAGTAGTTAGTGAGTCATGAGAGGAAAACCAGAAATTATCTAGGGACCTGAATCCAAACATACCCCATCCAGTGAATGCCACAACTTTGTACCAGAGTCATGTTTAGACATATCTATTTGGACCTATACATGTCATGTGAGATGTGCTGAAGTGACAGATCCCACACACTGCAATCCTGCTGATGTTCCTGCTGCTGTGGATTCAAGCCCCCGCAGCGTGATCCACTGCTGCAGATCCACAGGGACACACCAGGGCAGCCCCAGGATAGGGATAGATGCTCTGCAGCCAGCAAGGGGAAAAGGGAAGATTTTTCTCCTGCCCTGAAAGATGGAGTGTCACTGAGCTCGCCACTTGTCCTCAGCAGCGGGTTTATGATTCTCACTCAGGAGGGTGCCTGCTCTGGACAGGACGTGCGAATGGTCACTGGTAGTGACTGGAAATGGTCAAGATCAGTGCCTTTGCCTGCAGTGCAGGCTCCTAAATCATCTGACAGCTTTACCCTGACCCACCCCATGTGAGATACTGTATGTGTTCCCTGAACTAAAGTTTTATGGGAAATACAAATCAGAAAACACTGATCCTGCTCTGTGCTTCTACCACTGCCCCCTTTGGACATTGCTGCTGTCACGAGCACTCGTGCTGCCCTCCTGCTTTGGTCCAGCAGTGTGGATTCCCCACCGGTTTGTCCCTCGTGTGCATGAAGAATCAGGTGACCCCACTACCATATCTCTGCTCCCATCACCTGCACAGTTGCAAGAAAACATACAAGGGTGGAGGGGCTGTGTTTTGGGGATGGGCAGCAGACGATCCTCTCCTGGGTTTGTTAGCATAGAATCAGGAAGAAGCCTAGGAAAAAACTGCATCCCAGCACCCGTTCTTATAGCACTTCCCGACCTCTCCTGCTCCCCTCCATGAAAAAAGGCTCCTCCATTCACTCTGTATTTGGAGCTGGGTCAGTACTCAGAACCAACTGGTATAATATGTACCTTATTCTCTGCAGAGAAGGAGGAAATCGAGGGTCCAGTGAACTTACAGGCAAAACTCACAGACTTTTTCTTTATTCTAACAGCATTTGGTAGATGGGTTTCACTGTTAGTATGAAGTACTACACCTCCTTACAAATTTTTCTGTGATGTGACTGCTAAAGTACTACCAGACCAGCATTTATTGTGAAACTGAAATGTTAATATTTATACACTCTGTCCATTAGGATGGAGTAATTAATTCTTTATTAAATTTTTCTAAATTGCCCCAAAAAGATTTCCTGCCTAAAACATGCTGTTCTTAATTCTCCTCTAACTTCTTTTTCTTTTCAGTGTGTGGCTTTGAGCTTTGTTTTTTGACTTGTGCTTCTCAGAAAAAATGCTCATAAACCTTCACGAAAAGGCTCTTTTGACTTATAGCTTTATTCAATAAATATGGTAGATCAGTAGTGAAACTGTTTTAGGAGCACTTGGGAAGAGAAGTCTACTTGCTGAGTACCAGAACAAAAAAGCTCACTTCCCCAAAGGTTTAGAAAGACGCTTTCCAATATAGAGGAGTCAATTCTGATTTTGGTTACATTTGTACCACACTTTATAAATCTTCGCCTTTTGAAGTATGAATGGGATTTCACGTACTTCAATATTTATAAAAAATTCAGGAATGCTGCAGCAAGTCTATACAAGCCTTTCTGAACACTTCCCCAGTTCAGACAAACCCTGTGGCTACAAACAAGTCCCCAGCTGCCATAACTCCAGGGTAGGAACTAACCACGGAACAGGAGGGTGAGAGGTAGCAATTAGCTGTAATCCAAGATTACTGCCGTTTTATTGCATGTCTCCGCAAATTACAGATTGATGTGGAACTAATGGCTTTCTTCAGTGCTGATTTGTGCTGTGCTCAGGGGTACAAAATTAAAAGTAAAATGATTATTTCTCAATAATTAACACTTAAATTGCTGTTACTATAATTTACTAATAAAATCCATGAAGAAAATTCACTGTATTGATATTATTTTCTGTCTCCTGTGCTGTTTTAATCCTTTTTCTTATAATTTCTCTTTCTCCTGCTAGAAGCAGATAGAATTAAAATAATGAAAACACTGTACATTACAGAACAGATAAGAAATGCTGCTGCTGTTTGTATCCTAATATTTAATCTTCATGGGAGATAATTCTGTTGGCAAATGCAGGAGAAAGAGAGACTGGCCACTGTGGAAGGCCAAAGGAGAACTCAGGCAAAGGAGAGTGTTTTTTTCCTTCAGTTTTATCCTATCCTAAAGCCTTTGAATCAAGGTCTGACCCCAGTCTCTCAAAACTGAGGCACAGCATGTCCAGGGAGGATCTCACCAGGTGCTGTGCAAGCTGGCTGTCAGCCTTCCCCACCTGGGGCTTTGTCTGCTCACACTGACTGGAGAAACTAGACACGAGAATATCATTTGATTGCAATACCTAATGTAGGCTAGGGGGTATAGGTGCTAAACAGGTGCTCCTGGCCCAGCGACAAGCCCCTATTCTGGGAAATGCACCATCAAAAGGGGGCTGCAGAAAGAAAGGAAACAACCCTTAACATAAATGTTTCTCTTTCCCATGCAAGGGCTCTACTGGACGAAATAGAATGGCGTCTCTTTCCCATGTAACGGCCCTACCGGATGAAAGAGAGAACTGTGTTTTTGGCGTTCCCTGCAGTCCAGTAATCTTTGTCTGGAAATTAATAGAAACATTTGTATCTCCTGCTGAGGGCTGTAGTCTTATTCACAGGCACTGGAGAAGGCATGTCTCTCCATGACACTCAGCAAGTTTGCATGACACCAGGCTCAGGGAGGTCTGAAAATGTGGCTGTGAAATTTTTCAGGGTGCCCATGCTGATGTCTGGGATATGCGCACAGTATTGTGTGCCGAAGGAGGTTGTCCAGTGGAAGCTGCCTGAGTATCCAAAGGGGTACTCTTTGGAAGTAATTGTAGAGGCCAAGATCCTCACTGGGAAAATCCAGGCAAGTGCCTTCACCCAAGAGTCACTGCATTCAAACACAAACCTTGCTTTTTGCATTAAGGTAGGTGCCAACGAAGGTGGGCTTCTCTAGAGAGTGTAGCAAGCCATAGCAAGGTGGGCACTTGCAGGGCTCAGGACGTCACATTCAGCCACACAGGAGTCACCTGAACTGCTCTGGGGCACTCAAACCCGTCACAGACACTACACTGTCCTCCCAGCTCCCACCTCCATCTGCTGGTCCCCTTGGGTCCTGTCTGATCACACAGGCTCCTGCCTGACCACACAAGCTCCTGCCTGACCACACAAGCCTTTCTATGACTGCCTCTGAACTTTATCAGAGGATGGCATCTCAACTTCAGTTGGTTTAGCCATTTCCAGCCAGCTTAGATTGAAAGGGCAGAAAGGATTGGGGAATGGGGAGAGGAAAGGCTGCCCCTAGCAGCAGTACAGATTTATGCCCAGCTAAAGAGGCTGTGCAACTTCAATCTTACCTTCCTCCACACACCTTCTTCTGCTTTTTATTTTTCCTTTCTGATTCCTAAAAGTTCAGGTGTAACTTGCCTTCTTCCTTTGTCTCACATGCTTCCTTTCTTCTCCATCTCCTTGACCTGTCACCACTTGCTGGGTGCACGCAGAGTAACCAGTTTGCAGGCACACATCTCAGGGAAGCCCAGCATCGTACAGGGGTCCATGGCTCTGGATGAGGTACTGTATGAAAATAGACATGACAGCACCAAACACAGTGGCCAGCATCACTCTGACGTTTCCATTCTGCCCCTTTGGGCTGCTTAGCTAAAAGAGCTGTAGGAGAGAGGCAACAATAATGGGCAAAACATTGTAATTCATGCCAAGTATAATCAAAAATGCCTGGAGTTCAGGGCAAATCTAGGTAGGTATTCCAGGCCTTCTCCTGAGAATTGCAGGTGGGACTTAGGCCTGTGAAACTCAGCAGGAGGGCTCCCAATTTGCCTTGGGCTATTGCCTCTATGAAGAAAGTGTGCAGGGACCAGGCTAGGAGGAATACTGAAGGATACAGGGAGGGCTGCTCAATATGTCCTTTGCTAAGTGGTGACAGTAAGGAAAAAGGAAGTGTCTGGAGATCTAAAATTGATTAAAAGAAAAAAAAGCCTTTTTTATCCTTTGCAAAGATTGCTTCGTAGGATAAAAATTTTAAAGTCATGGATAATAAATCCATATTTATTAAGTATATAATATAATCATAAGTAGTATATATAAATGTATATTTGTATCAGTTGAATTGCTGATTGTCCCAGTAAAGTTACAAAATCACCAGATGAGTTGTTTTCAGTACTTTACAGCAAAAATGCTGATCCTTCTGCCTCCTCCCCAGATAACACCTATCCTATAAAATGAATAAAATACAGTTTAGATTTGCCCTGGAAAAATACTGTTGCACTATCCCAATGTCCCAAAGAGAAGTTGTGTTTTTTTAACACAAAAACATTAGCAGCCAGGCAGGACTTTATGATCCATGGAGATCTGCACTTTTAAACTCAGGAAGAACAAATCAACCGATTTTTCATTAATCTTATCTCAAAATCTAGTCGATGGGACATACTCTTAAGTTTATTCCTTTTTTCAAAAAGCCTTTCCCTCCTCCAGGACTACTGGTGTTCACTGCTTAGATCAAACTGCCAAAGTTAGCCATCAGGTTATCTGCTAGCTACTTCTTGGATTAAGACACTCTTCTTAAATTATGTTTATAGGCTGCTCCCCTCCTTTTCAGCTCAAGTCCAGCTCTCTGGTGTTTAAATTGCATACTGTGTTAGGCATCTTATCCTACCAATACATCAGATCTCTTCTCTGCCCTCCTGGTTTCCTTTTATTCTAAAATAGATGGGTGCCATATAAGTAATCTCTCAACACAATTTCTTGAAAAACTGTATCATTTTAGTGTGGTCTGTAATGCACCTTTCTAATCTCAGCAATATTCCCGTAACAGTGGAATCGGCCTCTTGCACACTGCTCTTGGAAAGGGCTCTCATCAGTTTGTGCTTGACACTGCTGGAATAGTTTCAGTGTATTTAAACATCAGGCCTATATACCCAAAGAGCTTGCTTGGCTTTCTGACAGCTGCCTAGTAGGGTGCAGATGGTTTTAGTTTATTCCCCATTTACCACCAAATGACTTCGCCCTTAAAATTAATAGAAGAAAAATATTTGGAAATTGATAGCTGGTTGTTAGATATTACTTTTAGTGTTCCTGTTCATATTTTTCTTTTCTTTCCCATATGTGCTTTTTCTTGTGATCTTGCAGGACTGTGAAGTTATGATTCAGCAAAGTGCTGCAGGTGAGAGCATGGCTGCGCTGATTCTGTGGCTGCCTCTTCAGCCAGGACCTCCTCCCCGGTCTGCCTTTGGGTGGGGTGCTTAGCTCGGTCACCTCCATGACAGCACCCCAGCTCTGGGATCACCATTATCATCAGGATGGAGAGGAGAAGGGGGCATGTACAGTTTTGGGAGCGCCACAGGGATGGGCTGTAGCCGCGGTGTTCAGTGCTGTCCCTGTGTTTGCCCCAGGTTTTGGGATACAGTGTATGGGTGAGGAAGGTTTACAATGGGTTTTCAAGGGGGGTACCCCGTGTCTGTGGTTTATTTCTTTTGTGGACATCCACCTCTTGACCTAGACCATCCAATGGAGAGAAGATGAGGCTTTTGATTCTTACAGAATTGATAGCATCTATTGAAATTAATTCCATGTGGGGAAGTAAGCACTGTTTCACATAGTAACACTCAGTGTGGAGCATACTGCCGAGTTCAGGCTCTGACTCCAAAAAATGCTTGAAGGCAGAACATATGTTTCATGGGTTTTGACCACAGCCCATGAGATATCTAAGGCTGCATGAGTGTGTGAATGAAATGAATGAAAAAAAAAGAATCACAGAAGGCCTGAAACTTTTCACATACATATCACTCTCAAATGAGTATGTGTGGGTTTTGCAGTCATTCCTCCTTTATCCTCGTGTAATGAGAATATATCTTTGCCTTCTAGCTGGATCTCATTGAAGTCTAATCTAGGTGTTTGGATGGACCTTTACAGCACCGGCTCCAAGCTCCAAGGAAGTGTGGTTAGATATTACCTCTGCAGCTCCTGTGCATCTTCCCTTTTCTCCTTTCAGACAAGGAGGTTCTGAAGGTGTTTCAGCCAGAGTTTGATAGGCTGACTTCTTCAGTGGCTTCAGGCAGAGTGATTTCATTGATTTCCCAGAGCTAAAAATACTCACATCACCTGGGAAGCTGCCAAACAGGATTTACAGAGAAAAAGGTACATCATATTTTTACTGTTTTCTGATGTTGTTTTATTCTTATGATATCGGTTCTGAACAATGATAATTCAAAAGCCTGTTTTTATGGTCTTGTTTACAGGCTTGCATAGATGATGGTTTAGACTTTATTCAAAGGCTCAACTGTGTAGCTTTCACTCAAACTCAACCCAGCACCAGCAGTCAGTGCAAGTAGGACTGAGCCTGACAGCAGTGCAGCCTGAAATGAACATTGGCCTTAATGAACCCCTCTGAATTTCAGGAAGTGTTTGGTTTGTTTTGATATGTTTAATTTTAATATAATCTACAGGTGAGGGAATCTGATCAGGTTTGGGCTGGCAGTCTCCCATGCCCTGATCCCGACCTCTGCGTCAAATCAGAAAGAGCAGTGGTGATGAACTTTCCAAGAAGTTGCTAGATCTTACTTGAAGTATTTGTCCTTGCTGTCTGTAACATAAGTGCACTCACAAAGCAGCAAGTCGCAGCTTAGATGGTTGTTTTCCACCAGAAATTTAAAACCCCCTGCCTAGCTCCTTCGAGTGTTTGGTCCGGGCACTTACTGTAGTCACTGCTGCTGCCGCTGTGCACCTCACCGACTCTTCCCACTGTCTGCTCAGCTGGTGCAGTTCACCTGGCTCATCCATCCTTTGGGTGAGACTGCAAACTTTGCACCAGCCCCACTGTCTGTTGTGACCACTAATGCTGTTCCCCCCACTTTTTAAATGCCGTACCAAGGGCTGGACAAATCATAAGCAAATACACAATGATAAGAAATCATAGTGACAACATTACTCTATATTTTTGCCTTTTATTTCCATGTTTTAGATGTATACTTATGGTTGTTTGAGGTTTGAACTGACCATATAAGAAAATAACATCTCTTTGCAGGTATGTGACAACATTGTATAGAGGGACTTCAAAGCATAGAATCATGGAATGGTTTGGGTTGGAAGGACCTTTAAAGGTCATCTTGTCCAGTCTCCAAACACGTATGACCATAGTGTTCCTAATGTACTAGGGGCATCAGAGGAATAACTGGTAGATGGAATAAATACCTCTAAGATTTGAGTTTGAAATTACCTGTGCTAGTTTTGGCTGGGGTGGAGTTAATTTTCTACGTAGTAGCTGTATGGGAATAAGCTTTGGATTTGTGCTGAAAATGGTGGCTAAAACAAAATACAAAACTGTTATTGCAGAGCAGTGCTTGCACAGCATCAGTGCCTTCTCTGCTTCTTGTACTGCTGCACCAGAGCATGGGCTAGGGATATGCAAGAAGCTGGGAGGGGACACAGCTGGGACAGCTGACCACAACTGACCAAAGGGATATTCCGTACCATATGACATCATGCTTAGTATATAAAATCTGGAGGAAGAGGAAGAAAGTGGGACACACATTTGGAATGAGGTCATTTGGTTTCCCAAGTCACCACCGTGTGTGATGGAGCCCTGTTTTCCTGGAGATGGCTGAATACCTGCCTGTCCACGGGATGCGGTGAATGAATTCCTTGTTTTGCTTCACTTTCACACGCAGCTTTTGCTTTACCTGTTAAACTGTCTTTATCTCAATGCATGAATTTTCTCACTTTTACTCTTCTGATTGTCTCCCTCATTTCACTGGGGAAGAGTGAGTCATGTGCGGCTTAGTTGCCAGCTGGGGTTATACTACAACATTATCCTAGTCTTTGATGAGTAGCATTCAAGGGACAGGTATCAGAACGTCAACCTGCTCCAGGCAATGGGTTGTGCTGGCTCAGAGGGGAGATGACTGTCTATACTGACCCTGTCCCTCTCCCAGTCTGCACTTAACTGTTTCTGTGAAACTGGGACACAAAGCCTGTATCTCCTTCTGGATTTTATGCACCTACACTGTGCATGTGATGAAGACAACTGACTTATCTGCCTTTGGAGACACATCTGGAAGAGGAGTGCAAGGGTTAGAGTAATTGCTCATGAGTAGAAGCGCTCAGCTCAGCAATGTAATTGGAAACGACCCATACTCACTTTTATTTGAGCTAAGTTAACATCACCATCTCAGCTTCCTGAACAGTCAGTAGGAAGGGATGAGTGATTCATCCCACCCAGCTTGGACACATATTTTAGGAAGGAATGAATTGCTCTCTGGCTGATGAAAACCTTAGATGAGACATCTAAGTTTTAAATGACTAAAGCTTGGTGACACAGATCTCTGTCTAAATGCAGAAAACCTGTTTAATTTGGCTACTCTTTTGACCTTTAACTGAAGGAAAACATACCAACTTTTCATCAACACCAAACACTTTACTTTTTTATTTACTACTATCCCACTGCTTCCAGAAGTCAGCCCTCCCTAACTTATGGGCATTTGTCTCAATTGAAAATGTGGTGTGGCTGCTTTAGTACTGTCCCTTTCACCTCCATAGACAATGAGGGCACCCACTCATTTGACTGATGCTCTCTAAAGTGTCTTGACCTGCTCTTGTGCACTTGGTGGGGGAGAACAGGTTATCCCAAGGGGTTGCACTGCTGACATTATTGCAGGGTCCTGTCACTGAGGGACTCAGTCCCCTTGGAGCAGGGAAGCCTTTGGACTTTTGTCACTGAGAAACAGAAAAAGACACTCACCTAAAGAGACTGTAGCCTTACATCCCTATGCATCACCTTCCCAGCTGTGTAAAATCACATCTGTACATCTCCAGCACCCATTGTAAAACAGTGGGGCTGGTGCAGGTGCTTTGAGTTACAAAAAGAAGAAGCTCTCAGATGAAAGTTGGCTTTTCTCTGCTTAGTCTCCACTGGATAGTTTTACTGGAACCCACAACAACGGGTGAAAGGGAAACCTCACATAAACCAATTTAACATTCCACATTCTGTACAGTAGCCTTAGGGAGGGAACTAAAGTGAGGACGAATTCAGGACCAGACCCTGCTAAGTCCCTCAGGTTGTTGGAACAGGATGATGGGCATCATCTAAAGTGAGGTTCCTAGACTGTATCATGCCTGTGAGCTTTCAAAGGCACTTCAGTAGAAGTCCTGTTCTTACCAGTAAGGGTATTTCAAAGAAACTCTGTTGTGGAGTATAATGTCACTGGTGTGCTACCTGTAATAATGTGGGCAGACAAGGAGTGGTTACTTCTGAGTGGTTCATTGATCTGTTACCTCATTTTTAATTTTCTAGAGTACACAGCTATACTTAAGCAAAAACCAGAATGTTAAGTTTACTGAGAGCTGTGTGTTAGCCTCTGAATTTCTATAATAAAAGAAAGCAAGATGTGTAAATATCTCAATATCAGCAGCTTTCCATCTCAAAACAGTTGATGTGAGCAGGGGCAGCGATTCCAACCTGCTAATACTCTTTGGGATGCCCTCTGCTCTGCTCTGCATTTGACTGTTTAGAAATACTTTTCCATATCCAAGCAAATAGCCAAAATTCAGAGTCCTGGATGTAGTTTCCACTTATAAAGACAAATTGAATTGGGTCTTTCTTGTCTTAAGCCTGCCTCTTCATAAGGAATGCATTGGGTCTGGTCTCCTTAGCAGAGCAGGAACAGAGCCATATGCAGCTTCTGTGCTCAGGGGTTTAGTCTTTGTAGTCAGCACTTGGGCCAAAAGCACTCCTGTTAAGCATTCCTCTGGCCCAGTGCTATTTGCCCCACTCTGTCTCTCTTTTCTCCACTTCTGTTTTCCTCTTGCTTTTTTTTTTTTAAAGCATATAATTTGCTATAATAACAATAAAATGTCTTCCTCTTGTTTTTGTGTATGGATCAGACCAACTTTAGCTGGTCTTCACTTCCATGAAATAGATCGATTATGCCTAACACTCATTGCCATAAGCAACTCCAGTAAGATTTCACCCACCTCCCCATCACTGTTTTCTTCCTTGCCTCTGTCATTTGTGTGCACCCCAAACTGTGCCTATTTAGTCTCATGATTTGTGGTGTTAGCAGAAAAGCCATTACTGATCCATGACAAGTTACTTTCAGGGCTGCATGTCCTTAGAGTTTATTTAAGACGTTGAGATTCCCCATAATGTAGAGTTCAGAGAAGTGCGAAGGTAAATCTGCGCACTACAAGCTGATCTAAGTCAAGCCCTCACGAGGAAAAGGCAACAGAAGAGGTCATCCTTTCCAGGTCAAGGTTACTTACCAAAAATAATGGAAATAGCCTTGAAGCTGTTGAAGATTATGAATGCTTCCTGTGTTCCACAGGAAATGAAATCCTCCTATTTTCCTTTTTTAAACCTATTTCCTATTGAAATCAGGAGCTATACTATTTAACTGTGAGTATTGGTTAAGAGAAATGGGGACTGTTTTCATGTAAAACATGCAGACACACATAACAAAACCAAAGTGTTTTGTGTCCAGTTCTGAACAGAGGGAAGCCAGCTTCCATTCCCAGCACAGATAATTAAGTGCTGATGAAGCAATTTCATTCTGAAGATTTTAATCAGAAACTGTAACTTTTTCCCCTAATCTCTGAATAATGATGCATTGAAACTTACTTATGAAAAAAATGTCCTTATTGGTCTGGATAATACAAAGTTTCTGACATTCTTTCTGGTCTCCTACCCTGTGCTGTGTAATTGCTGTGTTGTTGTTTTAAATACAATGTAACACTTTGTTGAGTGTACCAGGGACATAAGTGATGGAGAATCACCAGTAGGCTTTGAAAAATTTCTTTTTATTTTTTAACGTTACAAAGATATAGACGCAGTTACGGTCCTGCTGTATAGTTACACATACCCAAAACCAAACAGAGATTCATTGTTGTTCATTGTTGTTACAATCATTCATGATTGTAAACTGCTTGCAAAGGTGACAGTGGGGTTTTTGTAATGGCCACCTCCAACAAAAGTTCTATATCATGAGTTTTTCCACACACAGCTTTGTTTAGGGCAAGACCCCTTCCTCTCTGCAAAGATGTAGGGTAACTAATTGACCAGTCGATGGTACCTCTGAGACCTGTGGGGACCTTAACTGGAAAGTGAGTGGGATCTCAAGGGTGTTGCTCCTAACACAACAGCCATATGTGGGGACTCCAAAAGTCTGGATCATGGGGGGCCAGTGGATGACATTCCCCAGGTCTTGGATCTCTTTGACTTTATTGTCTGTTGAGATAAAAATGCCAAATCTAAACCATCTCAAACTGTGCACATCATGAATCTTTGGCAAAAATAATCTTATTAATGGTGCCCTTGATAGACATTAATTTGTCTTGGCCCCAAGTGAAGTCTAGGAGCAGGAATTCCCTGTTAACACCTTTTGAGCATATCAGGCCTCATAAAAGCCCTTAGACTATGATGTAGCTTCAAGGACAATACTGTGCAGTTATGCAGGACCAAAGTAACTCCTTCTGTGCATCTGCTGAGCTGATTTGTTTTCAAATGTTGGTTTAAATTTTACTTTTTATTATGTGATAGTGCTAAAACTATGGTTTTATAGCAAATGTATTCCAGTACAGTAAAAATGTGCTTATTTTTCTTCCTCCTCCCTGAACTAAGAACAAAATGCCTTAAGGGACTATATATATTTAATAGATATTCTGAATTAAAAACCCCTTCAATTAAAATCATGATCTTTGGTGGTCCCACATACTATTTTGTAGCTGATATTCACATATAATGTAATGTAATCTTGTTTTTTGATGGGACTTCTGTCTTTGCTAAGTTTCCTCTCTGGCAAATTAATGTTTCTGCCTGCTATTGATTTTTCAGATCCACCCAGCTTTCATCTGTTATTTTCTTTCACTGATTATTTTAATAGCATGGCTTAATGTAGCATATGTTTGGATTTCAACTGCAGTTTTACTCTAGCCATTATTAACAATGCAAAGCTCCTCCTTTATGTGACAATGCTAATGTTTTTAGCGGTGCTTAATTAGTGAATCAGCCCAGAGAGGGGGAGCAGCAGCAGAGCTCAGCATTCTGACTGAAGGACATGAGGATGGTTGGAGCAGCCACTTGGCTAGAGCAGGACCTGCATGCCAGGGATGTCCAGAAGCAAGGTGGGGTGCAGGCACAGGATGGCTGCACTCCTTGCGTGCCTGTGAGTGAGGTGGGGTGGCAAGAGGATCGAGGTTTCCCTGTCACTAGTGTCTCCTAGCATGCCACACAGCCCGTGGATCCTGGAGCCAAGCAGGAAGAGCATTAACCTACGTTGACTGTGCTGGCTGTGAAGTGTCCAGACCGCAAGGATCATAGAATCATAGAATCAGCGAACAGTTTGGGTTGGAAGGGACCTTTAAAAGTCCAACCTCCTGCAATGAGCAGGGACATCTTCAACTCCATCAGGTTGTTCAGAGCTCCATCCAATCTGACCTTCAATGTTTCTATGGCTGTATTGTTCAATGTATTTAACACACAGTGGCACACATTCATTTCATGGAGCGAGTAAATGTAATAAATCACAAAATCATAGAATGGTTTGGGTTGGAAAGGACCTTAAAGATCATCTAATTCCAAGCCCCCTGCCATGGGCAGGCACACCTCCCTCTACGCCAGGTTGCTCCAAGACCCATCTAGCCTTGGACAGTATCCACAGCTTCTCTGAACAACCTGTTCAATAAAGCTTCACCTGGTAGTATTTCTGAATAAAGTAGGCATAAAGCAATTGGACCTTTGTTTGTACCAAAGACTACATGCTTGTCTTGCTTTCGGCCAAGGACAGGGTTAATTTTCCTCAGTAACCACCATGATGCAGAGCCTGGAGCTGTGTGGGTGTGTCTAAGTTGTCCTTCTATACCACATACACCATCACTGGTGGGTGGAAGTAAGGGATTGTCACTTCTGAGAAGAAGGTGTTTGCAGTTGAGGTAAAAGTAGGTGCATAGTGGGACTGGCTGCCATTTTGCTCATTGTCACAGGGTCGCACTGCATTAGGTTGGTAGGAGAGCAATTTAGTGTAAAACATCCTTTCTTTTGTACACTGTTATTGTTTCTGTTATTGTTGGATTTCTTATCTTATTGCTGTTTCCACTAAATTATTCTTATCTCGGGTCATAATCTCTGCCTTTTGTCTCTCTCACCGGAGGGGGCTGAGGGAGGGGAACGGGACTGCCGTTCCTAAACCACGACAATGCTTCAGTACTTTTGTATATTTAAAAATTAATGTGATCAGGAAGATGGTGGGACATTATAAAAGGAAAAATTGAGAGGCAAAATTCTACATCCATGTATGCAGAGGTGCTGGGGTGAAAAACATCTCTTCATTCAGGCTTCAGGTGAAGTGTGAGGCATGACAGATCTGACTCCTCTTGTGTGATTGAGGGAACACGTTGTTGCCATTTCTGTGGATCCTGTTTCTAATGATGACCAGACCAGATGGTTTGGTTTTGAAAAGAGCTATGGACAATTAAATAGCTGTGCAAGGCACTGGCAGTGCCAGCTTTCAGTAATTTCTCCCCATCTTTGTGTGGATGAGATGCAATGGGAGTGCAAAGCAAAAGCAGAAACTTAGTATGACTTGCCACAGGCATCTTGGATAAAGCATTCTTGGCCATTAGACAGATGCAGGCCTCAATCCTGCAGAAGCTGATTAGTTTCATACCTATAAACAGTCTCACTGTGGAATAAACCATGCAGAAGTTTATCGGGAGATGCCCTGAGAAGGGAAGTAGGAGTGAAGCAAGCTGGAGGAATGACTAAGTAGAGGGGAGTTAAGCACAGAGTAGAAGTTCAGCCACTCGGCTGATCCACCAGGTGGGTGGGTTACAGCTGGACCATCACATAAAACAACAGGAAGAGCCAAGTGATGGCAACCATAGGGAAGAAGACCACCAGGAAGACTGAAAATTGGAATGATCTTCTAATACCACCAAGCAGGGGTGACAAAGCAGAAGAGGACATAAAATGTGATGAATGCAATTACTCACATCTGACTCAGGACTGAATGGATGTTGTGGCTTAATGCTTTTTTTGTGATCATATTTTGGTTGTTTTACAAGTAACTGAGGCCAAAGGGAACGTCATGAAGCCCTTGGGAAAACAGACATTACTTGGCCAACAGCGATTAGATGGAGAGTTTGCAAATGAGTGAACACAAGGAATGTGTAAACCTACACATCTCAGGAAACAATAACAGCACAATCCCCTTAGGTGAGAGAGGAATAGCTGCCAATATGAATCAATGGACATGCACCACAGACTTAACTGGATGAGAGACGGATTGTCCTGCCCTGCTCTGCACTTGTACGGCCTCATCTCAAGTCCTGTGTGCATTTTTGGGCAGCACAATATGAAAAAGGTATAAAGCTATTAGGGAGTGTCCAAAGGAGGGCTACAAAGATGATGAAGGGCGTTGAGGGGAAGCCGTATGAGGAGTGGCTGAGGTCACCTGGCTTCTTCAGCCTGGAGCAGAGGAGACTGAGGGAAGACCTCATTGCAGTTACAACTCCCTCACAAGGGGAAACAGAGGGGCAAGTACAGACTTCTTCACTCTCATGACCAGGGACAGGACTCAAGGAAATTGCATGAAACTGAGTCAGGGGAGGTTGAGGTTGGGTATCAGGAAAAGGTTTTTCACCCAGAGGGTGGTTGAACACTTGAACAGGCTCCCCAGGGAAGCGGTCACAGCACCAAGCCTGACAGAATTCAAGAAGCATGTGGACAATGCTCTCAGGCACAGGGTGTGACTCTTGGGGCTGTTCTGTGCAGGGCCAGGAGTTGGACTCAATGATCCTAGTAGGTCCTTTCCAAGTAAGGATATTCTGTGATTCTACGACTTTAAATCTCACTGTAACAGGCCAAGAGACCATGTAAGAGCAAGGAAGAGGAGAAGTCAGAAGAATCCTGCCCAACTCACCTGTGACAACCTGAGTTTTAATGTGTTTCCTGAGCTCTTCAACTTGTGCCCCAGATGGTACCCAGCCACACCCTTGTGTCTGCTGCTCTGAGTACCTACTCTTTCTAACCTAATGGCTGCTTAATGGAAACTCCATGAATTTGGATGCAAAGAGCAATCTTGCCTAAAAAGAGATCATCATACTGGTGGACACCTGAGAGGCAGATCTGAGCCCAGGCAACAAAACCTGTATCAGCCCGGCCAGTGCTATGGTGTTCCCTGTCTGATGGGTAGGACTGCTGCTCCCCAAGTGCACAGTTTAGCCCTAGCTAGGCACAGCGAGTCCCAGGCCAGCAATGGGGGTGTCACCTTTTGGGGAGCCTCCTAAGATGTGTTGTTCTGCTAAGGGCCCACCCCTGGGGCCCCTAACAGCAAATGCACTTCTTCTCAGGCACATGCCTATGGTCTTGGGACAAAAAAAAGACTACTTGCATACAAAGATTTTACAAATTTGGTCATTGTGACCAAACTTTATTACCCATTTTATGGAACTGTGACAAAAGTCTAGGAATCGAACAACATGGGGATCACAGAGGCTATTATGTTTATTGTGCTGAACAGACTGTGATAACCTATTAAAGGAACATTTTCAACAAGCAAGCGATTTTGAAGTACAATCATAGACCGCAACTCTACATGAAGAACAAAGCAAAAAGTTAGAAGACACTCAAAAGGAAAAGTAAACTGTAGTTAAACATCTTGAAGCGATTTTTTTTCCTGCAAACACACCTCTCTTGCAGAAATGGTAGAAGAGTTACATGTCCAGTCATAGTTAGCAGTGACCAATGACAGCAAAGAACAGTCGTATAAAATTTATCTCCCACAAAAATAAACTATATATATAAAAAAATTTTATGATGTTCTCACTGACTCAATGGCCACATGCAATTTTTCAGTCTGAAAAAATGAGGTATAGTAGGCCCTAAGAGGTAGTAATGTGTTTTGATTGTACTACAATATATAGAAAATGTAAGATTCAGTTCATAAGAGTGGTAAGTCTCTCGGAGGTTGAAGTGACACACACAGAGCAATTATTTCTGTGTCATCCACTGAATACTGTGGTTTTAAAAAATGCAAAAAACCCCCTCAAACCCCAAAAGGGACTTGCTAAGGCTTGATTTGATGCCCTTTGAAGTCAGCAGAATTCCTATTACTGCCTTCAAGTGACAGTGGATTTGGCCTGTTAGAGCTACCGTATAGCTAGGATTATTTCTCTTTCACTTGGTATTATCAAGTCTAGTTGTAATACTCCAATCAGCTCTTTCCCAGCAATTTCCATCACTGAACCCACTGCAGTCTTTCGAGAAGGTCCATATTTCTTGACACTGCCTCTTGGAAGAAGCCAGTAAGTACTTATCTTTAACTGCATTCGGCTCAGTACTAAGCCATGCCAAAGATGCCTTCCTGAGAAACTACCCCTGGCCCAGTAATTAATACAATGGTACAAAGTACTGACTAGGAAAGAGAGGAAGAAGGGAAATAAAACAGAAATAGAGAAAATGAAATTGGAGGGGGCAGAGAGAGAGAGAAAGAACAACAAAAGTGAGAGAGGGAAGAATAAAAAACCTCTACATAAGAAGCATTTAAAATAAATCTGGCTGAAACATATTACAAAATCACATTTGTGTAAAATACATGAAAATACTTGTCAAGTATTTTCTTACAATCTACTAATTATTTTTTTTTAAACACATATTTGTGATTGCATTATGCAAAAGCTGAGCTTGTTGCTTCCCACCTACAAAGCTTCAAGTTTCTTTGAAGGATTTTTTTTGTTCATTTTTTTCTTTTTAATACGAAAGCAATTTAAAATGTGTTCATTTTCCACAAGTTATTTTACAAAAATAGTTTTGAATTAGGGATTAGTTGCAGTCCTAACTGTTTCAAACATCTCAAAACTAATGCTGAAAGAAACAAGTTAATTCCATTTAAAGTCTGGAGGTAGGTCTTTGTCAATCAATTAGTCCATTTCTTTAAACAACTCATTTGAGGTACAAACTTGGACAGCAATATTTAAACATTACAGCTAAATTTTTTCTGTCATGTAGTGTCATTGAAGAAAATTATCCTCAGAAACCTATCAGCAATTCAGTACAAAAATATATTCAAGTTAACAGTACATTACACAGAAGTCTAGCAGAGAAAAGAGTAAGTACATAAAACAAGACAAAACAAAACCAAAAAAACCACACACAAAAAAGAAAAAAAAATCAAACAAACCAAGTGAAAGAAAAACACATAGTCATGCTGAAACACAAAAAAGACATTGCTTCCTTAACTGCAAATAGTGCTGAAACAGAAATAAGGGGAAAATGCAGATACTTATGATTATCTACCCAGTAAAAATTTCCTGCATTGAATGTGTATAGCAGCATGTATTTATCAGTCTGTTGAGTTATTTGTAAAAATCAGAGGTAGTATTGAATAGTGGGGTAATATTGCATCTGGTGCTAAAAGTGCTGCCTTGAATGAAAAGATGGAGAAATGCCACTGGCACAGAGGTGCTCAGTGAGCCATCCTATGTCAAAATACATTGCTTAAAGTAATGCACAAGCTTAGCTGAGGTACATGGTGTTGGTTCTTACGTTGTGACTGATGAGTTATGAGGAAAGATTAAATTCTTTCAAAATACTGGTACAGGGCGAATGGAATTAGTAGAAACTAAGCAAAAATCTGGATTATTTTTGTTCAGATAAATGTATGATTAATTTCTAGGTACCTTTCTGTATGTTTTGAAACACTTATTTCCATAAAGACTTAGTCATTAATGTCATAAGAGCTTTTGATGTCAGTCATTTTTGTTTCCACAGAAAACGCCTGGCTCTACAGAAAGCCAATTCCCTGACTTCCTATTATCCAGATGACGAGGACTCTTCATTTTATTTACTACTTGTTCTGCTGATATGTTTGTATCTATAACTATACAACGTATCTTTGTCTTTCTTCCCTTTTGCAAAATGAAAGTACCTTTTTCGTGTTGATTTCTTTCTTCTGATTACCAGCTGAATGAAGTGAAAGATCAGCTTTCATTTTTTTTCCTGAAATAACAGTAAGTCTTAAAAAAAAAAATCAAGTACAAGTCTACAAGAAGGTTACAAAAGAAAAAGAATAGTATCTATCCCTTATCTTTGGTGTTCTAAAACAGGGAGTTCACTAAGTAGGGAGTGGGTTGCTAGAAGTCTTGCAAGGCATAAGAGTTACACACTCAGCCTTCCTATTTCAATGCCCATTATAATGACTATGTTACAAGTTTCTTGTTTATACGCAGTGCAGTGAATGACATAAACCTGATCTGGAGCTCTTCTTGACCCATTCACCCTAACTTAGCAGCTCAAACAAACTATTAGTAGGTTAAGAAAAAAGAAAACAGTAATTAAAAGTTGCATCATTAATCTGTGTCCCCTTTGTGTTACAGCAGTTTTTCACTAAACCTGGGACTGTGAAGGGATTACAAAGAAGATGATTAGTCAAATCCTTTTTAAGGTGATGTGATTTTTTTTTCCCCCAGGCAAAAGTGGAAAGACCATGGCAATAGAAAGTAAGTGGTCAAGGCAGTGTCTTCTCCCTTCAAAAGACCCAACTGCTGATGAGGTAGAAATTGCATGGTGCGGTCTCCTAGTCTTCCTCTGCAGACTCTTGTGAGGATGTTTCTTCAGTCTCTTCCTAGAACACACAAATAGGAATAATAAATACCATGGTGACCATGCATCTTAGGCTGCCTCTTTATTGCTTTCTCATGCAGCTGACAATGACCTCCTGAGCTAATAAAATGCTCTTTACAGCTGCAGTGACATCTCAAGAAGCCACCTTGGAGAGGAAGGGAACGTACCATGCTCTCTGATCCCCCCACTTTGCCTGTCAGGCTTTTCTTCTACTCCAGGAGATGTCAAGAAAAAGTAATCTGTGCTATGCTCTGTCATGGGCCTCTTATGGCCAGCAGACATGGGCAGCTAGAAAGTGGAACGTATTTTGAGCAGGCATCCAATCTTAAGTGGTTGCTCTAGGAAGCCTTCTCCTCTTCATTGGCCCTAGTGCTGTTTTATGTTTGCCTTCAGCAAGCCTGACCAAATGGAATGCTCTTATCCTGCTTTTTTAATGAATGTGCAGTACCTTTCAGGACACGGGTGGTGAACTGGGAGTAACTAACATTTCTAATAAAAGGGGCTGTCAGTGAAAAGTTGGTTTTTTTAATCAAACATCATCGCCTAAGACAGCACGTGAAAAAGATCTAGGAAGAAGAGGAATTTACCCCCTCAGCCAACTGAGACCTTTGAAGAATGATCAGCTTAAAACAGCTTATAACAGTCTTCATACTTTAATAGATTTGATTTTCCACATGGCTTCATTTTGTCTGGGTGGCTAACTGACACAATTTATAACTCTCTTCCTTTCCCAGGCCACTACAGTACACCATTCAGCAAAGCCTGCCTTAGAGCTTGCCTGCCTTATACGACCAAACTTCCATTCATTAGTGTTTGAAACACCTCAGCTGTGAAGGGCTCCTAAATGCTACCATGTGTGACACTGCTGCGGAGGAGCGGCACCAAGGAAAAACACTGTGCTTTAATCATAGGCCACTGCTCACTGCAGTCCCCTTTCAAAAGGTTCCACCTCCCCCTGCACCTCCCTGCAAGAAAAGGCTGAAAAAAAGCTGTAAATCCAGGGAATAAACATAACTATAAATGAATGGATGACAGCTTAAAAATATAACCATAGCAGCATCAAGCCATGAGATTTCACACTGGTTTTGTTTAGTCTGCTTTGGGTTATGTGGGAAAAGTGAAAAGCATGAAGGAAATGCTCCCCCCTCTTCCTTCATGCCCCCACCCCTAGTAAAGCTTGGGCCTCAGATAGGTTTATACCTCTTGACTAGGAAACAGGCCATGACCCTGGGGTACTCTCTCGAGCACCAGGCACAAAGAAAGATGTAGCATGATCAAAGCTGTGGACAGAGAAGAGAGAGCAAAATCAAGTGTCAGCTGCCCCCTGACCTTGAATTTTCAATTCTTAAATTCCAGAAGCCACTGATCTATCATACAGATAAACAATTTCTTCCTCACAACAACTTGTGTCCATTTATAGCTGGGTTATATTCACAGCGCTGCAACAAAAATGATTTGCAACTCATGAAATGATCAGGCAAATTTTACTCTGTGTCTGGTGGCACAGGGGACCTGAGCTCACACTCCATCGAACCCCATTAATGCATAATGCTTTTTTCCTGCTCATCTTCCATGCAGAATAGGACTGTTACAACATTTCAGTCAAGAAGAAAAAGGGTATTTTCAGAAACGTAATGGAGGACTAATTTGGGCTGCATGTGGAGAGACAGTGCAAAGTATGTTGGTTTGAGCCTTGGTAATTCAGAACTCAGAATGATTGTGGCAAACCCCAGCTTTGCCTCCAAGCCAAGTATTTCAGTTAAAAAATATTACTGTGGGTTCTGTGCTCTTAACATAATACAGGTAGACGTGTTTTGGTATTTGATGATGATCACATGCTTAATTTCTTACAGCACTGTGGTCAGCCCTGAGCCTCTGATTATCATTTCCTGGAAGACAACAGCACATGTGTGGGTGCAGAGCGGCAGCTCTCTTTTTTTATGCTTGACTTGTCACGAGACTACTGAAACCTGATGAATTCATTTTCCATGAAGGTAGACTTCCGATCACAGTGTAAGAAGGATGGGGGAGAGGCAAAGTATGTGAAAGGACATACTTCAAAGCTCAGCCAGGGTGGCCAGAAGAGAACTCCTTTTAGTTAAAAAGTTGTCCACTCTAGTGATTTTTACTATGAATCTCACAGTACTGTTTTCCCTTGTAACCCTTGCTGCAGTGACCAAGAAAATTAATGAGAAGCTCTTCCTTCATACATATATATGTGTTCATATAATGAAAGAAGTTCCTCTTATCTCCACATGTACATGCAAATGTGTGTACCTCTAGTACCTGGAAGGATGGGAAACAAAAAATCAAGCTAGCCCTCCCAAATACGTAAATAATAAACTAACTATGAAAAAATACTTGAGACTGGCAGACTTCAGGTTCACATCAGTCTTGGGAAATAGTTTTTTCATGAAGAAATGCTTTTCAAAGGGATCAGATTTTTGTTCATTCATTGCGAAAGCCTGAGATAGCTCAGTGATGTGGTTTTAAATAATGTAAGTCTCTTGTCAAGACACAGATGGAGACATGATTGCTGCTCTGAAGTGCTTGCAATTGAAACAGTACCAATCAGACATATATGCATGAAGGGACCAAAAGGAAGCAGTGAGTAGAGGTTCTGAAAGAGAAAATACAGATGTATAATGAAGGAACAGAGAGGGATTTTTTGCACTTGTGAAAAACTGGTTGCAAGTATCAGAGCTGCACACTGGTTGTGCAGCTGTGATCCTCAACCCACCCTCTGCCTCTACAGCACTCCCCACACAAACACTGTCCAAAAGATGGACGGGGGGCATGCATTTTGAAAACTGTATAACCTTTAGAAGTTGAAGACCGGATCTGTGCTGAGTCATTTCAGCCAGCGAGTCACTGAAGTGCATTGCTTGGTGCATCAGGGCACTGGGCACCTCAGGGGAAGGATGCTTTACCCTTAGTAAGCATCCTCCAGGCACCTGCAAGTCCTCACAGGCCTGCCCAGGTCAACGGCATAGCCGTGTATCACAGGATCAGTCCCTGAGTCAAAAGCTGAAGAAGAACTGGGGCTAGGACTAAATACTTTTTAAGTCCAGATGTGCTTCTGATAAAGTTGAAGAGAAGGGGAAAAATTAAGAAGGAAAGCACAGTCATTAGAGCAGACATTAGAAATTCAAGTTACTCAGAGTGTGATAGCCATGCAGACCATAAATTCAGCAACACCACCACAGGACGAGCTCAGCCAAGAAGTAAAAGTTTCAGGTTACATGGCAGTCTTAATTCAGGTTGTTCTCACTTTTTAGGTGCATTCACTGTAGTTGTGGAGACAGAATGGTGACGTGTTAATTGAGCGTAAACGTGCATCGACCCAGTTTTGCCTTGAATGGCTACTCCCCAGGTTGTTTTCTACTGCAGCAAACTACGGAGAAGCTAGGTCAGCAGGCTGCAAAGAGAAACCTCAGGAAGCTTCAAACCAGGTTGGAGCCAGCTAACAGGGAAGTCACAGCCATGAAGAGCTCAGGGTGAATAAGACAAACACCCAGAGAACAGAGTAAACACAAATGCATAGCTCAGGCTTTACCCCTGCTGATAAGACAACATCCCATGCATCCATGTGTACATCCACATACACATATCCTCAGGGGCTCACTGGCACAGCGACCTGCTGCAGAAGAAGTTTCACTTGGTCATCCACAGGTCCCATGTACGGGTATGTTTATCATGAATTGCTAGAGGACATCGTGTGATATTGTTTGACAGAGCTGTTTCCACCCTTATCTGCTATAACTGCTCTGTCAAGCAGGCAGTGGTAGGGAGCTGGTGTGTCTCCCAAAATGGAGTTGCAAGACCACTTTCTCCAAAGCTCCTTTGTGCACAGATGTTTAACAGATCTTCTCTTGAGGGGCATCACTGGCAAGGGGCTGGGCCCTCATCTCTCACTGATGTCGGCCTCCCTCAGGAGAGAAAGGACAAATGTTTTGCAATGACATAGCAGGTATCTGCCCTCAGAAGGGCTACTCTGCTGTGGACTGGTATCTCTGTTGTTAGCCCTGATTTAACAGTGGTGAAGGTAACAAAAAGGGGCTAGGAAGCAGGACAGCAGGCTTCAGTTAGAAGTGCTGTCTGCAGCCAGTATGTCTATTTGGGCTTGCCCAACACACAATTTTAAAATATGACAACCTTGGTGGGATCTCGTTGCCTGAAGACAGCACCTGAGGCTCTTTTAGATGCCCTGGGTATCTCATCTGGTATCCAGCAGATAAGCCAGAAAGGTGCTGGTCTCCTGTGTTAGGCTCTCCTGCTCTTTGTGGATGCCTGTGAACCCCTGGGACACCCAGTGGGCACAGAACAACTGTGTAGAGATGTGTGGACCCATGGACCCTCTCCAGAATGATGAAGTTGCATCTCTGCTTTTGAAGTCTCGCCACTGTGGAAAAACAAACTGGTGTATACTGCAGGAATATGTGAAGTGATAACCACTAGCACATGCACCTCATAGGTTCCTGGGGTGCATCAGGAAGAGTGTGACCAGCAGGCTGAGGGAGGTGATCCTCCTCCTCTACTCGGCCCTCGTGAGGCCACATGTGGAGTGCTGTGTTCCGTTCTGGGCTCCACAGCACAAGAAAGCCCAGGAACTACTGGCGAGGGTCCAGTGGACGCCACAAAGATGATTGAGGGACTGGAGCATCTTATGAGGAGAGACTGAGGGAACTGGGCCTGTTTAGTCTAGAGAAGACTGAGAGGGGATCTCACTAATTAACAAAAATATTTCAAAGGTGAATGTCAAGAGGATGGTGCCAGACTCTTTTCAGTGGTGCCCAGTGACAGGAAGAGGAGCAATGGCCATAAACTAAAACACAGGAAGTTTCGCCTCACCCTGAGGAAGAAGTTGTTTGCATTGAGGGTGGCAGAGCCCTGGAACAGGGTGCCCAGGGAGGTCATGGATTCTCCCTCTTTGGAGACATTCCAAACCCACCTGGATGCATTCCTGTGTCACTAGGTGACCCTGCCTTGACAGGGGGGTTGGACTGGATGATCTCCAGAGGTTCTATCCAACCGTAACTCTTCCGTGATTCTGTGATTCATTCCTAAAGCTCAGAGGCGGTACCATCCAGAATGGAGCTGTGCCACAAACGACTGTATTTAAATTTCAGCATTTTTTCAGATCTAAGTCACCCCCTGACCCCAAGAGACTTCTTTCTCACGACACCCTGTGCAAGTGAAATGTGACTCGACTTGCTGCCCAAGACCTCTATTTGTTGATCCACATTTGGTTGGTGCAGGCTATTTTTTCTGGAATTACGAACAGCCAGTAGCATCCTAGTGACCTGAAGAACAGACATACTTAGTTTGGTCTTTGCATGTCCTCTGCATTCCTTTTTTTTGGTGGATTCCCACAAACTGGGTACAACAAAACCTGATGATGAGACAACTGGTGATGTTTGAGAGGAGCATTCCAGCACCTTCGGAAGAGTAACTGTTTGGTATTTTTGCAAAAATGTTTATTCTGTTCTAATACCCCAGGGCAAAGCTTCAAGGTTAAATGTCTTTGCCCAATGAAACTCACTGGCAATTCAACTGGCAATTCAATTTTTCCACCTTCTGCTCATGAATTTCTGAACTGCATGTTTAAAAACCTAAAACCCATTTTGTGAAATGAACTGTGGGATCACAGTAATGCTGCATATGGAGCCTCTGAATTTGTCAGAGCTTTTATTTTATAATGAAGTATTAGCTATTGGCACAGATTTTGCTGGCTGCTTTCTAAGCCCAAGAGGGTATGCTTGAATAGATATGTCAAAAAGAACTGCTGACAAGAGCAACTTGCAAACTGTGGACCATTGTCTGCTGTTAACATGTCTGAAATCCCTGGAATGCAAGCTAATATTTTCAGAGGAGTCCCTGAAATACAGGGATAGGAATCGATGGCTTCTATAGCAGATGTCAGGGCCCGGATTCTGCCCAGCTGAGACAGTGCCATCCTGACTGCTTCACAGCCAATGCACCAAACTGCTTTAGAAATTCTTATAGCGCTAACAGACACTCAGAGTAGGTTTACTCCATGAGAAGCTTCAGGTGGGATCTGCTGCTTTGAGCTACTGTACTCTCTGCAAAGCGCATTAGCAATCTCAGTGACAGGTGTCACTCAGGAGTAAGGCAAGGTTTAATTCCAGAAGCTGGATTCAGAACTCAAATTGTTACAGGTATACTTCACACATCACAATGAAAGGACTTATTAGGGCACAGGAGATCACCATGACCATATACAGAAAAGGCCACACAACTCTTCTTACTGCTGGATTAAAACATGATATTAAGGATTTATTTCAATACAGAAACTCTGTATGTAAACACATATAAGTCAACCAGCCCACAAGCAAGCAATTTCTGTCCACTGCAACTACTAGCATGCTAGAAGGAGTACAAATTCTTTAGATTGGTGCCTAACAGGACAGTTTAAAACTCCGCCTACACAGCAGTTCTGAGACCCCTGCCTTCTCCAAGCACTGTTTCTGTGATCATAGACTAAATCATGGGACAGTAATGAGCAGGTAGGCTTCCCCCCCAAGAAAATAAAACATTTGGTAGTTAAATGACATTAAATATAAATAGAGAGACAAATAGAGAGATGGCAGCTGATGGGGCAGTTCGGGGTTGAGATTTAGGGACTGGAAAGCAAATGTGTAAATTCCTATTGACCTAGCCTCTAAAGACCACAGATTTGGCCATAGCATCAGTTCAATATTTAGATACCAGCAGGCAGCCTTGCCGAGCTGCTGCTTAACTTTCGCAATGCCTAAGTGCTCGCTGGTGGGCATGTGCAGAGCTGCCTAATGCTCTTGGGAGCAGTCTCAGGGCTAGCAAGCATCTTAAAGATCATTTTGACTTAGCAATGTCCTCAAAGATTTCACTCTCAGGAAGGCAATGCATAACAGGCAGCAAAAATAAGACTTATCATCGAGTGTACATGTAAGCAATAGCACTGGGTTGGAAATTCACATGTAGACTTCTTTTGAAATCCCTGTGCTCTCTTATTTGAAGCAGGTATTTCAAGCTGGTTTTTCTACCTTCTAGGAAGAAGGCTCACCACTAAACTTTTGTGTATGGAGGATGCATTTTTCTTCTGTTGAAGGCACTCCACTTTTATATAAATAATCAATTAATCTGTGAAAGACAGAAAGGAACTAGAGCAAATAAAGCAAAAATCTGATGCTCTCCTGCAGGTGACCAGCCTGTGGCTTTTTAGCTGCATAGTTAGTAAGCAAATTAAGTGTGTCCTCTCCTTTTACTGCTGGAATAGCACTGCTTGACTAGCAAAAAGGCTGCTCATGGGGATTACTGGATAATACACATCCCCAGCTGTTGGAGGAAGTGAACTAGCTGAAGCATCCAGAGTTAAGTTGCTGGGGCTGTGCTGGGACTCAGCTGGCAGAGGTCAGAGAGAGTTAACCATCCTTGCACACAGAAACCACTCCTAAAGATCCCCTTCCTCTGCTGGACAAAGTGTCTTGCCAGGCTTGGCCAAGTTTTGATCCTTAAGCAACAGGTTCAGATAACCAGAGGGGACCAAGACTGCCCAGGAGGATTCCCACATGACAGCACAGGACAGGACATTACTCTTTAAGTTAGAACAGCTTATTTTAAATATAGATTCAAGTTTCTTCTTCCTATTAAATTAAGGGGGAATAAAAAACATTTCTGTATCTCCTATCTTATCTCCCACTAGAACTGCTTGATATAAAGGAGTAATAATGAGTCTCTCTGGTTACTTTGAGAGAAAGGGCTTATCTGACACTGGAGTTTTAAATCCAGGAGGGCTCACACTGAGGACTTCCAGAAACAGGAATTAGGCTGACTGACAGTTAGATATCCTAAAAAGTACTTGCCTTAGGTTCTGCCTCTCAGCTTCTCTTACAGATGGTCTTGAATGAACCTCAGCTTTAGGTGCCCAAGTTTGCCATGGGTTTTAGAGCAGCCCTGAAATTAACTCAGCAATGAGGTTTCTGCGGGGCAGCAAGTCGCTCAGAACCAAAGCCTGTGTGGCTGAAGCCTTTTGAAATTGAGACTCAGCTGTCTAAGTTACGTCAGGCCAGATTTCTTAAACGCGTTTTGGCATCTGAGTACAGCAAGTGCCTTTTTGACCTAAGCAGGTCAAAACACTTTGAAAAAATCTGTTCCCCATGTGATTAAAAGGAGACTGAAAATCTCCGGCAAAATCTCAGTACTGGTCAGAGGAATTTTGCAGGAAACACCATTTAAAGTCTGCAAAGCACAGACCTAAAGTGAAAATGGTGCTTGAAGCAATTGCAGGTGCTATGCAACACTGACAGAGATGTATTTTGTCTTGGAGAGCTTCAACCCCACAATATGTAAACATTTCTGGTAGGAAGGAAATAAAATATTAAGAAAAAGAAGGCAGTGGTGCTGTTAGAAACATATACAACTGAGCTGGACTGACCCCAACTCTGAGAAGCTGCTCTTACAAACCTCTTGTGGAGGTTGTAAACTGGAGGAGTGGTAAACTGCTCTTCAGTCACAGCCAAAAACTAGACTGGAGCATAAGGCTAGCAGAGGCTCTAATAATAGCCACTAATCACTAATATGTATGCCCATAATTAGATGAAAGAGCAAAAGAAGGTGAATGCCGACCTTAAAAATCCTTACACTTGCCTAGTTCACTGAAATGCTGTGAGTGACTGTGTTAGCTCTGCTTTCTTGTGGCACTGGAGATGGAAAAGCCCAAAAGGATACTGGAGTCCACACAGGTAAACCTGAGGGAGTCTGCCTTCCCCCTGAGCCCTTGAGATACTTGAAACAGCATCAGTTTCCCTGCGTATTTTATACTGAGTGGCAGAGGAAGGGCTACAGCTAAGGCCTCCCAGAATGGAGCAGGGAAATATCATAGAGGCTTTGAAATGGAGGTCAAACCCACTGTTTACCTTTTGCTCCCCCTCTCCTAATTTAGAACATGGAAAGCAAAATACAGTAAGGCCTGTTAGATTTCTATTCTCCGTTTTTTCTCCCCTAGAAATGACCACTTGTTACAGACAGGAGGCAACCGCCAAAACTTGTTCACCTCCAATCCTTTATCACTTAAAAAAGCATTGTGGCTCTGCCCACGAAGCCACTGACAACAGCGGTTTGGGAACAGCTACCTATCTGCAATGATAAATAATAAAATAAAGCATCTTCCCTTTTGAATCCCAGCTGAGAGATTTTGCCAAGTGATCAAACTTGTCTGAACCTTGGAGCAGCAGCTTTGAAGTAATAAGAAAGAGATTGAAAACTTGCAGCCAAGAGCCACACACACCTCATTAGGGTCCAGCCATGCGGGGAGGCCGAGCGGCCGCCGCCGGGCCCAGCCCCACATACCCGCTGGAAAGGGGCTGTGGGAAGGGGAGATAAAAGCGTCTTTCACAGTGGAAGCGCGCTGGTGACATTTTTATGAGCACCAGCCCAGAGGCTGAGTGGCCCTTGCCATGCTGCCGCCCGCCAGTGCAGCCTCAGCAGGGCAGGGCGCACGGGCTCTGCTGCTGCCATCCTTGCTCTTCCTCAGTCTCCCCTGGCTTTTCTCATCCCTTTTTTTTTTGTTTCTGAAGGAGCGAGTTTAACGCACAGGACTCCAGCTTGCCCTGGCCATTCTCAGAAAAGCCATCCAAAATGAGAAACATGTTTCTGAGAGATAGCAAACCAGGCTCTCCGAGCTGGTTCAGCACAGTTCACACAAGACTTTCTAGCATAATTCAGAAAATGATTTCTTTTCTTAAAAAAAAACCCCAAACCAAAACTAAAACAATAAAGCTTAACAGACTTGTAAAATGCTTTTAAAAATGTCTGAAGAGTTTGATCATGGATCTTGCCACACAGACACTGGCAAGGCTGCGTGCTTCCAGCAATGCAGAGTATTTAACTTTGAGAGCTGAAGTTCTGGGTTTAATTTTCAGTTTCAGACTAAACAGCAGGTCTGCAGTGAAAGGCAGGCGACAGCTCCTGAGCAGAGCGGAGCAATGGAAATGCTTCTCTTGCAAACTTTACTGATTGTGTAACCATGGAGCACCTCTATGTGCAGACTAAGAAGCAAAATCAGAGAGGTTTGTATTGGCTTTAATAAACTCCCCCCATCCCTTCCCTTTTTTACTGCGAAGAATTCAGCTGCTATTTTATTATGTAATGCTGCAGGCTAAAAATATATCCCTAATTTAAGCCACCTTGCCAATATATCTACAAATACCAGGTAATCCAAAAAGGGTAGTTATGGTTTAATGACATACTCTCCTTGTCATCTTAATATGTTGAAGTACTAAAGAATTTAGAGTGATGCATTTAAAGGGTTTTTTCAACTTCTTGAATATCTCCACACAATCTGGTGGAAAGGGTGAGAATGTCTGGTCCTCCTCAGCATAGAGCAACAAGCCAACTTTTCAAGCTCCATCTACGCAGCAATCCACAGGACAAAGCTTTTTCTTTCTCTAAGCAAGATAACCTGATTCAAAGTGAGTGAGGCTGTCCAACTTAATAGATAGTGATTATTTCCTTTTGATTACAGAATCTTTTATGGGAATTTCTTTTCCAATTGAACACGTCTATATTCTATAATCTATAATAAGAAAAGGCATCCTGGTGGAAATGTGTGTTCAAAACATGTTTCCTTTTAGAACTGAGACAGATTTACTGCAATTTATACTTCAATGTTAATCTATTCTCCTCTTTCTAAATATTAAAAAATATTAATATAAATTACAGTTATAACACAGTTCTCAGGAGACTATTAAGCGATATGTGAGCCCCCTATCTTACTGTAACTATGTCTTTGCTGTTCTGATTTCAGTTTCCAAAATTTGCCTCAATATAAGCATGAGCATCAGGGAAGGGGAGGGGGTGGAAGCCATTCACTACCCTAAATCTGATATCTCCTGGGTCCTAGAGCTCACATGTTCCTTCCTTCCAGACTCAAGTCTGGTTTCAATGGAGCTCTCATTTTTCTTCCCACTAATCCTGCCGTGAGATCAACCATTGGTAACTCTGTGAGAAATTAAATACCAGGATGTGGGAAATCTGAGATCTGAATTCAGGCAGAATGTGGGTGATTCATTTCTTTATTTCTTTCTTTCTCTTTTCCCATGGTTGTTGTGTGGCAAAAAACTCTTCAAACTTGAAATCAGAGGTCAGCCCTGAACAATGTGACTACATTTACAGAGCAGAGGCAAAGCAAAAACTACACTGGCAATATTATATCCCTTTCTAATATAAGTATCAGTCATTTCTGAAGAGAGATTTCAGGCAACATTTTCTGAAAACATTCTGGCATTTCCAGAAATGCTTTACAGTGGCATCAGCAGCAGAACTCCATCATGGTGATGCTCACCATCTGCTCCAGCAGATTTAACATTTGTTGCATCGGGATCCCAATGAAAAAGGATCCATGAGACAGCTTGCTATGATGATGTGAGTACTACAATGCCCAACAGTCAGGCAGTGATTTTGAAGGGCTTTTTCCTTCAAGAAAGGAAAAGCACATTTGTTTATTTAGATCCTATAAGGATGAACTCAAGACGCCTACAGACACTAGGCTGCCCAAAGATTTGGATCCTTCATGCACAGTTTGGAAATCTGCTGATGTCTGAAAAACACCTACATATTTCTGTAGCCTTCCAAGTGAAGTACCAAGGAGTGTAATTCTCATTGCATGGTCTACTATGAGGTTGTGATACTCCTATACTTCCTACTGTCTGTAAACACAGCAGTCCCATGCCTACAATATCCAATGAGCAATCAATGACCACGAGCTCTGAATGGCCCCCCAAACAGCACCCTGCCTGTCACAGCCTGTGTTTGTCATCCGTGTTGCTTCACTCCATCTGAGCACTAAGGAACAGTGCAGTGAGAGCATCAATGGAAGTGATATGGTATAGAAGCTCCACCAGGGAAAATGGTTTTAAAGTGTCTATCTTGACTGTGTTTCCCACTGACTATGAACCCTTCACCTGAATTGTCCTCTCTGAACTGCAAGGAAGGAGGCACGCCCATAGGTTCAGCCTATTCATCCTAGCCTTAATGTTTGGCACAGGTGTCACAAGCTGATGGACAGTCTGGGGAGCCAGATATCACCCTAAGGTAGCACGGCAGCACTGATTTCAAGGAACTAAATTTACCAAATTCCACACATGCCCCATGGAGTACTGACAGAGCAGCTCTGAAGTTCTTCTTATTCTTCTATTCCAAGACTGTTATTTTGGACAACAAGTGGACCTTATAAAATTCCCCAGATGTCAGGGAAACCCCAGAATAAAATAAGATACTGGCTTCTTATTGCTTTCTTCCAAAACATGTTTAAATATGTTCATAAGGGCTGCGTATTCTGTTCTTTTCCTTAGCAAAACTTTAGTAGTGCTGGTATGCAAAGACTGTAACTACCTTAGCAAATTATTTAACCAACAAAAAATGTATTTTCATTGGTCTTAACTATAATTTGATTTGTCTTTACCTTATTACACATCCACTGCAGCATACTTCATTTAAAAAAAACAATTTGCAACAGAATTTATATGGTCCTGAACTGGAACAGCAAAGGTGGAGCAATTTCCAAGGATGGTTACATAGGTTTGTTTCCCATGGTTTTCAGTGCATCAAATGAGCAAGGATACAACCCTGGAGTATCTGTCAATAATATTTAAATCAGCAAACAGGGCATCTTTAGGTGGCTTCAGTTGGATGTGAAGGAGCAACAACAATGCTGACTGTATAAAAACGTAGAGCCTTTCTGAGAAGCTCAGGCACCAAGCTCTCAGCTAAGAGCACTTTCTTCCTGCGCAGCCTTCTGACATACCTCATCTTTGCTAATTAGCATTTTGATTATTTTTATTGCTCTAAGTCCACAGACTTAGATCATTCTGGTCGTTTCAGCTTTCTGGATATCACTCAGGAAATATTTTAAAATAATCCAGATTTTCAGGGGATAGCCAAGTGCTGCCGAGAATCTTGTACATCTGTGAAGTAAGATACCCCAGTGTTAGCAGCACTGACTCCTGCTACTCTTGGAAATCTTGGCCCAGATATGTAGCATGTGTATGCAAAAGCAGCTCTGTTTAATTTACTCCTGGCTGACATTTTTTAAAACACTGCCCAGCCATGCTCCTCAGTGGTGTTTCACAGGTACACGCCACAACCCCTTCTCTTTTGGCTATTATTAGTGAGACTTCTGTTCATGTCAAATCGGAGCCAAGTTCTGAACTGGATGGAGTACCTCCCTGAACACCTTCTGTGGCCACAACCATGGGGTCAAACACAAAGCCACATGGTCCACAGATGTTGCCTGCCCATCCCAAGCTTCTTCCACAAGCAAGGGATGGGGAGGGAAGAGGTAGGCAGAGGCTGGAAGAGGAGCCTTGCTGGCTTAGGAAAATGTTTTAGCTCACCCCTTCATCCTCGAGACTTCACCAACTGCAACATCTACTCCCTGTGCTACGCGTGGAGTGGTTCAACAGCTGTGGTCCCTGAAGTTTTATATCCCTGCTTTTAGGGTCAGGTCTTGCCCAGCACACAGAAAAAGAGCAGTAACCTGAAAGCATGTCTGTGTTGAATGGGCAAATGTGTGACCAGTGCTGCACTCAGAAAGCTGCCTCCTGCCCTAGGGTTTACCTTGGGGGAATTAAATGTTGCATATTTGAGCAGTTAAGAATCTAATATTGTTCTTGTTCAGATCTGAAGGCTCCTCCTATGTTAAACTAAGTTATGGCACTCCTGCTATTTGATTGGTTTAGACACTGGCTGACAAGGACATGACATCTCCAAGTGTCACACTGCAGTAGGCAAGACTGAATCCCCTAGATAGTCCTTGACAAGCCATGAAGAAAAAAATCTTATTAAATCTGATTCCTTTTTTTTGTCACATCAGATCATAAGTGTGTGCACTTTGGTAACTACCTTATGCAAGACGGGGAGCATAAGCACCTCAGTTTTAGTGAAAAGGGAATCAAGACATTGTGAGACTTGCCTACAATGAGACTTGCACACTGCAGTGCTCAGAAATAATGGTTTCAAAGGAAGCTGTGTTCTCCTAGCACAGTGCTGACTGGGGCACCTCTGCTCCTTAGGCAGTGTGTGGGGCACAGCCACAGGCACCCCAGCCTGCTTTGTGGGCCATCGGTACATTAAGCAAGGGGATGCATAGCTCAGTCAGCATTTACTGACTAAGTTATGCATCTGAATTTGACAGATCTGTGGACTCGACCAAATCAGATCACCTTTCTCCTGCTTGCTCACTCAGGGGCTCCTTGGTCTTTGAATCCTGAGCTGCACTGTTTCTCAGGTTCGGGGAGCAGCACAAGGACCTTTTACAAGTTCCTTGGTAGCCCGGAGAACTCGCTGGGGTGAGAAATGGGGCTGCTGCTCAGGTGACCTACTTCCAGAGCAACGCCTGGGGCCACCACTTGCACTAGAAGCAGGCTACCCCGCTACCCTGCAAAGATCATTCCACCCTCACCACCACCCCCCAAATACTGGATCTTAGCAGAGGCCATACAGGATTACTAAGCTCCAAATGACAGGGACTGGGGAAGGCAGCACCTTATGACTGTGCAGCTGTTGGGCAAATGCCCCTCAGTCCTGTGGTGAAGCCAAGGCATCCACTGACTGCAAGGGAGATTGGGCAGGTAGGGATCAGGGTATTTTGTGATTTTATCTGTTAAATACAAAAATTCTACCTGCTGTAAAATGGGGCTACCTGTGTATTTCCCAGTAAATCAAAAAGATTGAGGGCTGGATTAGAAAGGTTATTTGAGTATCTAGTGAAGCAGTGGTTATGATGCACATTTAAATGATTAACTATCTTTGTAAAAAACATCTAACTGTTCCCTTTGTGCTCTCCATAAAACGGTGGAAATGCTGGGTGAACTGGTTTTATATTTTCATTAATGGTAGGATGGGTTCCCTTGAAGAAAGTACTCAAATGACTGGTGAGCAAAAGAAATTTTTATAAAAGTGATTTTTATAAAATGATTTTTGGTAATGACCCTGTGGCTCCATTGTTCATTGCACGAAACTGTACTTGCTGGCAAAGTCTGCCATCCCAATATTGAGAGGCCAGCACATACCCACCACTATCAATAAAAGAAGCTAATAAAATGAAAAAAAAAATTGCCTCATTGAGCAGCAACCTACATCTTCAGATCACTGTATGTATTTCCAATTTTGGACTCTTTAAAAGTGACTGAATATCTGAATATACTCCTGTCCTGAAGGAGTTTTTAAAAATCCTTTTTCTTCTTTTCCTTCTGGACATGTAATATCTCAATTTCTTTAATTTATTTACAGACAAACGTCTGGAAGCAACCACCTCAAAAATGTAATTCTATCATAGCTACATAGTAAATGACAATCATAAATACTTCAAACCTTGGGTACCTCAGTCTTACACTGATTTGGGTATTTAGGTGTAGTGTCATTGAATTACATTATTCAGACTCTATTCAGAAGTTATGTCATATAGATAAGAAAGTATGTGTTGTCAGAAATACCTGACCTCCCCTTCTAGCCCTCATTCTTTAGCCCAGGTTAGTGCTTCATCTGTTCACTGAATTGGTAATTGCAACTTCTATATATTCCCCCAGATTATTTTTTTGTTTTATTTCAAAAAGCTGCTCTTTTTGGGTTTTTTTAAGTCATCAGACAAATTACTCAGTCTCTCCCTGTCACAATAAACCAATTATTAAAAAAAAAAGGAAGACTGAATAAGTTTTCCTTTGGAAACTGAGTATGTTTGCCTTGGAAAGAGAAAGATGGTAAGGATGTAAAGTCCAGTACCTTCCATGAGATTCCATCTACAGCATCCATTAAAAAAGCAAGAGACTTTTCTGATTTTCCATGCACCACAATATATGCTTCCTCAGCATGTAATCACATGATACCAAGAGCCTCCAGTACGTGTAAGATGGCCCCACTGCTGCCTTTGGGAAAACATTCAACATTTCCTTTAAAAAAAAAAAAAAGCTGTAATAAAAGAATGGTAACTCAACCTTTAAGAGGGTGTTCTGGAGTGGTCATGTAACACATATGCACTTGTCCTGTGCTGAAGTACAAAATTCCATGTACTATTGGAAAATAGAGTTTTACCCCTCTGGGATCTGACTTTTCAGGAGTTCCCCTGGGAACTTTCTGATTCTCCATATCAGTAAACACAAAAAAGTCCATGAGACACAACACAGCTTGTTGGATGCAGTGGAAAGAGCAGTGAAACCCCAGGGCATTAGGTCAGCCTCTAGGGCAGAGGTTATTCAGTATTTCTACAGTCAAGGCTCAGCTGAATAAGGACTGCAGTATTCCTGGCTTGGAAGGACACAGGGTGGCCTTGGACAACGGCATTCACTCTCTTGGATGTGCACCTGCTTGGGTTTGTCCTATCTGTGACACTGGAACCTTCTTTTCAACCTGTGAAAGTGGATCTCTGAAATATTCCTACCACATTTCTCTCTGAGATTTCCCAGGAGGGAAAAGGATAAATTCACATGCGGTGGCTAGCACATACACAGAACACCTGAAGCTTGTGAAGTGCAGATTTATTGCATGGTGCAGGGAGGTGATGAAGTATGTGCACCCACGGCCTACAGGCCCACCGCGGGTCCCAGGCTCAGCTCTGCTCACAAAGTCTGCAGCACTGGGGCTGCATATAAATGTGGGAATCACTGATGTAGCTCCAGGGCTGCATATAAATGTGGGAATCACTGATGTAGCTCCTGGGCTGCAGAGCCTGTGTGATGCTTCTAGCATTTACTGCGTTCTACATTGAGTAGACGTATGCAATGGATGCAACTTGAGGTGTATATATATATATTATGACCAATTGACATGCATGACTTTATTGACACCAAGATTGAGAAATGAGTAACAGGAAAAAAATATAGCAAATCCAGATCTTCTTTCCTATACAAAATAACACTTCTCTCTTTAGTGTTTATTCTTGTTGGGATTTGATTTTTTTGGACATTGTTTAAAAGCATCTACTACACTGAGCATTAGGTAGAGAAGTATACTTTATGTGTTCTTTCGGTGTATATTTTCTGTACACTTTCTCGTGTAGGCTGTTCTATGTAAACTTTACGTGTACTCTTCTGACTGATACACTTTTATTCTGATCTATACACTGTCCTTCTGACAGTATGCTGTCTTTCAGACTCAGACACAAAGGATTTGCAAGGATTTGAGATTTTAAAAGAAATTATAAAATTTTCAAAGGGCTGTTCTACATTCATAGTATTTCTTCTATGATAAAAATAAACATGTCCTGTTTCTAGAAAATTTTGATAGCCTTCATTATGTTTTCCTAAAAAGATCTATTTCCTTTGTATTACTCAAGAGTGTAACTCCCCCATATGGCTGAGTCAACAGCTGCAACAAATTGATTAAAAATGAGGAAATGAAGACATTTCTATTTTAACTGTGTATCTGCACACCCCGGTAAGAATATTACTACATCATGACTGTAAAATCTGGCTGTACATTCTTTGGAGACAGACCAGATTTCAAAGAGTCTTGTTTTGAGGTTTAGGCAAATATTTACATGAAAGTGCTAAACTTAAAAATATCATGCAGCTACGCTGGCTCTTTTCTTCATTTTCCCAAGGAAGTGTGAGAGTATGTGTCAGTGATCATCACAAAGATGGGACTAGATCACAGTATTCAAAGGTTTGTATTAATGATACGGGTGTGTAGATTTCCAGTGGGTTTTACTGCTGCTATATACTGTCTGTGTGATGGCAAATTTTCAGAGCTCTGGCAGTGTTTAAAGATATTGCAGAAGTTTACATAGGCATCTGTATGGCTCTAAACTGGACAGCAGAGACCCACGAAGAGACTTAAAGAATGGCAGAGCCCCGTGCGATGCTTAAAATCTGGGAAATTGTGACAGGAACAGAGCTGTTACTCATAAAAAGATAATTTTATCTCGTCCTACTGCTTCTGTATTTTTAAAAATGACACAAACCCAAGAGACATAGTTGCTAGTAGCAATAACAAGAGTGACTGTGATGTAAACTAACACTCATAGGAATCTTTGAGACTACACCTTAAATTCAAAGCACAGCAGAGCACTCAGGGATGAAGCCTGAGCAAGCATTTCTGTCACTTTTACCAAGGCAGGCTCAACATCACACAGCAGTGCTTGACTGTAACCTCTCACAGTCCCCAAAAAAGAAAGGATACATTTCTAACTTAATCCAGACTGCCACATGGTAAAGCCATCTGGGAGGATATTTTGAAGGAAACAGATGGAAAAGGAAGAGATTCCTCTGAATGTAGTATAAGATTTACATTATCCTCCATGAACTTCCATGTAGTCCCCATGTTTATATAATTTATCACTATTTCCTTAGACTGCCCAGATTAGAAAGCCTGCATGAGCTCATGTTCTTGTTGTTAATTCTGAGTCTGAACCTCCCTAGTTTAAAGGGAAATTAGGAAGTATAAAAAGAAATCAGAGAAAGGCAACCAGACCTGAGTGAAACCCAGCAGCATGAAGTTCTTCATCATCCCAGGAATTATACTGTTTTACCTCTCCTTCTTTCAACCTCAGGAAGACACTGTCATGAGCATTTGCTCACAGTGATAATTTTTGTTCTCTGCCACGCACCTATACCAGCAAAACTGCAATGTTGTGGTACTGTAAGCATGAGAGCGGGGCCTGTTGAAACCAGGAAGGGTTGAAGGTAAGTTCAATGATTTCACTGAACATCCTTCAGGCTAAGGATTAAAAAAAGAAATGCTGTCTGTGTAAAGACATGGCATACAAATAATTTAATGAGTGTTCTTTCACTAGTCAGTTGTGATAACTGGAGAGTTCTAAACAGCCTTCTCTCTCCTTTCATGTATTCTTCTGTGCCTCCTCACTTTCTGCACAAACACTTCCACTACTAATGGGAATGTCAAAGGGCATTCTTCTCTCTCTCTCACTACAGAGATGCTGCTGAGGCACCACTGCAGCAGTGGTGGCATTCAGCTGGTTGACACACACTACAGCACCCTCACCAGAATCACTGCTTCAGCAAAGAGACAGCAAAATCCATATCGGGAACGCTGGTGCTTCAGTTCAAATGCCTACATCATTCCGCCATCAATTAAATCTCTCATTGCATTGTTCTGTTACAAAATGACAGAGGTCATTCCAGGTCCCCTCTTTGTCCTCCTACACCCCAGCCCAGCTTCAGTCCCAGGTATTTCTTCCTCTCTTGCACCCAGGCTTGCACATGGCTATTGTGCACACAGAACACTTGCAGGAGTCAGTGCCCGGGGAGCTTGGGCACTGGCAGCACCACATGGCCATCGACAGCAATGGTCTGTGCCAGGCTAGGCTGCAGGCAGAGCCACCAACTCTAGACCCCTTCTTCCTGCTGACCCCAGTGGGATTCAGCACTGATACGTACCGGAGAACATGGCAACACAAACAGCCTTCCGGGAGTCTTTCCCTCCTGGATTTGCCCTCCTCTGCACAGCAGGGTTTAGCCTCCCTGTCTCTCAGGTGCCACAGAGGAGACAGCTGGCTTTGTGCCCACTGGCAGATTTACTACCAAGTTGTAGTAGGAATACCCTGATTGCAGCAGTAACATTTGAATTATATTAGCGAGACCAGGGAGAGGAAATATCTTTTATTAGAACAGCTCTGTGTGTTGAATTGTGTGGTGTAGTCAGGTTATATACAGTAAGTTGCTGGGGACTTACGCTGTGTTTCTTGCCTGAGCTGGCTTAATAAGAGACATTACCTCTTCTTGTGAAACTTAACTTTACTTGAAAGTACTACTACATTCATCCTGTATTTTATCTCCACCATTCAGAGACATTAATATTATTAGCTGTGCCATGGATTCATCATTGCTGCAACTCCATTGATTTCTTTTGTAGAAATCTGATTCCTGCACATGCTTTGGAGAGTTACATCATTTTACCCCTTCAACTCATGGCTAGGATGTTTTCTTATGCAGCAGCTCCTAATTCAGATAACAGTTGATATTATGACAATGTACACTGTATAATAATGTATTAGAACCATAAGGTGGAAAAATGGAAGTATTATTTCCTTCTGAGAGCAGACCTCTTTTCAGAAAAACAACGGACCCTTTATGCTCTTGACTCAGCAATCATTCATGTACATGGAGGTACAGCAGCACCGCCCGTGGACTCTGCCGAGCAGGGATGGACTTGCTCCCATGCCCACAGGCTTTTCTCTGTCGGTGCATTTATAACAAAGTGTCAGAGTTAGGTTTTTGGGATTTTTAACACAGGGAAGGTTGGGAGAAGAAAATTAAAGGGATTGTAATTGCACTGTTTGACTGGTTTCATGACACCTTGTTGCTCGCATTTTGTTTGAAGTGTTAAAAAAGAACAATACTATCCAACAGCAAAAGTTCAAATGTGTTAGTCTTTATGACAGATACAGTCTAGTTACCAAGTTCAGCTTTTCTATTTTGTGGATTTAGAGAACTTTTTAGACCAGTGGAGAGATGGGTTTTACGCATATGCCCCTCCTTGCCGTAATGCAGTCCCAAGTTACCCACATTCAGGACACCCAGAGGTATCTATCACATGCTGAATTCACACCACAGAAGTGTGCATGTGTATCTGCAGTATCACTGCAAGGTGACCAATGCAGAAAAAGGACAATTCTGAGCAAGCACCGTCCACTGCTTCCTCCTGTCTTTGCCAAGGGCCCCTGCGTGAATTGTTCTGGTGGTTGTGGCCCAGCAGTCAACAGCTGTCCCCCAGCTCATACAATTGATGTATTTCCTTTCTTTCTTTATAGTAAAGGAGATCAGCTGAAATACTGAAAAACTATTTCACTTAAAGTAGTTAATAGCTTTTCTTACCTGAGCAGGCTTCTTTTGAACCACTTGTTGAGGCTGAAAAGTAACACAAAAGCACAGTGAGAAACAAAATCAACTGAAAGCACTTAACTGTAATTTTATGAGTGCTGGGAAAAATATTTTCAGCAATAGAAATAAATACAGGAAAAGTCCACATTCAAAAATGGAGAGATAAACATACCCAGCTCTCACACTCAGCTTCTCCTACACCTATCTATGACCTTGCTCTGAAGCAGTTCTTATTACTGTGGCTGGAGTATGTTAAGTTAGTACAATGAAAACCAAGTGAAATCTAATTTAGCATGTTACATCTTTTGGCTCTTCTATGGCACTGCTAGATCTACTTTGCTGCATTAGCTTACCAGACCATGAGAATGGCCTGGTTTTATAGCTCGATTTTGTTGTCTCTGCTGCTGCTGCTCTCTTACGACCCTCTCAGCTGTGAGTGGAGTGTGCTGCTGGGAGAACCCCTCTCTCCTCATCATGAGCAGGGCAAAAGCTCGGGCAGAGAGGTGAAGAACACATAACCCCATTTCTGAGCCACAGCTTCACACTTTACCAAAGCCACCCTTGCCAAAACCAGGAGGCTGGGACAGACAGCCCTTGGAAGCTCTGGTCTGAGACGTTCAGCTGCATGAAGGTGATGCTGTGTTGACCCTTGCAAGCCTATTGATGTGATTTAGGGGAGACCTATCACTAGCCAGGTTGGATGTGTCCACTTTCTATGCAGGACCTGGTAGCACAGTCATGGGTTCTCAGCAAGTCTCCCACCCCTGACTGGGAAACACGGTCCTCACATCAGTCAGGAGACCCACCAAAGCGCTGGTGTACTTCATCCCCACCTGGGGGAAGAGGAGTACCAATTAAGGAACAAATACAGACATTGCCCAGGTGATGACTCTCGTGGGTGCTAGGAGCAGCAGGGAACAATAAGACCACAGATAAAGGATGAAATCCTGACACAGAGAGGACAAAAAGGCTTTTCTTACTTCAGTGGAGCAAAGTTGCTGCCTATCCTGCTTCCCCAGACTTTCTGTTTTCAAAGTATATGAATCGCACCCAATGATCTTCTTCTTGCCCTCCCTTCCTGCTTTTTCCTAATCCCAGACGTGATGTTAGTGCCTTGCTTGGGCAGAAGCCAACACGCTGTCCCTCTGCATGGCCAAAGCCCTAATTTTCATAACAGTGTAGTAGGAAATAACTGGAATATTTCTGAATAAGCAGTTTAGTGTAACTGGCCTTTCAGACCAGTATTTCAGTGGGAAGGATCAATGAAAGTGTAAATTAAATGTAACTGATTCAATTCAGACTGCCCACCAGAAGCGTCCCATTTTAACAAGAGTTGCTTTGTTTATTTTCAGTCTTTTTCTAACTCAGCGGAATCCTACTACTGTTATATTTTTGTATCTGTGCCTCAGGCTCCAAGTTCTGCTCTCAAATAAATGAGAGAAAAAATTATGTGATGACTGGGTCTGTCTTTAAACTTCAGGGTGGACCCTTTCCTTTCCCATTAAATTCCCTTGCAATGGAGAAGCTATTATCAAGGCACACATTTTATTGATGCCTTCCCCAGGTGGACTGCAAGCCCTGAGCACATTAATGGACACTTGCTGCCATTGGACAAAGGAATGATTTGTTTCAAAGGAATCTCTCATAATTACAGAACTCATTGAGCTCTTCCATAATCTGCCACTAGTGCTTTTTCATTTTATTTTCTTGTTTTTGCCTGCTGATTACACCTGTACATATGTTTAGTCCCAAACCACATGAAATCCGCAGACATTTTTAGAGACTGACTGTTTTCTCCTGCTCAGAAATCCCCATATATTTTTGGCAGTGCACTCTATGTTCATGTGACTCTCACATACTGTAGCTCAATGAAATCTTCTGAAAGAGCTGCCAACTCACCAAATTTTCCATGAATTAGGTCCTGACACTTCAATGAGAGGAAAGACAATGTCTGAAACAAGGCCAGCTCTGGCTTTCTGCCTAGTATGTGTCACAGTAATTCTACCAGCTGCCCTTCTACACAGCAGTTCATACTTTTCAGACCACCAAAAAACCCCTTGAATACTTTCAGTGATAGCTGGGGCTTGAGCTGCCAGGTTGTTTTCCCAGCCTCTGGTACCCAGTGGCTCTGAACTGGACCTAGAAAGTTTTTTTTTGTGTGTCTGGTTTGTTTTGTTATTTTTATGAATGGCTTCCACAGGGGACTCTGACTCCGGCACAATTCTATCCAGCCATTCATAAAAAGCAGAGGGAAAATATTGTACTTTGCCCAGTTGGAAACTGTCTCTGATACTGACCACGGCTTTCAAGAATCTTAGTCATTCAGGACCTTTGCTATCACAGCGCTTCACGTCGAGAGTTCCTTGGCAGTGCTTGCTTACTGCCGGCTAGGTTTCCACTGCACTCGGGATCTGGAGTTCAGCTTATGTTATGCTTTCTCCCTTAAATGGAAGCAGCTCAGCTGTGCACCAGAAGCAGGTCTCAGCCCCTCAGCCAGTATTAGTGGCACACACCCCTGACACGCTGGGAGCCGTGCCCGCTCGTGTCACATCGAGGGCTCCGGCTTGTGGCAGCTGAGTCACTGCAAGCGCCGATTTTCAGAGGCATTGCTTTTCCTGCTTCAGGCTGGCTGAGTGGGAGAGGTAGCTGGACATATAAACCCAGGAAGGTCCAGTCCTGTGAGGACTGTAGGGTCTGCTCATGTAGGTCACCCTGACCCAGGAGTACTGAGGTGTTCAGGAATAACAAGAAATTTCCCAAGCATCCCTTTCATTTCTTTAACTGTCGTGGATGTGATGCCTTTGGAACCACTTTGACACACTACAGATCCTAATGCCTCAACTCGCTGCATTTTGTGTTCACCCAGTTAAGAGATCTCTTCAGGGCTTTGAAAGAGACACCTCTGATCCAAAAGTGTTGCCAACTGCATGTTCAATTAACTGGAAAGAAAGAGAATCTGCCTCGGTTATGGAAAGGACTGGAACTATAAAATAGCCACAGACAAGAGACTTTAAAGAGGTGCTCTGGAGCAAAATAAAGTTGTATGCAACAAACAAGAGCTCTGAACTATTACGTACTGTCCCTGCCAGGAGCCTGCAGAGTAAGATGGCAGAACTTCTACTCTGTCAGAGGCTCTCTCACTTATGTCAGAGATCTTAAGTAAGAGGAGGTTTGTGGAACACAGCCCTTTCACATTTCATTTTTATCCTAAGTCTGACAAACAGCTACCGTACACTTCAGCTGAAGTCCCATACACTCGAAAGCAAATTTCAGGTTCTTTTACATCACATGCAAGTACAAGTCAACACTAAGTACCCTTCCTAAATATGTATAAGACAGAAAGAACAAGTGACAGTGTTGGAAAAATCCTATGACCACATCATTTAAATGTCTATCATACAAGAACAAATCCAAAATACAGCAGCATTTCTTTTGCGATGTTTAAAATACTAAACATGTGAGCTAAGGCAAAAGATAGTAATTTAAAACTTCAGGATATTATTCCTAACTTTGAACAGAAAAAAACCGACAAAATGCCTGAAAGGAGAGTATACAACGTTTTGATTGTTTTATCTTTGCTGTAAGTTTTGAATGTTCAAAGCCCAACTCTTTATCTTCTACAAGACACTTCTTCCACTCCTCTTCTGTCACACATCCCTCATTTTTGTTATTTTCAAATTCTGTTACTTTACTCTTTGTCAATATCTTAGATGTATCCTTACAGCCTGTACAGTCACTAGTTAAACAATTTCTTTGCTTTCTATATGAGAACAAAAGGACAGCCTCATGTGATGAGTTCATATTCATCTTCCACCAGTGGTCAAAAGTTGCATCAAATTCAATTTGTCACAGTTCTCAGTCACTGGAGTCCTTCTTACCCTTTTTTCATAGTATTCTAAAGCTAAAGAAAGAAAAGGGAAGGATATGGGTAAATCTATGTCAACTCATATAAGCAATCCTGGAACACATTTTTAATGATCAGAGATAAAAGCATAGGTTTGAATGCAAATCATCCCCTAACTGCTGTGCCTGCAGCTCCAAGGGCAAGCTGCACACTCACAGTGCTCCTAGATTTTGTGTCTGTGTCTTCCTCTTCAAACTGAACACTCTGAAGATGTCTGACTGATGCTTCTTGGCAACAGTGACTCTGTGTTTTTTTCCAACAACTTGACACAGACAAGACATTTGCATGGAGGTAGCTCTGCTGCTGAGACTAAATGACCATGATGGAAACTAATACTCAGTTAGGATGACATTTATAGTGCTGACAGCTCAGTGTTGTGCAGAGATCATTAAAATAATTTCATAGGTCACCCAAACACTTGTAGTTCTAAATTAAAAGATGAGTAAAACCATATTTAGTCTTTTTGTCTACATATACTTGAAAAATCAGGAAGTTCATATTATACCAGTTGAAACCAATATAATCCAAAATAAATCATGTCTCACAAGCAGTTCCATATGACAGCAGAGTAACTACCATTCTAACCTACAGCTTTAACTGGTTTGAATCCAGCCTTTCCCTCCCTCTTCCAACACAGAGTGATACAGTGCTGAGACCAGAGGCCCACACAGCCTGCCAGAGAACCCTCACCTTCCAGAAAAAGCCACTTGCAGCTTCCTGATCATCAGCAAGAATCTCCCAGAGATTGCATGGGATGATGTGCCTGCCATTCACCCCTCAGGTCCAGGAATGTTCATAGCTTGCTTTAGCAATGAACTCCCTTCTGAGGCAGTAGCAGACCTGCTTTTTTACCCCATCAGTAGTGGGGGGGCTTGTGTTTTGTAAGCACAGGTCATGAATTCTCCTGCCTCCGTCACATGTTTGCAGTCAACTGGCAACCATGGTGTGTCTGTGTATGCACACTGCTGTGGGTCATTAGAGTCTAACAGCAAAACCATCTGGCCCTTAGAGTTCAAAGGAGATTTCACAGTTCTCTGTGCAGTCTCATAAATGAGGCTAATAGTAATCTGTGGAGAATTCTGCCAAAATCTGTGAAACTGTTCCTTGTTTTCTACCCTACTTGGCACTCCTCTGAGTTTTTAATACAAAATACGAAGTCAGATCATTGAAAAAGTATTTATTAGCTTTTAAGTCGACTTTCCCTGACTGAGGATAGAAAAGTTTGCAACGTCAGAAGCGGCACCAGTTGGTTGATGATAAAGAGTATTTCTATTCCACTTGTTGAGGAGAGCAGAGAGCATCAGAGCTTTCCAAGTACACAAAGCGACTTTTAATAGTTATTTGACCAGCAGCAAAATTTTATATTTTAACTGGAAAATTCAAAACACACTGCTTCAAATGACTCTTCTGGTAGTCTGAAAATTCAGGCAGTGGTGCATATATCCAGTTATGCATGTTATATATCCAACGGAAGTCAAGAAACTGACTTTATCCGGGTTAGGATTTCATACACTTTATTTACAAAAAGCTACCTTCAAAATATCTGCAAGTTACTTCATTTGGAAGGGTTTTATGTTCTGAGAGGAATAAAACAGCGAAAGAAATGTATTAAAAATCAAATTCTGTTTTCTTTTATGCTCATATAATTAATTATTTCTCAGCTGCTTTGCCGCAACCTCCCTCCCACCATTACAGATCTTGGTAAGTATAAATTCAATGGTCAGAAAGGAAAGGGAAAACCCGTAATTTTTATTCATCTGCTAGTTGAACTACTAGCTCAAGCACAACAATATTCCAGTGAGATTATCAAGGATATAATCAAAATTCAAAGCACAGTAGCTGTTAGTTCAGCGTTCTTGATAGATGTTATTAATTTTTATAATGTTTCAGCCAGCATTGGTTACATTTCCATAAAATATTTAGGGCAGTGCAGCTTATAAAATACCCATTTAATGGACCTTGTATCTGTGGTTCAATACAATAAGCAAAGTTAAAATTTGTGTACTCAGCTAAAATCAATACAGCTTGTCAGCAGGAGGATCTGCTGTTGCTGACTGCGCTTCTTCAGAGTCACTGCTGCTCTCTTGGGTTCCCCTGTTACTTCATTATCATCCATCATGCACTTGATAAACTTTCCTGATGCATTTGCTTAAGTTTAGCTCAGCACCCTGTGCATTTTTCTGCTAAAATATTAAGAAGAATTTTCTGTTTTTCAGAATAAATCTAGTACACAGTTCAGCATTGAGGTTTTCTTGATATACACCTAAGGAAACATGAGCTGTCTCTTTTGTCTGGCAAACGTCATATGTGTCTGTCTATTTATAACTCCCTACACAGACAGACTATTGAGGAAGGCAGTGGGGAGGTTTCAGTTATTCTTAGCTATAGCGTAAAGAAAAAAACTTACATTTTAGTAGACAGAAATAAATTACAAGCTATTTGCAAGGAAACCAAGCCCTCATTATTCAGGGACAAACTGATCAGAAACTATTTCGCTTTATACATTGCAGACCTGTCTAGACAAATAACTATTGGGCAACTGTTTATCTCCAGACTATCTTGTCTGTTTGCATACAGGAACTCCTGTGTTCACCATGCATTTTTCTTGGCCCATGTGGAAATGATTTTTGGATTTTTGGTCACTACTAAACAGGCTAGATTTGAATTGATGACCTAGAGGTGGAAAGCTCTGTATCACATTACCATCTGGTTCCAACTTTCATTTTAGAATCTTCTCTCTCTTCTTGCTCAGGCACCTCCCGCCATATGGACCGAAAATCCAGGGCAATTCCTACTGCAGAGGTCATTCCCAGTGGAACCACTGCATGGAGCTGATCAGAGTTCCAGGACTGTCAACAGTGGACTCATCTTTGGACCTGACTGCCAAGAGCTTGTGAATCCTCCTGACCTTTGCACTGATCTCCAGTGAAGTAACAGAGTAAATAGCATAGTAAAATCTCAAACAAGCCAACCTGCTGCAGAATCTGCCGCACTTCAGTGGTTTTGCTCAAAATGTAACTATTATTAGGTAACATTTCTCTTTCTGGCCTCTGATGTTCACTCTCCTCAATTTTAAGGTCACAAAGACTTCAACTCATCCAGCAACAGTGTCCTTGTGTCATTTAGAAATCTGGAATGCGCACAGCCCATTTTCCGTAATGTAGACTTAGATACAAAAAATCAAATTAATTTCCAGGGCTATAGAAGCTCCTGCCAACAACACGCCCAAGCCTAGAAGCAGGAACGGAAAAAGAACTAAAGTGGCAGTGATGGAAAACAAGGGGTAAACTGCTCCCCTGGGCAGTGTCCCAGCAGTATCAGGTGGTAACTCTGTCCCTGGCTACACATCTCTACCGTGGTGATGCTGCAATGGCCATGCCACAGCCTGAACCTGTACTTCTTCTCAAGAAGAAAGATACTGATGAAAATACAGTATGCACTTCCCTTGGCCCTTAGGCACCTTCTGGAGCGGCAGCTGTTCAAGCTACCTTGAAGGTACTGAGATTCAAACCAAGGAGCTGTGGCCTCCCTTGGATATTTCCCAGTGGCAGCCTGTGGCATGTCTCTTCAGTTTAGCTGCATGCTACAAGAGCTGCTGCCTCCAAAGATTTGCACTTCTCGTTTTAGTGAGGCACATCTCAACCAGAGGAGGACAGCATCAGAGTGGGCTCTACAGAAAGGCAGGTGCAGGAGACCCTGATCTGCCTAGAAAACGTTCAGACTTCACCAACAGGAGAAAACAATCTAGTCCAGGACCTCTGGCTGGCTTGCATCTATCTCACCTTTCCTCCACACTGCCTAGAAAGAAGAGCCCTGGGTTGTGCTACTTCCTTAACAACATCTGTTACGTGGCACAGGACAAGATGGAGAAGGAAAGAAAGCTCCCAGCTGCACAGCACAGACAACTGTCGGGCCATGCTTGAGGCTGTCTGTGTTCAGCTCACAGAGCACAGACACGGCTCTAGGTACTGTTAGGAAGAACTATCTTTCCCCTCCTCTGCACAGACGTAAGGATACAAGGGATCTTAGGCAGCCTTTTTAGCACAGACATTTCTACTTCTTCAGGGATATACAGCGTCTTGTACAGAGCTTACGTGGTCAGCCCCAGGCATGGCCCTAAGTTCCTGAAGAAGCTTCCCCTTCCCATCCAACCCATTGGCTCTGTGACCTCCCATTGCCCTGTGACGGCTGGGCAGGATTTTCCTCCAAAGAAAAGGCACAGAGGGCAAGGAAGGCAAATCACTGTGCCTGGCTGATTTTCTGCAGCTGAGGATCTGGCCTGAGGCATTTCTCTTGAACTTCTTTGTCTGAGCAGATCCATTGGTAGCCACATGGTTGGCTGGGGATGTTTTTGTATGTCTGGGATATACAGATGTCTGATAGCTGTCTGTCTATCAAATAGATTTCATAATTATTACTGCCTCCAGGACACTGATGCTGCTAAGAGTGTCTGTCAGAGTGCAAGCAGAGACTGCTGACATTCTGGCATAGTTTCATAAAGAAGTCAGTGTCCAAAACAGAAATACATTTTCCAAATACTTGAAATAAACCAGGGGCTTGGTGGTGAGTTGTTGCAATTAATCCACTTCCTGGCTTGATATATTTTGAGATCATTCTGGTGTGTGGTATGTTAAATACTGAACTTAGTTCATACTCTCATTTTTTAAATGGAAATTACATTAATTATGCCCAAAGGCATGATTTCTAGGTCCTCCTTGCAAAGCAGAAAAAACCCCCACCATTTCATTGCATTTCTGGTGTGATTTTACTCATTAACAGCAATTTCATCATATGCGTCATTGTGAAATCCATGCAACATAGTAATGTATTTTAAAAGACAGCAGCATACAGCTTTTCTCTTTCACCTAGCTAGAAACCATTTAATAAAAGATTGCAAAGTCAACATCTATCCTATTGTCAATATCCTCTCAAGAGCAGGAGAAATACGAATAGTATCTGAGTACACATGCTTCCCTTGGTCTGAAATAGAGATTCAAAAGGGGGAAGAGAGGGAGGAAGAAAGACATTCTGCTCTTTATAATCCTGGTGTATTTTGGAGTTGCTCTATTTATGTCCCTGGACAGACTCTGAATCCAACCCAATCTAGAAGAGAAGAATTTGACTGTAATTTCACAGGACAATTCCCTGACTGTCTAGTTACAGTTATTTAATAGCCTTTTGGAAGCTACATGTGACCTAAAGATCCTATTTGTTGCTTGGATCTAACAATGTGAACATCAAAGGTATGTGTGTAAGGTATGCATGCAAATCCCCTGCAGATTTTTTCATAGTAGTACTGAAACCTGACACCACATCAAGCATGCAGCGCCTGGAGCACCCTACTACAGCCCTGCTCCCTTGTAAAGCTTAACGTGGTTTCTTTCCTTGCTCACAGAGCTCCATCCGCCACTTGGAAAGCAGCCCGCTTTTAAACGTTAGGGTTGCTAGGGAGGGCTTGTGAACATTTTAGCAAATACAGGTCATTTCAGAGAACAGGACTGATGGATATTTACTCTCAGTCCCTGAAAACTCTCCCGTATTTTGTTGCTTCTGTTGCTGAAGTGGCAAAACCTAATTTTTCATGCTGCAAAAAGCATAGCTAAATCCTGTCCTTGGCTAAATTCTGCCCTTAGTTCCAGAGCCTACCGAAAGAGCTAAATGCTTCCATCTTCCAATTAGTTACATTTTATTGTGCTTGGAACCTCTGTGGTTTGGGACCTGCCAAAAATATACCAGTTGGCAGTGTCCATGACTAGGTGGTCCTGGCAGCAGAGGTGAAAGCAGCTCGCTGGATGAAAGAGGGAGCAGGAGCTGGCCTCCAAATGCTGCTGCAGTTGGCACAGAGAGGCATACCCTTTCTGGGAATTAGGTGCACTGGGTAGACACAAGCTTGTTTTGCAGCTGAACATAATCCACCTCAGTGAGATCGGGTATTATATCAGCACCAGATCACTTAACACCAGTTGAGAGATCACATTAGCATTGGCAGCAATGTGGCCAAGGATACTCTGATACTCTAGATATTGACAGGTAAGGGTGACAGTGTGGAGCAAGGTCCTTCTGCTGGCAGTCAGCAGGCTGCTCCCAGGCACCTAAATATCCCCACATTCATTCCATGGCTGTGACTGCCCAATCAAAAGCAAGGCTTTCACTTGAGAAGGGAGCCTGGCAACATGAGAGTGTGCCTTGAAGCAAGCCCCCCAGACACCAGAAGTTGCTGTGAGCCCACTGCTCTTCCAGGCCATTCCCATGGCCAGCAAGGAGGCCACCAGCAGAGGAAGGAAAGCAACAGGAGGAGGGGTGACAGAATGACAGTATTGCTTGTGTCAGTGTGTGTACACCTAGGAGCTTCTGGAAATCTTTGGCTAGTAGGGAACAGTGCTGGGAAGCTTTGGTTGAGTCGCATAGTGGGAAACATGCAAAGGGATGGGATGAAGGAATGAAAGTGGCAAGGAGAGATGGCAGGAAAGAGTGGGACCAAACACATACAACCTTCACTGCTTACGCACAAATGAGAACAAGGTCTCTGCACTGTCAATTACGTGCAAGGAACTGAGAAGAAAAACAGAAATACATTGTTAATACTTCTTTTTGTCCACTGAGCTCACAAGATGGTTGCATTGTTGCCATACTTTTGGCTTCTTCCAAGCTCTGAAAGTGTGTGAGTTACTGACGTATTTTGAGGGTTTTGTGGTGTTTTTAAAGAGAGCAATTGGGAAGTTTGGTTAGAAAGACTCTTTTTAGGTATCAGTGGGTTTTTCAGATTTTAACATCAGATGCATTTTTGTAGGTTTTATGGTAGTGCCTCATCTTCCCAGATTACAATAAGGAAGAGAGAAATAGGAAGGCCCTGGGACTGTGCTGCCTTGGAGGGTGGAGGATTCAACCCCACCCGCAAGGCTGATGACAGCAGGATCCACAGGAGCACAGTGCACTTCCTGAAGAACTCCAGCCATCTCTCAGCACAGCAATCGATGCAGGAGAGGGTCTGCTCCAGCTTTGTAGCTGGAGGCACTGGCAACAGGACAGCCAGGACACTGACTGTTACACAAGCATTTAAAAAGGGTGGGAGACAGTGATGGGATAAGGAGTTGCCCATGCCACTTTTCCTTTCATCACCTCTCAGGAATGTCTGCCTTTGGGGCTAATTTAGATGCATTTACATAATAAATGCGTGGCCTTTATATCCGCTTTTTTTCACTTTAATTTTGACCTGCCCCTGCTGACACCTGCCCTTGGCAATTTGTGCTTATTTATCTCATTCTGCTTTGCAGAATTGTCCTTTATTACTGATTTTTCTTTCATAGTTAAGCAAACACGTAGCTCATGAAAGTTATATGATCTAGCTCTATTTTACTTAGCAAATACTGGGGGTTTAAAGTTTCTTCTTATCTTCTTATTCCCCATCGAAAAGACAATGTTTTGCTGACTGTAAACTGGTTTGCAAGCCCAGAACTGATAATTTCATGAGTCTTCTAGATGCATCATTGCAATTCCAGACAGCTTCCTGACTGACAAGAAAGCCAGATCTCCCATGAGATCTCCACATTGGGATATTATTAATAAACATTCTGTACCTCAGAGGGAACTCGCCCATTAAGTAAGTTCCATATGGCTCTTAGAAGCATCAGAGCCCTCCCTCTCCTTACTCCTAAGTGTGATGGGGCCCAGTCTCTGGGGCCGGGATTGGCTGAATGGTCCCTTACGGAGGTACTCAAGAGCTCCATGCTCAGCACTAACCTTGACTTAATACACGACAACGAATCTTTCACATCCATCACATGGCTCATTCCATGACATGATGATGTCTGTGCTTGGACCAACTACCAGACATGAGATCAGATGGGTGAAGAGCAGAACCCCCACATCCTTGAAGCTAAGGCACGGTGAAAAGAGCCTTCAGGAAAGAGGATGCAGGGTAATTTTGCACTGTTGAGAATATTGGTAGGGAAGATCCAGACCAGGAGTTTTAGATTAACCAACCCTGCCCTAGAAAACAGTTAGTCCATTTAGAATTTTGCACCTGGACTTACAGCACTGGCCAGTAATACCTGGGAGTGCCCTTTTCCTCTGCCTGTCTCAGCCATGATACACCCGAACTACAGTGCTGCCAATGTCTTGGGAGTCTTTAGCATGCAGGTGCCATTGTTCCTGAAAGAGCTTGGGATGCCAAGGAACCACAGAGACTTGAAGAGCACAATGTCTAATACATTACCTGAATAGCATCCTGTAATAACACACATACAGACAAGGAGACTGAAGACTACAGAAATAATCACAATCTGAACCTGATCTATTAGTAAATAACAGACAACAACTAACTTCAAGAGAAAAATCTTGGGAAGTGCCTAGACACCACCATGATGAACGTTTGTGTATCTCCTCAAAGGTATCACTCAAGTGGATTTCTTTTGGTTTTCTTTTCCTCAAATACATTTTCTTTAATCCTCAGTGTTCCTTTAGAAATGGAAATTAACTCATTAGTGGAGTCCTGTAATATTGTGTGATGGTCATACTGGTACTACTCAGTTCAAGATGGACTTTCCTATGGAAAGCTTAAGAATGTGTATCAGATAACTAAAAGCAATCACAAATTTTAAATATGTAATCTTATATCTGAATATCCTTTTCATCTCTGCAGACCCTAAAGTGATTTGCACACTTGAAGTGACACGAGAACCTTATAACGGGATCTGTTTCACTCTGTCTGCAATGCAGCCATTTCTGGGATGAGGTCTGGCAGCACGTTTTACAGCACAAGACAGAGTTACATGCAGCTCGGACATGAGGTGAAGAATAGCACATCCAGTGTATGTGAGAGAAGGAAGGATGTAATTATCCAAATTGAACTTTGGCTAGTACACTGGGTCAAAACCCCAACTATTTTGGAAAGTGCCATGGGAACTCTGATAACCACAAGTGATCAGGGCCTTGATTTTACATCTCATCTGAAAAGCAACATCTCCAGCAGCAACTTTGTTGAGTACCATGCAAAAGCATTCTTTCTAAGTGAATCATAAATAAAAGGGCATCGCAGCACAGTAGCTAGGTTATCCTTGGAGGTATTTACTTTGCTTCTCAATTAGCCGATATAATCTGATAGCCCAGAGGACATATGCATCCCCATTCACATCACTAGTACAGAGAGAAAACAGCACACTGCTTCTGTTGGATTAGCAGAAACTCAGATCACAACCCTGCTGTTTTCAAAACAGCAATATTCCTTCCACGATCACTTCATGACTTCTGTTGTCTAAAATGTGAATCACTCTGAGTTTTTTATCTACAAACAACCACTAACCAAAACAGATTACTTTCCATTTTGCTCTCAGTGATCTACTGCATTCTGCATGATGTAAGGAGATGAACACATCACTGGCTTAAAAGACTTTTTAAAAATCACTACCAAGTAAGGAGCAATAATAGAATACATACATGTCTTAGCCTACTTCAGATGCGAGGATACAGAGTACTACTTCACACAGTTTTACTAAGGTGAAAGAATAGTACGTAGCAAAGAGGACAGGCTAGCAGCCTGTGCATGAACAGTCACTAATACTCATCAAAGCTCGACCAGGATGCTCTAACTCAGTTGTGCATTAAATATTTCAGACTAGAAATTATGTCCTTATCTGTTCTTAGAAGGTTGAAGAGAGAAACTTAGTGCTAATGTACCACGGTGGCTTACACCTTAAGGTTGTTAATTTTTGATCAGTCTTGTTCTTAGAATCAAGTTCAGTGACATTGCCACCCTTAACAGATTCTGCCTGACACAAAACATCACACAATTCTCAAAAAGTACCTGATTCTTCTAGGGTAATTCTTAGACTGTCAGCTGAGAGCTGGACTTAATGGCAGGTGCCTCCAGGTACTCAAAAGCACGCAGCTCTCCAACAGCTCATGAACTGTAACGTGCTGGACCACATACCACAGCCTGCAGTGGGACCAGGAGGAATCAAATCCTGTGCTACTGACGGCAGAAAAAAACCACCAAAGCTGATGTTTCCAGGCTGCCCAACAAATGTTCACCCAGGTTCTCGCCCCATTCCTGTCTTCCCATGGCACCACACAATCAGGGAAATTTACTGTCCCTGCATTAGATGCTGCAGAGTTGATCCCCTCATATGAAGCATGGGTGCTCCAAACACGGCAATCTGACAAAAGCTGGTCTGTGAAGACAGGAGGCCCAGAAAGATGAAATGCCTCATCACAGAACATGTCAGTGCCAAAAATACTACGGAATGCAGGTTTCTTGGAGCTGGTCAAAACCTCTATCACAGTCCACATTTTTAAAGTGTCAAAAGATTATGAATGTTTGCCACCTGCATTCAAATGCTGTTCACAGTAAGGAACCCCCCTCTGGTCATAACCCTAACAAATCTGCAGCAGACCTTTGCTTCTGATGAAGCTCTGATGGTCCATTCTGCACAGGAGGTCACTTCAGATAATCACATGGTCCCATCTGGCTTTAGCATCTATGAATTGAGGGTCGGATAGCAGAGCTAATCTGCCTGTATAACTACTTCAAAAGGGTTTCTTTTTCACAAGCATTTCCTTACATAGCAGGAACATCCACACACAAGTTCCAGAGTAATTAATTAATAACTTATGATCAAGGAAAACTGAAGATGTTGACACAAAACCCACCGAGACCACATGTGCAAAACTAGAAATCTCAAATTTGTTTGAACAATCTTAGAGAAGTGGACACAGATCAAATCCATTGGACTAGTAGCATGAGTAACTCCCTGCGGGAGAGCGCAGGACTGTGGCATGAGAAGAAAACAAATCTTGGAGATTCTAGAGTGTCAGCCAATACATATGTCTTTCAGCTATAAAGTTATATATAACGTAGGGATATGCTGCAATGCATGTTCAGAATCAATTTAAAATCAGTTTTATCAGTCTTTGCTTTAGGTAGGTGCTGGTTTTGAATACACTTGAGGAAACAGCATTACTTACATGAGACCATGTTAGATGGATTTCACTCAAATGAGATACAAATGACACAACGTGTAGACCAGCAAACCTATTAGCTTGTCTCTTTTATACAAAATCAGAAACCAAATTGTGAGTTTTGACTGACAGTAACAGATTGTCCTATTTTCAAAGAAAAATCTAATTAGCAGAAACAAAGGCGTTTGCTCCTGATCTCATGTTAGGAGCTCAAGTGAACATTTGTCTGGTTTGCTGGATATATACAAGTGTAAGTTAACTCATCATCCAGCTATTTTTTACTTAATTAATAATACTAATGCTATAAATGATTACACATTACTTGCTTATGACCTTAAAAGCAATTGAACTTACACATTTTCTCTTACTTCCTTTCTGCTGCTGTAAAAAGGGGATTTCTGCAACTTAACCACACTCAGTGCCTACAGCATTAGGAAAAAACCTACCAACAAATATACAAAATCCAAGCCTTCTCTTGCTTGTTCCTTTGCTCAATTTACTTTGCTCTCATTGTTTTACTTTAATGGCTGGAGCTTGATACCACAATAATTTTCCTCAGTCAGTTCATAATATCAATTCCCCTGTAGGTTAGAAAAAATACCTCAGGAAATACCACCTGCTATTCAGGGATATCACAGGAAATTTGCATTTCCACTTTGTAAAGTGTTATTATTTTGGACTGACAACCTAACATTTATTTCGTTACCCTGAAGTCTTTGGATCCCTGAAAGCAAGAGGGAGAACGGGTGTCCTGGCTGGCCTCCCACTAACTTATCAAGGTCATTAACAATCAAGAGTGAGAAGACAAAACAACTCACTGCTGAAAGATGTGTGCCTCCCAGGCAGCTCTCCCTGTCACCTCCTCTGGAGTATGAGAGCGATTCAGCTCTTTCATCAGTCTACCCCTGCTTTGCCAGCCCTCCTTTGGGGTGGGGCTGCTGCCCGAGTGCACCTGTCCCTCCTCTGCAAACAGAACTGAAGAGCGGGGTGGTGGATGAGGCCAGAGGATTTATTCCTCTGAAGGAATACAGGATGCTTCAGCATGGTTTCTGCAGGGAGTTGGATGTCTTCCATCTACACTTTTATTCATTGGGTGTGAGAATGTGGTATTTTGGGACTGTCAGCACGGGAAGGAAAGCTGCCCCCAGTTAGATGCTTGCAAGCCTTGCCACCTTCACAACAGCTGTAGCAAGTATCCCCCCCAAAAAATTCACCCTTTCAGCACTTTTTCCCCCAGACAGCCATTTGGAGGTGACCACCAATACAAACTCCAGCAATTTTATTACCTGAGCATTCTCAGCACAGCCATGAGGTTGGGCAGGAAGGAGGAGACCTGTCAGAGGGAAGATGCAATCCTACACATTTCTGATGCATTTTCTACACAATATGGAGTACATTTGGCTTTAGCAGCCTTCTTTCCACCATGTCCAACTTACGTTTCATTGTTTTGTTTTCTCTTCCCAAGTTTACACTGTGGGGGAAGAGCCATTCCCTGCAGAGCATAGCAGTACCTGCTTTGAGGAGCCACAGCTGGGGCAGTGAGCAATGAGGCTGCACATTACATCCCCTGAGGTCAGGCACATGTCAGGAAGCATGTGCTGCTTGAAATGTTGGTGGCAGAGGGTTATTCACAACTGTCCATTGCTTCTCCCAAGGAGACCGCCCTGCCACCCAGAAACACACCTAATGGTGAGCGTAAGGCAACCACACTGAAGGCAGAAATATCCCTAAAAATGGCTTTATATGTGGAGGTCTGTCCAAATCCCGCTCCATGGCTCAGGAGGAAGCCTGAGTGACTGTGGGAACTCTCTTGTACAGTTTGCTTCTTCTTGGCTGACAAAGCATATCTCAGAGAATTCACTTCTGGGAGGAATGCCTTGAAGCAATTTTTTGTATGATGACAGTGTTTCAAGACATATCTCTATTTCGAGCAGCAGCACTGGAGACTGCTGAGGGAGGGCTGCGAGTATTACTGGCTGGTTGCAAGGAAACTTTCTTTATGGCTGGTTGCACAGAAGGGCACGAATGAGGCGCGGCGTGGGAGTGCACTCACCTCCAGTTTCCCTGCGTCAACTGGCCAGCCCCACTCAGGCTGGGAGGCTGTGGTGTCACAGCCAAGCCATCCTGCTGCCAGGGAGCTCCGCGTTACACAGTGCCGGGGTAATCCTGGCCCCTCTGTCATGGTGCAGGGGCAACACTGAAAGCTGCCGCTATGCCAACAGCTCCGAGCTGCAGATGTGGCACTGGCACAAGCAGCTCCACAGCTATCCAAACTTGCATGAGATTGGTTTGCTCTTTTTGCCCAAGAAGAGGAAATGCAAAGAGGTATAAAGTCACCATTTCCTTTTCCAGATATAAGGACTATCACAAACCAGCTGAGAATTGCCCCCCTTCAGTGAGTCCCGCCCATATATTTGGATTCAGCAGTCAGTCTCAACAGCAAGGTCTTGCTGGCAGAAGAGAGCTATGAGCTGGCACTGAGTCAGAGATTGTTTGCACAAGGGTTGTCTTTTAAAACTTCATACTGATAAAACTTACGACTGTGTTGAGAGATGCTCATAAAACACTGAGTCACCTCTTAGTCAATTAAGAAAGCTGCCACTGAACTTCCAAGGAGGCCTGAGTGGGTTACTCCCCTCCAAGCTGTGCTGAACTCAGAAATACCGATCTGCGTGACACTTTGGATGACCTGGGCTGCCAGTCAGAAAGTTCAAAAGGTGAGAAACACCTCTCAACAGGAATAAACAGTGACGCACATTTGAAAATAACCCTTGCAATTACAATTAGCTGTTTGGTATTCTCTCCTGCCTGGAAGATTTTGTGCTACTAAAAAGCTACCTAGAAGAGATGGCAAGAAATGACTGCAAACCAGCCAACAGTCACCTTCAAGGCTTACTTAAAAACCAGGAGAACAGAAATGCCAATGTTTAATGTTTAAACAGAAAAATGTTTAATTTAAAAACATTTATGTTCCTTTTATGATTGCTAAATCAATATAAATACAGAATGTAAACCATTTTATAGCCTCCACACAGGACTCCACTGTTGCTCCCTTCCCAAGAAGTCTGTTTTTCAGGCAGATGAGCACTGCCACTGGAAAGTTCAGAAAGGTGAGTCCTAATATATAACACCAGAGCAAGACTTTCTGTCCTTCCTCAGACATGCTGCCTAATGACTTCAGTGAGAGTTCTGCCTGAGTAAAAATACCAGGCTTTGGCCCATTACCTTCAAATGGATAGCACAGTTTATTTGTGGTTTGAGGTGCTTACTCCTGTCTGAACTTTCAGCTTTCCAGACTTAGTCAAAGAGGTATAAAGGGAGTTTCCCACGATCCCCCAGGTTGTATGTTGTTGAGGATCCCAAATTATTCCCTTGAATTTTGTGACTTGAGTTTGTACTTGTGACTTCTGCATTCACTAAGCAGAAGCAGCAGGTAGAGATGGGATGTCTTGACAATGAGCTTTAACTGAGTTAAAAAATAATCTTTCTCCAATGCTAGCCTCCAAAGACAAAGAGATTTCTCTAACATTCTCTAGTGTTTATTCCCTCTGCAAACTATATACACAAAGACATTCTATGCTTCTAAAAGCCTCTTACAAACTATAGATGAAAACCAGGACAGGGCAAAAAAGTAGGAGTAGAAACAATAGCCAGTGGCCATGCTTCCACCATTTATTTCCATGAGTTTGCAGCAAAAAGACCCTCCAAAAAGCAGTCAGTAAATACTCATGAGCAAACCTCACACCAGTCATATAGCTGCTGCCCGGTCCATTCATCTCCTCCCACGTCTGAACTTCGCTCATTCATTCATCCATTCGTTCGGGAGAAGGCCGTGCAGTTCCCCTCCGCCCCGCCTCAAGCCTGTTTCCTTTCTAGCGAGCATCCCAGTGCCGAGGACTGCAAAGCAGCACCCCAGCTCCGCTCCTGAGTGTCTCCCCACCGTGGTCGTCAGGAGGCGGGCATGGAGAGGAAGTGGTTCTGACATGTATTTTACTGATGTTTTAAAGCATATGGTCTGAATGCTCTGAATGCCATGGAAGATTACTGTCACATGTCCTAACCCATTGCCTGTTGACACAGTATCACCTTTCATAAATTGCTGGTACCATTTTCCCATCAGCACTGCTCCAAACACAGGAAATATAGGCAGGACACAGATCTAAACAACCCTTATGTGCTTAATAAAATAAATAACAATCGGCCCCTTAAACGTTTCCCCTTTAAAGGAATTTTCCTTGTTTTAAATCAAACGCTTCCCTGAGATCTATGCTAATTTGTACTTTCCAGTGTCATAAGTAACAAACACAAAGGAAAAAAAATACAGCACATTCAAAATCATCCAGACTTATATTTTTAAATTCTAAAATATATGTTCATGTCATGCATTGGATACTGGCACAACTTCTGAATGAATGAAAACAAAGCAAGACTCGCCTGAATGCATTCAATGCATACTTAGCATAGCTCCAGGTCACTGGAGCCAGACCAATTTACACCAGTACAACAGTTGGCCTGGAATGTTCACATGAGTGTGCTATCTCTGTGAGTACCTCCTTCCTCCCCTCTGTCTCAAACTTGTGAATGGGTTAGTGCCATGTATCTCAGTACACCACTGAAATATGTGGATTTGTTTCAGGTCTCGGACAGTTCAGTCAAGCTGGAAAAGACACATGCACCTCTGCCACCTCCCCCTGGCTCCATGTACACTTCCACAGACACTTCCCCACACTGAAGAAGAAGTAACATCACCTTTTCAAAGGAAAACTCATTACTGACACATGGACTATAAAATGTTGCATTCTGGGTTTTTACAAGAAGAAAATATCTCCTAACTGCGAAGCACTTTCAGCTCAAAATTTAATTTTCACCAAACACTATTTTCTGATGAGAATATTTCAACAAAAATAGCCTTGTCAGAAGTTAACAAAGGTTTATACTCTGCTATAACAGCTCACCTCTCTGTGCTTCCACTCCTGAAACCTGTATCTTTCTCAGTCCCTACACATTTTGGCTTTCAATACGGCCTACAGGTCCATAGGTGGACACTTCACTGACTTGGACCCCTGAGTGCCCTGCTTTTATCCTCTGGTCACCTAAGCAAAGAGGAGGTTACCTCATATTAAACCATCAGATTTGTTTGCTCACAAATAGTCTGGGCACCAGTGTATTGCTATGCTCCAGGGTTTAGACCACGTAACCTCTGCAGTCCCCAAACAGCCTACAGCTAAAGAGTGGTCTGTAGGGGCTGTACGAGGTGTCTGTGGGGGCATCATCCTACTTGTGGGTCATTTTTTTACATCAAATTATCCAAAGTAGCTATAGAAACTAAAGGAGACTGGAGAAAAATGAAAAAGTGGATTAGTGGCATTTGACATCTTCATCCTTGTTTTTCAAGACATCTGACAAGCATTGAAGGCCCATAAGCCAGACTGAATCCTCCCTTGCAGGCTTCCTTTGTTAATGACTGTCTATTAGGAGACTGCACCCTTTTCTGGTGTTGACTACTATACACAGGATATTAGATTTGTGAATCATTTATCTAATCAAGTATTGTACATGTATTTTTTTTTATAAGGAGATGCCTGTATGTTACCTGCAGAGTGTAACTCTTGTGGTTTAACCCCAGTCAGCAATTAAGTACCACACAGGCACTCCCTCACACACCCTAATCCCAGTGGGATGGGAAGGAGAATCAGGAAGAAGTTAAAACCCACGGGTTGAGATAGGATAGATATAATAACAACAACAACAATAATGGCATCAATAATAATGGCAACAATAATAATAATGTTATAACAATAATTGCAATGAAAAGGGAGACAACAAACACAGAGAGAGAAATAAACCCCCACCAAAAAGACAAGTGATGCACAGTACAATTGCTCACCACCCACTGACCAATGCCCAGCCAGTCCCCAAGCAGCGATCAGCCCCTCTTGTCCAATTCTCTCCCAGCTTATATATCGAACATGACATTCCATGGTATGGAATATCCCTTTGGCCAGCTTGGGTCAGCTGTGCTGGCCATGCTACCTCATGGCTTCTTGTGTACCTCCTCTCTGGCAGGGCATGGAAAGCTGAGAAGTCCTTGATTTTAAAGTAAGCACTATTCAGAAGTAACCAGAACACCAGTGTATTAGCAACATTATTCTCACACTAAACTGAAAAAGACAGCATTGTACCAGATACTAGGAAAAAAATTACCTGCATCCCAGATGAAATCAGGACAGTAACAATTCCAATACCCTTATTGCCAACTGCAAAACAGAATCCCTTGCTAAGGAGATGGGGAATTATGCCCTATTTTCACGTGTGGACAGCCAGTTAAATTATACACAAAATCTTTTTATTGTCTGCTTCCTTAATTTTGTTATATATAAAAAACAGTAAAGAATATGATTGCCTATAAAATATTTGCATCTGTTTTAGTGAAAGAAATGTAAAATATGCCCCAAATCCTTTTGTCCTATTCTAACTAAACCACAGCCAAAACAATTTCTTTCAAATTTTAAGGAAAAGAGAAATGTTCTTGGATCTCAGATGAGAACTTTCTCACTACATTTCAATCTGGAGGGATTTTTTATGGCTGAGTTATTACTAATAAACAAAATTTATAATGGAAACATTGAAAGGACCTCTATGGAAGGGATACCAGCAAGAGCCACTGTAGTAAATTCAACTAACATCTAATAGAAACTCTGATCTCGTCACATGCCAAGTAACATTATGCTCAGAATAAAATTAAACCAGTGTGGACTGGCTGCTGTCAGTTCTTGAAGACTCAAAGCCATTCTCAAGTTCCTCCCACAGAAGAGCAGAATTTGTAAACCAATGCATCTTCTTCAAACCAACAGAAACTACCAGTGCTAGACCAGATTCCCTCTTCATTTGACCAGATTACACTTCCTTAAACCTAGAACATCACTGCTGGCTATACAAACCTCAGCCTCCTTACTGGGATTATGACTATAGCTGACTTTGGCTCAGTAGCTATTGAAAAGATTAAACGAAAATTAGCAGTTCCTGTAAAACAAAATATTTGGATATTAACCACAGTTAAAAATCAAGCCTTAGTTTGCTTCCTGCCTGTCGGATATGCTACACTTGAACATCCTTTTAAAATTCCACAGGTAATAAACTTGCACTAAATGAGGCCAGTCTCAGCACAAGCCTGTACTGATGCCAGCCCCAGCAATCTCCTTCATCTGTGCTGCTTTGCAAACACTGAGGCTGCAGGGCATAGGGGTTCATGAAAAGACACTGCTTTATAGGTTTACTGATAACTTGATGGAGCTGATAATGTAATTATTGCTTGCCGGGAGCTCACAAACAGATTTTTGCAGTAGTGGCAGAGTAATGCCAGAAATGTGCAGGAAAAACAAGGCCAGTACGACTCACAGGATGTGAACTTCTGTTTCCTAGATGACTAAATAGAACAAAGCCTTGTGAAAAGGATGTGCCTGTAACCTGGGCTTGATATGGTGGAGGTGCAGTCAAGATAATTACAATGGAATTCAGGTAGACAGGACGAGTGTGTGCAAATACGGCAACAAAAGGCCTCATGCCACAGGACAATTAGATATGTAATGTAAGAAGCCTAATCATCTCTTCCTGATGAGACAGTCTCCAAGGTGGGAAGAGAGCAGTGGAGAGGGAAAGTGAGAGCCAGCTTTGAATCTGAGGACATGCATCCTTTTCCCACAGGACGGCACTGCTTCCAGCTGAGATCTTGAGAGCTGCCACTCTCACCGCTCTGCCACCAGCATGCGTTGTGGCACGTCTTCCCAGCCCTTCAGACAAAAGTCGCCAGGTTCGCTCAGATCAACCATTTAAACTGACTGAACTAATCCGCTGATTTTGCTTGGAGCAGATTAGGAAGTGCTCACAGACAGCTCCCGGCTGCAGCTGGGCGAGGTCAGTAACCTCCGGGGGGGAGGCTGCGACAAGCAGCCGAGGGCAGTGACCTCTTCCACCAGCACAGCTGGAGCTCAATGGGCACATCTTCCTAGAGCTTAACTGCTGGGGTCCTCCACCAGCAACAGCCAGCTAGGATGACTTGTCCTCTTTCCTCCACTGACCTCACGCACTCTGCACCCAGGCAATCAATTCTTGCCAGCACGCAGCTCTGGAAAGGATGAAGCTTTGCTTTCAGACAATTTTTGCCACTACGGCAATGTGAACAATCTTCATGCTGTTGCCAACTGCATCTGAACAAATGAAGAATGCCTATTTCTTAATACTACATCGATGCTAAGGAGTTTTTTATTTTTACTGAATTTTTGGTAACAATGGTAACACCAAACTGAATAGAACACTGAACTGAGGCACAGTGTACATACTGTAGTAATTATTAGATTCCCAAACACTCCCAACAGACACCAGTAAGACCAGAAGGTACCACTGCCATTACCTACTCTGACCTTCTCCACAGCAGAAGTCACAGAGCTTTGCCCAGCAATTCTTGCATCAACATCATAATTTCAGGTTGAAGCATTGCATATCTTTTAGAAAAACATCCAATTGTGATTTAAAGACTGCAAGTCTTGAAGAATTCACCATGTCCCCTAAGCAAGCTGTTCCCATAATCAATTGTCTTCCATTCTTCAAAATTTATACCTCATGCATGTGGGAACTGAAAAAGCAAAGGGTAAGGAGCCAAGTTCTGGTCCTCTGGCAGGAATGAAGAATCAACCTCCTGCCAGTTTTATAAGGTTATTATAATTCTGCACAAGAAGCTACACCATCCTTCTGGAAGAGTTCGTGCAGAATTTAGCACAAGAACATTTTTCCTTGCTTTGTGAGAACTTTTCAGACTGTGCTTCTGTCTACAGACTAAAACGGACTTGACAAGTTGTGTGATTTTTGCACAAGGTACATGATCTACAACAGTCACCATGATGGTAACGATCCCATGGCTGTTCTCTGGCCACCAGACTGGTCTGCCTGCCAGCAGCTGCGGCTAAAAAAACAGCCCCTGAAGTTAAGAGACTACAATGCCACCAGTCAAAGAGCCCATTCTGCTTTCCAGCTACAGCTCTGGTTCCTCCATATGAACGCAGACAGAGGACACACTGCTGCCATGAAACCAAGTGACTCTGCCTTGCAGTCTGACAATTGTCATGCTAAGGGTCAGAGAAGTGGAAGTTGCTTGACGCAGCAACTAGTATTTCAAAGATCAAGGAAGAAGAGTTAAGTAAAAGTCCTTTAAAAATAACAATTGAAAAGGGTTACAGAAACAGAAGGACCAATACAATGAATCAGTTGGAATTTCTCATTTCATTGGTTTTAACTGAGATGGGAAATTTGTTGAAATGGACCTTTCCTCTTAGGAATCTCTGATTCAACAATTTAGTGTTTCTGGAAGAAAAAAAAAAAACTCAAAAAATTCCAACCCAGTTCCAGTAAACTCTTACCCAAGATGAAACTCACACCAGTGCATCTCAAATTTTGCTGTAGTTGTAATCACAGCCCTGTGCATAACACAGAGAGAACACATCTCCTCACATTTAGTTAGTGTTGCTCACGAGCTGCACGTCTGCAACCGAGAGGAAAAGGAGAGGTGGTGCTGTGAACTCATGGCAGCGGTTGGAGAGGGCAGCTCCTGGCCCAGCTGTGCAGCAGCTGTGGGCAGGAAGGAAGCAATGAGCAGTAAGGGACACCTTTTTGGGGAGAAGTAAGTGTTGCATGCCTTTTGTCTTCTTAACTTGGAATAAGGCCCAAAACAAGCACTTATATATGCTGTCATCTGTTCCTGCCTTGAAGACCTCAATCCTGCATCACTCGGACCTAAGGAGACAATTGTCATTGGCTATAATGCCAGCTTTTCTCCAGTGTAAATCTCACCTCCCACACAGAGTATATATTCTCCTTCAAGTTTTTTTCACCTGGGGAAATCAGACCACTCAAGGGTACGTCTATGGAGAAGACCCTCAGCAGACCCTCATCTGCCAATTCATTCCATCCAGCAGAGACAGAGGTCCAATACCTTTTATCACTGAGCTCAAAGAGGCCAACTGGCCCAAGGAGGAACAGCCTTCCCCCTCCTCATGACAATATTTCCTATATTTGATAGGAAGGACAGCATTTTACTAGAGTCACCACAGTTTTCAAAGTTATTCTTACCCTTTCTTGGTCAAATACGTGGCAAATAGATCTGCAGAAAATGTGAGCTTGTTGCTGGTGACTGACCTCTGGAGTGACCCCTTCATGACTCTAGCCTTCAAGTGAACACTAGAAGGACTTCACCCTCAATCACTGTTAACTGTGACCTCATGACTATATTTGCCTGCATCAGTTTAGCTGCAGGCCTATCTCCTTAAAGCCCAACACTATAAAACCCCAGATTATTAGACACAATCAAGAATTAGACTTCAAAGACCTTTAGACTGTCACATAGAATTAACATACTGAATTACAATTAAACCATGATTGGCATTTTATAGCACTAGTTCTTTGAGAACAACAAAGCTAATTTTTACCAATAGACTTCAAGAAAAAAAGACTCCATTATTTAAAGGTACTTCTAATTTCTATACCACTCAAGATATTCTCAGGAGGTATGAAACGTAATTTTGAACATACTTTTGCTTTATTTCATTATCCCTATGGTATTTTTGGCAATGAGTGTTTTGGAAAGTGAATTTAAAAAGAGAACAAATACAAAATAAAGTTGTCAGTGCACAACTGAAATTATGACTATGCATCCTTTAATCATGCGTCCCACAGAAAACGTGCAACTCCGAGTTCCCATGGCCCACGGCTGAATCTCCCATCGTGGGCATTAAATGCTGTAAGATGTTTAATTAATTCACTATAAAGCATGAAGGTCCTTGGACATCACAGTGACTGGTGCCAAGTAAGTGTTCATAGTTATAGCAACCGTTCATAAAACATTGCACACTTCAGGTTTGGAAGCTGATATGGAAGAGCTGAGGCGCTCTGGGGCCTTGAGGTCATTCATATCTTCTGTCTCCTTACAGTTGAGGAGGCTGAATTTTTGTCAAGCCAGTGCCTTGAGTCCTTTCTGTACTCTCCCAACTCTCTGTAGCTGCCGATTTTCCACAAGCACATGCTAACAGGTGTGGTCCCCTTGGAAACACAGCACTTGGAAGCTAGTGAAACACACCCAGCAGGTCCTGGCTGTGGCATGACCAAGGCAGGTGTTCCACCAGGTGTCTATCATGTCCAGCCTGGCCAGCTTGGTTATCTTACGCAGCACCATAGTCATTCTCACCCTGTTTTTCCTTTTAATCTGTCAGTAAAGCAACCTCTTACGTACTCTCACTCATTCACGTTCATTCTCACTTCAGAGCTGTCAGATGGATCTGTGGGGGCTCTCCATTCCAGTGACTGTGAGTTCAGGCAGCCTTTCTTGTGTCCCAAGTACACCAGAAAAGCCCTGCCTGCTCCAATAGTTTTGTGAGGAGATGGATAGATGGATAACCATATGGACTAAGGAAGGAACAAAGGAAGATTTAGGGAGATTTCCCCAAATGAGCTACAACTAGGCCAAATTACAGTAAATCTCTTGTGTTTCCTCCAACCTAAACAATCCCATCAGGTGCTTGAGGTTAAGGCTCTTATCTGAAAAACTAGGAGGGTCTCCAGGGTACCAAAAAGAGGAGTTACTGACTGCAATGCCTTCACATGTAGCCGGCTGATCTAAGTCTAAGAAGCTCTCTAACACACTCACAGTACACTCTCTAACACACTCACAGTACACCCAGCTTTTCCCCCACCACCTTCCAAACACAGCGCTGTTCATCAGGATGAAAAGTGTAAGAAGTTATGTGCAGCACATGATAGAAAATGTGCTCATTTCCCTTCTGTCTGATTCCTCCCTTTTTTAGAGAGGAAGATTCCAGCAAAAAATTATTTTTCTGAAACAAGATTGTCACTCTAGTAAATTCTGAAACAAAACCATCTGTTTATGTTCACTCAAGCAATTCATTGTCAACTTTAAATATAGATGATTTAACAAATTAAGTGGTGAATGTGAAAACTAATTGGTTTTAAACCGACAGTAGGAAATGTAGTGTTTTCCAAACTCAGAAATTTAACATTAAATGGCTTTTTAAGCAAAATCTTGCAGTTTCTATTTTCTCAAAAGGAGCTGTACAGCTCACCCAAACCCAAGTGTGATATTTCATCAGAAGGCATGTGAGGTATTTCAATGAAAGGAGTGGTGATAGAAAGACCAGTGTATTATTTACACTTTATTGGGTCCCATCACCCCGGAAAGATGAGCAGAAACAGCTTCAAAACAAAGATGCAGTTCTGTCTTATCTTTGGTTGCTGACCTTTTTTTTATAAGCTGTTGTGTCACCTCTGTGAGTTCAGAACATTGTTTTTTACAACATACCCATTACTTGGACAGTATAGCAGGTTTTAAAAGTGACTAGAGAGAAAAACCTGCACATATGTTACCTAAAAGACTACAAAGTCACCATTACAAATGGACTTCCAAAGTAGAGGTAACTTTAGCTTTTATTTCAATATAAAGGTGAGTCGATCTACATCTTCTTTTCCCGTTCCTCCTCATTTAAACACTGGTCATTCATTGATGGAAGAGAAACCTACAGATTGGAATGAAACCCAGGGGAGTGAAGAAGGGATTCAGGACCCATGTATGTCTGCTCTGATGGTGTATAAGACTACTAGAGAAAACACAGAGCTGCTAAAGCTGGACTGTTCCTTTGGGTTTATTGTATCTCCTGGGGCCAAGCACAGGCAGTGAGCTAACTCACTGTCTCCTGAGGTAAACAGATCTGGGAAGATCTGCCACTGAAAATGATCCCAGAGAAAAAAAAGAATGCATGTTCATAAAAGAAAGGAAATGACAAGGAAAAAAATGAGAGGAAAATGGAGAACGAAGGGGAAAAGAGAGAGAACGGAGGGAGAAAGAACCACACTGCCCTACAAGAGCAGCTTTGTGATTCCTCCAGTAATGTTACTCTGTTTTGTTTATCATGAAAAGATCCCATTAATGCTTCAGCCCCATCAAACAGCAGACCAAGTTCATGAATGGCACCTATCAGAGCCCAGGGTAAATCCAATGATTAGAGGGAATTTGCCAAAGGGCCTTTGTAGCTGAGAAAAATGCCTACTCCAGAGAGGAATGCAGAAAATTCCTGGGAGGACAGGCCCTCCTTTGTTGGCAGTCCAGTGGTATTCTGGAGCAAATAAAGGCACACAAAAAAATGGGATCTTAGATGCAATGAACATTTGAAGAAACGTTCAAAGACCTCCTTGAAACATTCACACCTCCCCCCCTTTCCCAACTGTACTAATTCCATTTAGGATGACCGAAGGGGCTATACTCAAAACACTACTACTTTAGGGTTACATAATAGAAATGTCTCTCGACAGGAACAGCTTCACTTACTTAGTTTTTTCTACTGCTTTTTCCCCAGTTAAAACTTTTGTTGACACAAGCTTTTAGGGGCCAAATTCCCAGCCAGTGCAAATTGCTACAGATCCACTGAAATAAAAGGATCTCTGCCGGCTCAGAGCAGTACAGAATCTGACCTCAGATTTAGCCCATGAAATAGAATAAATGCACCCTAATACCAGAATGGGCCTACAGTGGAGAAGATACGTGGACACCTCATCTCTGATTCATCCCATCTTGTGGGATGTCTACGCCATGTCTGTGCCAAACAAATATGCAACACCTATGAGCTTTGCAGGGGCAGCTAAGACTGTGCTACGGAACGAAAGATTTGCTTGGATAGATTCATTTTAAGAGTATAAACACACCCTGGCAGAAATTAAATCCACAAGATCAGACAAGACAAGCATTCACTTAGCAACTGAAAGGGATATGACATGTGGGTGTTGATTCATTTCAGACTCACCCGGTGAATGCTTTTTACTTCTCTTAAGTTAATAACTTGTTTATAAGAAACATATTTAAACCAGCAAAATTATACAGAGATTCAAAGAACTCAGCTAAAGATCAGCAAAATTATATTAAAGCTGCAAATTGTTATATAACATTTGTCTGTATTTGCTCACCATGACCTTTTCAACTACATTACAGCAACACAGTTTTTGTATTAAAATAGCCTCAAACCATACTAGATGTACAGAGACAACATTCTGTCTGCCACAGGCAAGGTTCTAATCTCACTTACATCAGTGTAAATCCAGCATATTTCCAACAATTTCACTGAACACCAGTGAAAGTGAGATCAGAATTTGGCCCTATGCCTCCTTCATTCTGTTTTCCTCCAGAGAAAACAAAACCATTTTTTGTTATTTCTTTGGTGTGAAAAATCAGATACAAATTTTATGGCTGATTTAAAAGACCTTATCAGCTTCTGAAATCTTGAATTGCATGAACTGCATGTAATCCTCACATAAACACATTCAACAAACACAATTTCCTCCCTCCTCATTTCCTATGCTCTGAACCATCTTAATGCCTTTTTTATTTCACAATGTGCACTTAAACACAATATGCTTCCTCATAAACATTGTTAATTACTTTTATTTTATGTCCCGCATTAATGCTGTGATGAAGGAGTGAAAGAATATTCATGCAGTTGGAAGTGGGCTCTGTAGGTGGGCATACCCTGCATCTGTTTCTGTCCGTGCATCTGAAACCTAATAAAAGTATTATTTGTAACTTTGAAGGTTGATACTCAAATGTTTTTCAAAATGAGAATGAATTGTTTGCAAAGGTGTTTCCTCTATTGCTGTGCAAATGTTGTTAATTTTTTTCTTTGCTTTAAATGATTTTTTACTGGTCCAAGAGGGTTTATATCCATACAGCAGCGCTGTGGCGGTGAAGGGATGAAGAGCTGGGTGTACAAACCATGCCGGGCTGTGCAGAGCACCACCATGTTCTGCAGTTGTGTGTAAAAAAACCCAGTCCTGTTAAAAGAGCTCTTCTCCTTCGTTTCTTAATGAATGAAAGCAACCAAAGCTTTTTGCTAACAGGTATGTTCTGCTTTCTCCTGAATATTCCCCCAAGGGAGCTGGTTAGGGAGCTCTAGCTTGCCTCAGCACCAGTGGGAACACTGCCACTGTAACTGACTGCAAAACTTGGGACAGTATCTCCTCCAGTAGGAAAGGGAGAGCTGGAGTGTCTCACCATCATTCACGCTGGCCTGTTTTTTTCAATCAGATTCCTCCAAGAGTAGGATACCACACTGCTCTCAGAGGTTAGTTGCTCTGAGAATGGGGCCTTGAGAACAAAAATGGTTTAAAGGCAGACAGGCCGGAAGGGTGTGCCACCCACTCCACCCTGGGCCCACACTTAATGAAGACACTGAATGAAAGAGATCTGAAGATACATCATTCCTCCAGCAAAGGTATACAACACCTAGAGTGCCAATTAAACGCAATGGCAAGTGCAGCTGTTCAGCACCTTCCAAGGTTAGACAGTTGGCTACAGTGAAAAAAGAAACAGATTGAGAGATAGTCTCCCCAGCACAGTCCTCTAATTGCCACCAGCTGTGTAAATCCTAGGAGCATCTTCTGCAAAATAAGTATCAATTTAGAAAACTGGTCATTGGAGAAGTATGCAAAGCCTGCAGAGCACAGGCACACACGTGTGCACACAAACCTCCTCCTGCAACCTTGATTTATTGGGCCTCTGCCTAGCAGATGGCTGACATTTTAAAGTAGTCTCCTAAAACTACAGATCTGTTTGTCTGTTTATTTGATGGTTTGTTTTCCACCAAACGGACTGTAACAACTTCAGCCATAATCCACTAAACTCCGGGCTAGTAAGGTAAATGACTGACTGAAGCCTGACTTGTCATGCTGCCATGGAGCAGTATGAATCCCTGGGCTCCTCCTCGGAAGCCAGGATGACATCACCTCACACATGCTCCTTTTACTAGCTGGTGTTTTGAGCTCCCTTCAAAAATGTCCACAAATGAGGACGTAGCGATTTACTCAGTGTTCTGCACCATCAGAGTCCCTTCCCCCGGGAGAAGTTCCTTCTCTACCACAGACTTCCTCTGTGTCTTTGGGAAGACACACACAGAGGCATTTAAAGATAGGTTAGGAACCTAAGGGCACAGACAGATGTTTGCAGTAGTATGTCAGCCCAAAAAACTTGCATTAAACCTGTGCACACACCTTGACCACTCAAGATGCCTCAGCTCAGCCCCTCTGGCACAAGGAGTGACAGAGGCTCGGACAGCAACAACGTGAAACCACCCTGAATGAGGTGGCTGATGGGTGAATCTTGGCAAACACAGACAGTAACACACCAGCAACTTCTGCTCTAAAGGAAAACATAAAGATGGGCTGTTTAAAGACGGTATTGGGTTCAGATTTTGAACTATCAATCAAAGCTGGAGTTACTTACCACTGCAAACAAGTATTAAGTCCTAAGCCATTAAATCCTGTAGTGAACCAAGAATTGAAGCAAGAAATAACTGACCGGCCTAGATTCAGAGGCTGGTACAGATGAGAAGAGAAGTGGATAGGCACCCTGGAGGCATTTTTGCACCCCATGATTTCAGTGGTAGGTTCAGTTTCTTTGACAGTTTCTTTAAGGAGTTAGGTTCTGCTCATGTCCATGCTTCTCCTCCAGTCTTTTGGCAAAGCAACCAGAGCCCAAAACAACAAGAAGAAAGGATGTTTGTCTAACGAACAAGAAGCAAAAGCACTTACAGAGGAGAGAGGAACGGGCAAGGTGTCACTGCCTCTTTCTGGTCACAGCTCAGTGTTGCCTCCTGGTTCCCAATTTAGACTTAGAATTGAAAAAGAATTATTCCAATTAAAACAGTGATGTCAAATCGATATGAGACCACAGAGAAGACTGTGGTTTATCAGAGCAGCTTCATGATGGAGTTCTTCAAAGCCCCAAAGACACAGGCACCACTCCTCAAATGCACTGGGAACATCTGACACTCTCACTGTAAACATCAGATTTTTCTTCCTCTTCTGTCACAGGGAAACAGGGAGAGGACAGAGGAAAGGAGGCCGAGACGAAGAAGTATCTGGTCCTAGAATACTCTGGCAGAGCTGAACTTGACATTAACTTGGCTTTCAGAGCTGTGGCTGGTGTTCACACCCAGACTCGCCTGCTCAGCCCTAGCGCGGGAGGCAGGAGGAAGCAGTCACCATCAGGGTCAGACAGAGGATGTGGTGATTGCCCCTCTGAGCTGCCCCCGAGTTCATCAGGATATGAATGTCTGTGCAGGAGTAGGCACTGTTTCCAAAATGAAATCTGGACAGTGTTAATTTATCATGTCTAAGCCCGAGGCCTGAAATAACAGTTACCAGCATTTGTGTTTTTGTATATACTTTGAAAGTTCTGAGTAGCTGAAACTGGCTGGCTTTTTTCAAGAATTAAAGCACTTCTGACCTTCCTTTCAAATATCCTCTGTAAACACAGAGAGATATATAGGCACACATTTACTGGTTTTTTGTAGGGGGAGAAAATGTGAACTTAACATAAAGTGAACTGGTAAGGAGAGGGCAGGGGTAGCTCCGAACACAAAAGGTCTTGCTCTATTTCTTAAAGGTTCTCCTGTACTAACACAATTAGAAATTTCCGCTGTAATTTCACCCCTCATTCATACAGGACCTTGTCTCACCTTCAGCAGGAAACAGGGACTGAGTTAGGAAAGCCTGAATATAATAGACGTCTGTGGCTGTAGTACACTGCGGCCATCAATATAAATCTGTCATAAACACACTCAGGCAGGAAAAGGAACTTCCATACACTGTAGCCTCTACATTTTTGGATGCAAATGCAGATATATGATGCATGGGAAGCAATCAGCCTTTGAGCCAGTGCGGGCCTTGCGAGTGTGTCGGACTGTGGAAACTGGTGTTCCTCAGCTAAAATGCACTTCCACAGCTGCATTTGTAACCACCTCCTGCTGGAAAGAGAAGCTGACTTAAGCACAGGGCTAAGGAGATGGTCTTGTTACCCTGGATTTTCAAAAATGTGGCCTACAAAAGGAAAGCTAGAATTTTTAAGCTGTACTGGAACTGATTTATTACATGGTCTTCAAACTGCCACCCTGCACTTCCATGTACATTAAATGACATCTTCTGTTGTTTTCATTCCTACGTGGTATGTGAATGGGAGACACAAGCAAACCAGAGCTAAGTAGCTATCCCATATGAGGAAAGAAGAATTGGGCCCAAAAGTCATCATGATTCCCATACAACTTTGTTTACCTTTCCAGCAAACTTCTAACTCCTGATAAAAACTTGAGCCTTATCTAGAAGGCAGTTATACCAAGTGATTGGATTAAGGTGATTACTCTTCTGCATCATGGTATATTAGCAGTGTTTTGCATAAGCAGACCTACAAATGAAAGCAGTTTTGAGCAAATTGAAAAACAGCTCAGTGTCACTATTAATTAATGAAAAACAATTTTTCCAAGTCAGCCTAATAGAAGGCTTCCTACATGCAACCAGTAACTGATTAAGTGAGTGACTCAAGCAGTAAAATCACAGTTAGGCCTATTTTCTTCATCCTGGAAGGCCAAGTTCAATATTTTTCCTATGAGACATGCCTTACTATAAAAAGAATGTGATGTTTGAACGTGAATATCTCTGCTCTCAGTGCTGGCACACGAAGCCTTTCCTACCCCTCCTGCCACATTTCAAGAGTGCAGGATGAATCACAATCATGTGGTTCACCTCCCTGCCAAATTCTTTTCTTCTGCTACCACTGCGAGTTCCTCACAGACTGCTGCCAGCAGTGGCTGTCCTCTAGCCAAGACCCTGGAGGCAAGTGTCAGTGGGAGAGAAGGGACTCCCTCCCTCCCTCCTTCTCTCCCTCCCTCCTTTCCCTCTCTTCCTCTTTCTCCTCTGAGGACACAAGCAAGCACAGCTAGAGTTAGAGACCTGAAATCGCAGGACTAGCTAACTAAATAGGTGGTGGAGTAAGCCAGGGAGAAAAGGAGCAAGAAGGAGGCTGAAATGGAGGCAGGGAGGGAAAGGGGGATGTGTGAGGCTGGCTGGACACTGCAGCCTGCACAGCAGTGTGAGGTGGCCGAGCAAGGCATCCTCCCTCCCACCCACTCAGAGACACACACTCTTCATGTGTCCATCCCACAGCCATCAGCACAACACTGCTCCCAACCAGGCAGAGCTGTGAGGCTGCCTAACTCTATCGGGAGCTATTTTCTGTAGCATCAGGACCCCAGTCTACAGTGAACAGGAGAGTGGGAAGAAAGGTATTAACTAAGAGGAGTGTGAGGAACGTGAGCACATAGGCCATATCATTTCACTTTGCAAAAGGAGAGAAAGGAGGATAGCATATGTAATGCTGTTTTGTGTGCCAAGTTCATGCTTACAGCTGAGACAAGAATAAATACACTTCACATGTGAAGGAAGGGGGACATGTTGCAAGTAAAGCACATGGCTGTCTGGATGCTTCAACAAGCAGTGGACATGTATAAAATCTGGCAGATCCACAGATAGGAGTTTTTCCTTCGTTTCCAAAAGCTGTCCTCCCCATCACTGAGGGCTGAGGTGAGGGCTGAGGGTATCTTGCAATACCAGCAAGAACCCTCTGCAAGGTGCAAGAGAAACAAACTCTCACAGCCTCACCTGAGCTGACCAGCCACCAGCTCCCCTGTCAGCCAAACTCACAAACTTGTGCCCTTGACAACAGTTTTTACCTCAGATGCAGAGACAAATGAGAGGTTCTGTGCCCTTCTCCAGGGTCTTTGCTACTGGCATTGATGTTATGCAGAAGGCATCCGGGAACTGCAGTAAGGACTGACAATACAATCCTGAAATAGGGTTTTAAGCAAATAAAAAAAGGTAGTGCGTAGCACTTGCAAGTCATCATCGGCTGAATGTACCCACCAGCTACTACTGAGTAACTACAGCAGAAAAAATACAGTGAATACTCCTGGTAAAAATAAAATAATGGAAAATCCATGTATTCTTTAATGCAGAGCTTTCAGACAAAAGAATCCTGGCTTTCAGATGCTTTTCAAATAACGTGCTGCTATTATCTACCAGTGCAAAAATCACTGCCCATCTTAGAGAAAGTATTTCCTTTTCATATGAAGAATGGCAGTGACAGCCAAGAACACTAGACATATGAGCAAAATTGGAGATTAGGATAATAAAAAGTTTAAGGCACAACAGAAAGCATCTCCAGCTGGCCTTACAGATTACTAGCTTGCTTCTAAATGATTGAAAATGATCAAGATGAATGTTTCGCCACAGGAAAATCTTTGCTAATCTTGGATGTTTCTACTTGCTTTAAGGTAGTGAAAATGTTCTAGTTCCATAATACTGAACTAGCTTTATTTTTTTCCCCCCAAATTATGCCCCGATTCTTACACACAAGAACTGTCTCAATCTCTTTGACTGCACTATACTGATTTACACATAATTAAAACCTTGAACTTTTACAGCTTGTGCCGTAAAGAATGTGAGACTTAAAACTTATACAGTAAATCTAGACTTATATTATTCTCCCAGGTTTATTCATTGTCCATAAAAGCAAGGAAGGTAAAGCACACCAAAAGATATTAAACTCTGGAATCTCTGAGCTCCAGTGTTTTGTTCTGTGTATGTAGTGTTCCCACACCAATATACCCCAGGCTCAGGGACATGCCTTACCCATACGTTGCAGCTATGCTGACAATCCCCTTTTTTCTAAACCTGCTCCCATACCTTAATCTTTTTAATTAAATTTAATACCCAAATCCCATACCTGTATCTTAAACTTTCCCTGCCAAATGCTTTTCAGGTAGGTTTTTACTACTGACCAGCTGCCTCTGGGTCAGTTCAAAACAGGAATCACAGGCACACAGTCAAGTCACTGACCACATGTTGGCTCACTGATAGCAGTTCAAGTGATGCCGTTTGCCTTCCATCTGCAGCAAGCTAACCACACACATGTGGCTGGCTACCGCAGGTCAGCCAACAGGCAAAACCAACCCTAGGTTCCACTCCTTTTGTGAGTTTTCTCTATGAAATAACACGCAGAAATAATCGCAGCTCCAATTGGCTTTGCAGAGAAAAGATACTGAATAAGAACACATGAAACGCCTGGGGTCAACTCTTGCTCTTTTTCTGTAACATGAGCAGCCCATTGACTGGATTTTCCACTTTCAAAATATTCCTTAGTATGTAGCCGAGGCAGAAAGCGCTGGCTCTCCACGTAAGAAGAAGGACAATCTTTGAGAAAATGTGCTGTTAGTTTCTGAAACACCTTCACAATAATATTTTCTCCCAGTTGAGGGATAAAACTTTTCAAAATGCATTATTTTTCTTGCAAACAATAGGAAAATACAGTATGTGTTTTATAACAAAATTTAAACTCCTGAAACACACTTATAGCTAACAGAAACAGCAAAGTCTATCAGGAAGGGAATGAAACATTGGAATATGCCACTAATTCATTTTCTGCTGCCTAATTTCCTACATGGAACAATTCTCCTTAATACAATGCCCAAAAGAATTACGTATCAGAAATACAGTGCATGCGTAAGATACACAATTTTTCACTCTAGTAAAAAGTATTTCTCCAATGAAATGTCCGGAGGACCAAGAACAAAAATATCAGTGAATTTAGAAGAAAAGGAAACCTTTGAAAATGTGCATCAGTCTACTTTAAATAAATGACTACTAACTACATTAGTTTATCCTATTCGAGAGTTTTCACAAAGCTGAATAAATCATTTTTACCTCAATCTTAATGTGAGAAAGCAGTATTAGTAGGCACAAATAAATTCTGAAAATAAAAATGTCTGACTACAACAAGATCATACTATTCATGTTAGAAATATTCCCTTCTATCATTTCTAATAGCAAGTTGCTCGAAAACATAATAGACTGATCTGAGTCTTTGAACTTAAGCTAGTCAGCAGTTCCACGGGGTTAGCACAGGCCACAGCCCCTTGGGTATACCTTAACTCTCATGGTGATCACATAATTTGGTAGTTCAGAACATGTAGGTGGAAGAAAAACTGAAAGCTTATTTTTCAACGAGACACCCAGAGCAGGATTCAGTTCCAGCATCAGTAAGTACTGTTCCCAAAGGGGAAGGCTAGGATAAGCCTGTTTCTATCAGCAAGTGTATCCTTTCAAATCAACCCGTCCCAAAATGATGACTACCTTGACAAACAGCTTTTCGGTAAGAATTGTATTCATATTGCCGGCTCACATTCAACATCCCAAATGTCATTTGCTGGCTACTTCTCTGGAGGATGTTTTCAATTACTTGGCTGTTTTTCTTGCTTCCCTACCCCCTCTGTTTCTCCCAACTATTACTCAGTCCCTGTAAAAGTATTTCTGTTGAGGCTGTAACTTGGGCATGAGACATCTAAGTGTATATACTGTCTGCACATGCAACTTGATGACTCAGATTCTCTCATTACAGGCTATTTATAAGCTGCTTTTACCATTTTCTGATCAGAAGAGATTTCTAGTTTTCTGCTGTACCAGAGCTCAATTAAACCATCTAATCAACTTGATCACTTCAGATCAAGTTCATTCATCTCCACCTACCTTTGAGTAGTAGGCATCTCAGGGTTTTCCTTCTGGTGGTCTTGTTTGTTTGTTTTGTTGTGTGGGGGGTTTCTGTTAACAAAATAGCTATTCAAGTTTAGAGAAACATATGGCACTTTTGTTTGGGACATTAAATGAATTTGATGCCTTTATTGGAACTGAAGTGGAAGGGAAGGTCTGGGACACTGCTCCAATACTATTCAATGAACCTATTCGTTAGCACACACAGCTGATGTGCTGGGGTTGCTTTGTGCTTTGTTTTGTTGCTGGATCCACTACAAATACAAGCCATTGGCAGCTCAGTCAGCAACATATGAGAAGGGGCTTCCTCTCCCGCTGTAGTGTTCCTGGCTGTTTGAGCATGAACAGAAAAGGTGGATGGATGCCAATTGGCAAAACAGATAGAAATAGCAGTGCATGATCTAATATAAGCAGCAAAAAGACCAAGCACAAAACATCTCTCTCTCTCCCATTGACTAAGGTTCCTTTTGGCAAACAGCAGCAGGATTTTGCATGCTTATTTCCCTCTGGTCAGGGAAGAGAGCTTTAATTATGTAGCCATGCAAGGTAATACTCTATATGGCACTGTTGATTTATTAGGGTAATAGAGGGCTAAAGGACTGATCAGCTGCTAGTCAGCTCGCAGACACTCCCCACCTCAATCTTCAAATGAAATTCCACATAAGAGGCGTAACTAGAGGACTACTCAGACCAAATCACATGCACTGCAGAAACACATGGGGAAGGGTGTGCACCTACAGGGAAAGGAAATGTGTCAACAGTAGTGACACAGTAATCCTGGCACATTTTTGAAAGGCAGGTTCACTGGGATTCACATCCTTTCTTCATCAACAGATCTTCATTAACAACTGCATGGAACTTGTACAGAGTAGGGCAAAGGGTAGATGATATTATTTTAACAGTTTTCTTTCTTTTGTTCTTTTTTTAGTGTCCCACAGGATACTGGTAGCTAAAAAGTGATGCAGAACAAGGCTGAATTTTTTACCACTTTGCAATAAATACTTGCAGGGGGATTATTTCATAAACTATTCTTAAGATTATGATTGCTATTATGCTTGTGACCATGAGTATTACTATGACTATTACTGTTTGCTTTTAAGGATTCTCCACCCACCCCCACACTTACACTGGGACCAACCAAAGCAAGACGGCTAATCCAGGGACTCCACAGACTAACATGACCATTCCCAAATCAGAGACAATTTTTCTGCTATTTCTTTCTTCTACCATTTATTTTTTTCTGCCATTTCCCATTTCTTAATGGTTTCATTTAATAAGGTGTTCAGCATGTTCAAGAATTCATTCCTGCCTATATTACTACTGTTAAGAGGGAAGGCACAGGAAGCTGAGTGCACTTACAAGATATACCCACTATTACATTTACTCTATGTATGCAAGAGCAGTTTTACTAGGACAGAACAAATGTTGATCTGTCCCTGTGTTCTTTCTCTGTAAGCATATGCCTAGATAAAGGACACACAGACAAAGGATAATGCCCTGATGCTTTCCAAACTTTTAGTTATTTTAAGTTGTAGGGGCTCCTCGGCCAAATGAGGTATGTGTGTATTTAATAACCCTCAAAGAATCTCCCTTCCATGAATGTCTCAGTCTTCCCTTGAACTCTTATAAAATGTTAGCATCTAATGCCTTGTGGCAAGCAGTTCCACTGATCTACAACATGCAATGTGAAGAACTATCTCTTGCTTGTTCTGAAGCAGGCTACTACTGATTTTATTTGATTCCACTCACTCCAGTTTTAGAAAATGTAGTCAAGAGCCAATCCCTACCAACTCTCTTCATGCCTCTCATGACTTTGTAGACTCTTCTAAATGATCTCTCTTCCAGGCTGAAGAGTCCTAACTTGCTCAGTCATTCATCACAGGGCAGCCACTCATGTGGCAGCCTCCTTGGTCATCTTTTGGGCTGCCTTCTGTTCTGCTCCTCACTTTCTAGGATGAGCAGACCAGAACCACATGCCTTTTTTCTAAAAACAAGCACGTTAGCTTACAGACTGCAACTTATGTTCAACTTGCATGCAATAATTTTGGTTGGGGAGCTCAATACACAGGTAGTCTAATCATAGCAAATGACTGGTCCCTTATAGCACCAAAAGCAAGTACCACCTTAATAAAAAAGCTTCTCTGAAAGACAAGTCAAACTTAAATACACATCCCTACTACTACCTTGTTATAGTGGAAATCAGTTCAAAGAAACAGCTGGCTAAAAAAAAGTCCTCACTACACATATAGAAATCCCGTGCTTTTGCTTGACTTTATGGGCAGGTAGGGAAGAAGGATCAGAGTGGACTGAGGGAGGGGAGAATGGTATGTTTTGTTTATAACGAGTGATTTGGAAGTGTGTGTGTTTTCCTGTGGGAAGTCCCTAGCTATATCTCTTGTGATCTAAAATCAGGGTTAAAGGTTTGTGAATGGGTTACAGAATCAGCAATGGCACCTCCCATTGTTAGCTGTCTACATTTTTTATAACCACTTGCATACTTTTGGTCAACCACTGTAAAATAAACAGTCCCTCCCGAATGTTTTTGTTTTCTTTGACAGCACAGCAATAATTCACTTGGAATGCACAGGATATAATAGTACTTTAAAGCTGTTGTAAAGCTGCATTTTTATGATTTATGCTTGAGGTTTTTTTCAAGCAAAAAAGATGCCAGACCTACAAAAGTATATGAAATTAGAAGATGTATCATGTGTGCATGTACATGATATGGATGTGTGCGTGTGTGGGCTGAAGTGGGAGACACTATTTTAAATAATTCTCATTTTGTGGGGAAGACTTGATCATTTGCCTGTGTCTTTGAAAAACAGCTCAATGCAACACCCAGAATAACTTCTGCAACTACTAAAATTGGATTTAGATGACCAGAACAAGTCTCTTTCAACATGAATGCTTAGGACCTCATGCTTACTGTGCCCCTTGAGTAGAAAAACACTCTCCTAAGTGGTCATTCCATCTGACCCGAATAAACATTTTTCAGATGGATCATTATATGACTGCAAATACAACTGGGAATTATACTCCAAGCTAGAGCAGAAACCTGTGAAAATGACACCAGTGTCTGTTATAGTGCACTACCAAGGAGTGAGTCTGTGACCACAGATATTTATGGTCACCTAGTATCACCCTATTTATCTCTCTCATCTTCTTTCTGAAAACTCCTGTCTCCAGCCTGCACGACAGAGACCCCAAATTGTGCTGTGGGGGGAACAGGAATAAGCTGTACGTTAAGTTTGCTCTTGAAGGCTCAGAGGTTATCTGCTTGGCCATCACACCTGCATTCCTGACAAACAGCTGGAGACCCAGAGAGGCCTGACCCAGCTCAGTGCTTCTCCAGCAGAGAGCAGTGATACACTGTCAGTGAGCTCAGTCCTGGAAAGCAGAGCAGCTTCCAAGCTCGAGAGAAGGCAAAGCTCAAAGCTGGCAAGCTTGCCAGTGTGAATGTTAGAGGAGCTGGACTTGGAGAAACAGACAACAATATGGGGTTATTTGAAGAGAAAATCATTAAGAACACCTGCAAAGGCAGTGCCTGAGCCAGCAGCCCTCACTTCAGCAGGAATACTCACATGAGGTCAGGGATGTGATCCTTGCAGCGTTTTGCACTGTAAGCCCAGTGCAGGGGGCACTTGCACCACAAACTCCACCCGCCTTCAAATTAGTGTCAGATGCTCTCTAGCAACCATTGCTAAGCTGCAAATACCTGCTCAAGGGACATCAAGAAGAAGACGCCGTGCTGCCAAGAGAAGAGCACCTCTTAACAAACTGTGTTTGAAATGCCATAGGCACTGTAAATGTGACCAGATCAGGTTATGAGCAAGGCAGGATTTGCAGGCAGAAACAGACTCTTTTATTAGACCTGTCAATACAGACTTAAAAAACCCAACAAGCTTGTCTCAGTCTTTGTCCTGTATATGAGCTGCTTCATGTATTACAAGGATAGGCTCACACATATACACAGACACATCCACACACACTGGCAGATCTCCATTTACACTTCATGTGTATTGCATCCTTGTGTATATTCTCTATATAGCCACTACTAGTAATAAAAGTCAAAATGTGAATCCCTCTTAGGCAATAAAAGGTACTGAATGTTAAATTATAGATTTCATTGCTGTGGTCTAAGCAATAGGTAGGTGATGGCCTTACATATCCCAACCCCAGAGGAACTGATCTGTACCCCTAGAAGCAGGCTTTTCCAGGTAGAAGTTTTCCTCTATCCCATGTTCTAGTAAAATAAATGTTTGGCTTTTCATCTAAAGATGCTAAAACACTTCATAAAGTGAAAGACTGGAGCTACCATTCCTATTTTACACATGATGAAAACTGAGGCACACAAAGGACACTGTCTGGACTGAGGACTTGAAGCTGGGCAGGGAGGCTTCAAGTTGTACACTCGTGCTTTCCGACCTGCCTGTAACCAAGACACCTTGTCACTGCTTTCTTGCCTATCGTATCACCTTGGCTTTCTGCCACTGCCACCTCAACATCCTTCACCATTTCGCTCTTTCCCTTCGGTACTGTCAACATCAACCTGCTCTCTCCTCCCTGGCTGCTGTATAATTTCTCCCCCACCCTCCTGTGAGAGCAGCATTGGTGGGGATCTCAAACTCCTTGCACAGCTTTCAAGTCAGTGTTCCCCACAGTGCTCTGACTAGTGAGAGCCACCTCCTTGGGTGACAGAAGCTGATTGAAATCATAATTCACCTCTTTTGGCTGTCCCACTTGTAGACACCAGTCTGCTCTTAGCAGTGAAAAAAACTCCACAGAGCATCCAATACACAAATTGTATTCTCTGAAAAGCATTGTTAGTTCAGACTTAATATTTCAGCTGTAACAGAATTTACAGAATGGGTGAGGTTGGAGGGGACCACTGTGGGTCATCTGGTCCAACCTCCCTGCTCAAGCAGGGTCATCCCAGAGGATGTGGCACAGGATTGTGTCCAGATGGTTTTTCAGTATCTCCACTGACGGAGACTCCACACCCTCCCTGGGCAGCCTGTTCCAGTGCTTCTTTACCTGCACAGTAAAGAAGTTCTTCCTCATATTCAGGAGGAACTTCCTGTGCATCAGTTTCTGCCCATTTCCTCTTGTCCTATTGCTGGGCATCACCAAGAAGAGCCTGGCTCCATCCTCTTGGCACCCTCGCTCCAGATACTGACAGACATTGATGAGATCTCCTCTCAGACATCTCTTCTTGAGGCTGAACAGGTACATCTCCTTCAGCCTTTCCTCATAAGAGAGATGTTCCTGCAGCAGCTTTCTGCATCAGCCTATGCTGTACTGGCAAGTGGTATGTTTTACCTCTGGATCACTCCAGATGGCCCTGCAAATCAGACCAGTAGCCTCAATGATAAGAAAAATAACCATGAAAGCAAAAACTAAGGACTTTCTTGGAAGGATCCTTTGCCACACACTGATCTTACGTTTCCCTTGCAGGCAAAATCTTTGTTTCTGTTTGAATTTAAAAATTATTAAAAACTCTAGTTGTCATCAGTGTCCTGAAATATAAGTTTGGCTTCACCTAGAAAGGTAAGAGCAATTTTTAAAATTGTTATTACTACTACAAAGAGAGCTGATATTATTTCAAGGACAGCCTCTGTAGGGCTTTCTGATATCCTCTCAAAAAGAGATCTTAAGAACACAATGATCACCTTGTCACAGGTACCTGGAAGGCATAATACAAGCAAAACACTTCTCTGTGCACATAGCAGGAGAGCAGCTTTGGAGCAGATGGCTTTCTGCTCCGGAAAAATTCTGGGTTTAATTGATACTCTTTGTAGCTCACTCCTCATCAATACCAATACAGTTCATACTGGAATGTCCTTGTAAGCCTCAAGCCCATGTGGTGACATTTTGTGCTTTCAGGAGAAGGAAGAATCTTTTTCATAATGTTGAGGAAATTTGAAAAAAATCCTGAAAGTTCAGCTAGAGTTTTCATTCAGGATAGTGACTGCCAGGATAGTGATGAGATACTATGTCTATGACAGTGCTTGTTACCAAGCCTCTCAATAACCATAACATGTTCCACCTTTAAGGAGTGGTTCTGGAACCAAGAACTTCTGGCCACCTTCTTAAGTTGAGCATTCAAAGATACAGTGGAAGAAGAAAGATCAGGGTGGTGTATTTCCCAAAACGTACACGTAGAGAAAGCTGAATTTTGGAGGACTGGCTCATCTCCTGGAGCAGGTCCCAGTGGAGGGCTATGAGAATGATTAGGGGACTGAAGCATTTGTCTTAGGGAGGGTAGGATGAGGGAGCTGGGGCTGCTCAGCTTTGAAAAGAAATGACTGAGAGGGCACCTCATCAGTAAGAATCTGAAGGGAGGATGTCAAGAGGATGGAGCCAGGCTCTTCTTGCTGGTGCCCAGCAACAGGACAAGAGACAAGAGGCAGAAACTGATGCACAGGAAGCTCCACCTGAATATGAGGAAGAACTTCTTTACTGTGTGGGTGACCACACACTGGAACAGGCTGCCCAGAGAGCTTGTGGAGTCTCCCTCACTGGAGATACTGAAGAACTCTCTAGACATGATCCTGTGCCATGCGCTCTGGGATGACCCTGCTTGAGCAGGGAGGTTGGACCAGATGACCCACAGTGGTCCCTTCCAGCCTGACCCATTCTGTGACTCTATGAAACTGAGCAACGCGCTGTGCTACACGTTCATCCTGGCAATCATGACGTCCTGCCACTATGAGAGATTCCCTTTGAAGGGTCCCTACTCCATGACCACGCTTTTGGGCAGCAGCAGCAAGGAAACGGTGCTTATCTCACCTCAACCCATGCTCCCCAACTAGGGAAGAATGCAGGCTGCTGTGCTGGCTGAAAGGCTTGGGAAAGTGCAGCCCTGGTGTTTCGTGTCAACATTCCTCCCCCTCTGCCTTTCCCAAGGTCTCGGCAGAAAATCCTTTTTTGTTCTTATCAGTTCAAACAAGAACAATGAATTCCTCAAGCCTGCAAGAATGTGACAAGGTGCCAACAAAGCCAACCAGGAAGGTGATGTATGGTATATAGGCTGCAGCTCAAATAAATCACTTCACAAACCCATGCTGCAAGGAGGGAATTCAAACAGCTTAGAGCCTCTATTTCTAGTTCTCCCTTTCAGATATTCACCTGCCAAATATCCCAGATAAAAGCAGTTATGTGTGATGCTGGAACACTGCATGCCCTTTGCTTTTGTTACCAGGAGTAACTGATTTAACCAAGTGTCTAATCAAATGGATATTACAGTGGTGTGCCTACACAGCCTTGCTGAAGGCAGAGTTGCAGTTTCCATTATAAATCCTGATGTGTGAGAGTTTTCAATTGACTTACTGAGCACCACATGGGGCACACAGCTATCAGCCAGGGAGCAAATTATTTTTACCACGCTTCAGAAATAATTGTTTGGCTCTCTTAAAATCATACTTTTTGTTTGGTAAAAAAAATCAAGTTACCACATCTGGATGCTTTTTAGTATATATCTTCCGTTTCTACAAAGTAACACCGATCTCTTAGTCAACTAATCTGATTGGGAAGATAAAAGAATAATGACCGACATAGTCATAAAAAGGCAGCTTAGGAAGTGCACACTCTGGGTGTGCAAGGATTCAGATGTCTTGCTCCTTGCCTGAACAATATGCCATCTCAACAGAATTCACGTGATGCTCAACACTCAAGAAATTAGAGTAATTGTTTCATACTAAATTACACACATGATGGTGAAAATTCACAGCCCAGACAGAATGGCAAGCAGGTATCTAAGATGCTCAGCCCACACTTAGGGTCTTTACGAGACAGTGACTGAAACAAAGTGTGCCTACCCTTGCTGTGAGTCGGGAGCTCCTTAGTTTGGTTTTGCCTGTGCATTCCTACTGTGCCGATGCAGCTTCCAGCCTGGCACAGTGCAAGTGCAGGAGCTGCTCAAGTGTGTGGGCAGCAACTGACTAGTTCTCTGGAAGAGCCTGGATGCTACTGCTGGTATGTAGAACATAGATCTGGTCATAAAGAGCAAACTTTCTGGAACAACCATCCATGATTCTCCATAAAACTTTCTGATGTATCACTAAGGTTGCCACATCAAGCCAATCGTTTGGAAAACAACAGGTGTTTAAAATGGTTCACAGTGTGGACCCTTTTCTTGACCAGAGAACTGCATGATCTTCATGGGGTCAGCTCAGTGTGGAAGGAGCACAGAATGACCACAGAGGAGGGAAACCACCTGCTGGAGCCAAGGCTCCCCATGGGCAACAATCCTGCACCACTGTTCTCACTCAAGGCAGAGGGAAATACTGGCTTAAAGCTTGCCACTGTGCATTTGTCACACCTCCTCAACCCTGTACCTTAGCACGAAACTATACAAATATGAAAAACTTTGCTGGTGCTACACCTGGGGCAGCCAGCTATCTGCCTGCAGCTCCTCAACATAACCCTGATATGGTGCCTCACTGGGGCAGAGAGCATCTTCACCACAGGTGGATTTTTCCTATTTTACATCACCTCAGCTTAGGAGACGCACTGCTTCGCAGACACTCCAGTACTGCTCCTGCTCCATCAGCTACCTCCTGCCCCACCAGTATATATACCACTGGGATACTAGCTGCAACCAGTACACTAATCTGTGCATCCCTGTCTTGCCTATGTATCCTCAGAAAAGAAAGCACCACTGTATCTCCTGCCATTAGCCGGTGGCAACCAAACTTTTCTGGATTTGCCAGGTCGAAGTCAGCTGTATTTGCCATCCAGTGAATAAGAAACACAGTAAGGAGGAAGAAATAACGTTATCTGTCTGATGGAGCATGATGCTTTTTGCATGAACTTCTATGGCTTGTGTAAATAACTGATAATGCACCAGCAAATGGGCTGCAAAGTACTGAAAAAGCTGTGATATCTCTGGCTTAGTATGGTTCTGGATTACTGCATTTTTTCTAACAAATGCGGGGAGAGAGTTGGCGTTGTGTGAGGCTCCTGCCTACTGCTCACCTCTTAAGACGGCTTTGGTTGAAGCAGGGCTTAGTCTTCCACCCTTAACAGACAGACTTGTACATCTTTGAAGAAGCAGTTTTCTTTAACTATGCACATATGTTCTTCCCCCACCAAAAAAATCCCTGCCCTAAATTCATGTTTTGCACAACAAACCAAAGCATTCAAGAAAGTCATTTATGTGCTGGATTGAAATGGCTTGTTTGGAACTACTGTAGTCTGGCAAGTATGTCATATGGATCAGGAAAATATCCTCTTCAGAGATTCCCATGTAAAAGTTATTCTAGCAGAATGGGAAGTGTTCCCTTCTGACATTCACCTGATCACTTGTGCTGACTGGAGTAGTAATTGTGGGCACGGATCTAAGCCTGCATATACTCATGAATAAGAATATCCCTGTATGATGCCAATCAAAACCATCATTCCAGAAATGCAGCATTTCTGATGGGTGAAGTGTAGCAACAACAGAGGTGAGACATGGCACGGAGCCCAAGCTCATTCCCGGACATGATCAGGCTGAGCTCTGTGCTGGTGGGACTGGTGGGACTTGGTAAGGGGCAGAGAACAGAGGAAGAGAGGAAATCTTGTGCTACTGGGGCCAGCCAGGTAGGCTACAGAAGCAACAGTTCTGACTGGGAGTGGACAGGATGCTGAAGAGGAGAGAGGATGGCAATGAAGGAGCAGTTTTAGAGAAGAAGTAGAGGAGCAGTTGGGAGCTACCACCTTGATGCACTAAATTCCGTGCCGTGTCCTGTGGTACCTGGTGAGTTTCTTGAACCCTCAGATGTTGGAGCCAAATGTATATATTAAAATATTAAAATACATGACCATTACAGTATTTTTAAAGGAAAATTTCAAAATTCTGAAAGCATATATAAAAGCAGTTCCCCTTTTAAGTCTCTTAAGATTTTCAGCCATTTTCATGGAGACTGATATGTATGTTCTTTTTGAGAAGAATTTCTGTACAGAAATTACATACAAAAGGCATAGAGGTACTTTTCAAAATCACATTTATGGTTTTTATACAGGAGAGCTTTTGATGTTTTAAGAGAAATTACAATTAAGGGGCAAAGAAGAGAAACATCAAGGAACAGAAACTGTTTGTACATTATACATTTACACTTTACAATACTTGAGTGTCTCTATCTGCTCTACAGTCTGCTGGCCCAGCTAAATGAAACTATAAAAACACAGAGCCCTTTCAAGTAAAATACATAGTTTTATCATACCCTATTCATTTTTGTCTTTTAGTTGTAATTCAGACCTTACTGAATTATTCATCTACACCACATAAAGATAAAAAAAGGCTAAAATGCCCTGAAATTAGCTCCAGTTTTCTATTAAATCACTTCTTTTTTCATATCAAGCTTGAAAAACACCAAAAGTATTTTAGCTAGCAGACAGTACATTAACTCATTTCACATCAACTGCATGAGGTCTTAACACGTATTACAAGCAGAGATGCTCTTTGGCATCCTCTATTCTCAGCTTGCCACAAACCTCCCAGCTCAAGGAAGGCCCCAGATGACGTAAAAACAGATGTCATAGGCTGGGTTGAATTGTAGTAAGTAACCTCCTAACATGAGCACTATCTCCAGTACCTAACATAGGCGTATTCTGCTACAGCATCTTACTCAAATAAATAAATATTTGCATAGCAAATGAACGTACATTTTTATTATAAACAAATGACGCAGTATGATTAATTATCAATTTACCCACCTGAAATGATGTAAAAAAAAGTCAACTGACCACCTAACAAAATTACAGCTCCAAAGTAACATTTAACAAAATTCTTTACGCAGTTTACTAATTTTGCATCATCTGTTAAAGGAGAAACTAATTTCCCACGTGACCTAAATAAGCATTTTCATCTGAGGCGAAGGGGGATAAATTACCTAATCCTGCTTGTTGCCAGTTTGAAATCACTGTGCTCTCGGAAGGCATTCCTTCATTGACAACTGACAGTACTCAGCACCTGGAGCTCAGGGACCTCACGGAGTTTCCAAACATTGAAGCAGGGCTGCAAAGGTCTCTCATAACAAAAATGAGTGACTGGTAATATGGTACACTTGATCCTCTCCTTTCAGTTACAGTAATGCCTTGTCTCATTGTTTACCAACAGTATCCTGTTATTAGTAAAATGTCTGCATCATTATTCAGACTTCAAATGCTATCTTTTCTCCATTACCTCTTTCCTAAAAAGATGAGAATGGGCATTTCTGTTACACTATCAAGGTCAGCATCCCTTCTGAAATGGGGGACTTAGGGAAGAGTGTATGAGTAAGACAAAGCACACAGTGATACTTCCCATAATGGTACCTCAGTTTTCAATGATTTATGGCTCTGGGACTTCCTGAACCTAAGGTCTGGTATTGAATAGCCCAAGACAAAAATCACGTTCTTTGAACCTATCCAATTAATCTTTGAATTCCTATTAAAAACTTTCAGTTTCTGCAACATAAGGTGTTTCAATACGCCTTATATGATAAAGCATCTTCTTTTGTTTCTTTCAGACCTACTAGCTACTACGTCCATTAAACGACTCACAGTACCGCCACCAGAAGAATGAATAAATGTTTCCCCTTCTCTGTGCAGCAACTGATTTTTGAGATCCCCTAAACTCATTCTATCCACAATCATCTTCCATCCTGGTAAAAGAGCTCTGCTCTGTTAGATTCTTCACCTGAAATTCATTCTACACCTCCAGCTGTTTGGGTAAGTAACAATTCCTGTTTCTCTGGGGTCATGCAACACATGCAAAGTCACCTTGACTTCATCCTTTACAACTCAATGGAGCCATGAGTCTTTTCCAATGATAGTGTGAACTCGGGCATCCTAAAAGTCCTGTATGCCCTTTCAGCACACTGCTGAAGGAAGAAGCCTGTTGCTGTCTCAACTTCCCTGTGTCAGTCACACAACTTTGCCCCCAAAATGAAATCAAGCTATATAGCAACGGCTTGAAACCTGGTGCCAGCTGATTCCTTTGTCTCTTTCCTCCTCTGGCTTGTTGACCACAAGCCTTTCCTGCAACTGAACAGAACACAGCACGTTTTGGAAACAGCTGCACTGGAATTGCCACACACCAAGTCTCTGTCCTTCCATGCAAAACATCAGCTAAATGCAACCTCTCCTTGGAACCTCTGGCTTCCCCAAAAGTCTGCAGAAGGCAGGGGAGATAAGGTAAAACTGGGAACAGCTATGTAGGTTTTACCTTGATCTCTTTATAGGTCTACAGAGATTAACCAGAAAAAAAAAAATACGGCCTGTGGCCGTTTCACTGAGTTACCTGAGTTTCCAAGACTCTTGTTAAGCATGAAGAGTACATATTTATTTTTGTTTATGGTTTCTTTGTTTTTTAAGCAAAGCTAAATTAGTTTAGCAGCAACCCACCTTTGCCCTGAGCTGCTCTAAACTGCTCCTCACAACATTCCAGTTGTTTTGGGAAACCTAGGATCTGTCAAATGGTAACACAGTCCTTCTTCTGTTAAACTGTCCCCTTCAGCCAAGGAGACAGGAGCTTGGAAGATCTGGTTTCCATTCTGACAGCTGCAGTAACTGGACCTAAATTGGAATTGGAATAGAATTTTGTGGTGAAAATGGAATAATTGTCATCACATTGTCTCTGCATAGACCCTCGGGTAGATTTGGGCACTTGATAGATGTTTATGTCCACTCAACATCTGCTATTCTCCAAAGAGTTAAAAAAATAGGGGAAGTAAACCACCATCAAGCTACATGAACATGACAGAGGCAGGCAGGCACTGCAGTACTGGCCAATGTTTTTAAGTCTTGAATTAAACTGATTATAAACATATTTTTTTTAAATGTGTAACTGGTCCTCCAACTTTATTTGGAACCTCTGTAAAATATTACATAAATCTACCTTGGCATGTGCTCAGTTTAACAAACCACTGTTCAAAGGTTTCATGTCTACAATGCAAGAGTTGATGCAGGAGGAACGACCCTGTAGGTAGCAGGACTGATAGATTTCAATTCTGTTCCTGGTTGTGCTCAAGACTTTCTATATTCCTCTGAGCAAAACAGTGAACATATTTTTTGCTGACTGTAAAAGGAGGTATTACTGCCTTGTATCTATTCCAGTTTAGGTCACAAACCTTTATAGAAGTGTTCAGGCTTTACTGCAATAGGCAAAGACTATGTTTTCAAATGTTATATGGGATAAAGAGTCTGGTAGAATATCTTAGAAAACATCTCTAATTCATGCAGCTTTCCACTGACATAAACCAGAGAAATAGGAAAAAAAGCCCTGCCTACTAGGTGGGAACAGTAACTGTGCCATACTGCAGAACATGCTCTAACCCAACACCTTCCTGCCGTCCCTGCTGCCAGCAGGATTCAGCCTCTGCAAGGGACATTGCTGCTGCTCTCCCTGTAAGGCCTGAAGGAGAGCTATGCCAGAGGTACCTCTTTACCCCATCTGCCTGGGGACCTGCCTCCTTGCCTGGGAGCACCCAGATACAGTTCACCTCTGAGCACCCACTGAGGACATTTGGGTCTGGCTCACATAATTGAAATTTTGTGCATTCTCTTCGTGCAAAATCATCCATGGAGTAAGTCAGATGATGCAACAGACTTCCACCACAGGCGTATCTGACTTGTTGTTTTGAAAGGGTACCTTTAATTCATGTCTTTTTGATTTTTTTTGTTAGTTAGGGGTTTTCTGTTTATTTGCGCATTGGTTTTGGGGTGGGGTGTTGGGTTTTTGTTTGTTTGTTTTTGTAAGAGGAAGAACAGAATCATAGAATCACTTAGGTTGGAAAAGTCCTTTAAGATCATTGAGAACAACCATACAGAACAGCAGTACAAGAGGGTATTATTTTCTTGCTCTGCCTGTATTTATTACATCTCACCTCATGCTATTGAGATTAATCCCAATATAATTCAGTGTATTCAGTGAATCCTAATGTAATTTCTACCAAAATATTACCTGAAATTCAGCATGTCCACAAGTTTTTCTATGTAATAAGTACACTTCATTATGTTTAACTAACACTGAACATTAGGAAATGTTGAGTATTAATATGAGAAGTTTTCCACCTACAGAACTTATCTGAAGCATGCTAAGGGTTATTTTCTCTCACAGACACATAGATGGGTGTATATATAAGTCGGATCATGGAAAAAGAGATGTAGATATATTGCTACAGAATTGAAGTTGTGCTGTTATAGGACAAATCATCCTGTACTCATGTTCATTAAAAATACTAGTATTTCTATTCAGTGTTCAGAAAAGTCCTCCAGCAGCACACCACCATATACTGGCATACCTGAAGTGGGTAGAGAACTGACAGAAAGCACACAGAAACAACTGCAGTTTCTCTGCATATAAGAGAAGTTATAATTTTGATTTGTGTCATGTAAAAAGATATAAAAGTTGGGAGACACAATTCCAGTATAGGGGCCCCAGATGCTTCATATCCATCAAAACATATATTCTTCATTGTAGGATATGTTAGAATTACTATTTCAGCTGAAATTTCTTATTATTTAAATATTAACTATAATATAGAAGCATACTGAACTAGAAATTAAGACCTTAAGAGCATTTGCAGTGAGTCAGAATAAAATCTATTTCTAGAGTGGTGCCAGCTCAGACAGCAGCTAATAATGGATGCTGAGGAAAAATACACGTGGCAAATATGGAATGACGTTTTCTGCATTTTTGAAGTGGGATATGGTATTAAGTTCATGGAATTTAAAAACACTTTCTATACAAAGCCTGTAAAAATCCTTTTTCTGTATCTTACTTTTGTCTTTTAATTTGTCTAACAGTTTTGTAAAACAATTTACACATCTGGCATGAAGAACTTTTATGCTAACAAGCTCAACAATTTAACTGTGTTGTGTGAAAAAAACCACTTCTTTTTGCTTGTTTTTACCTAAACCATTTCTGTTGGTCTTCTAGTTATTATATTTTGGGAAACAATAAACAATGTTTTTCCATTAATGTTCTATACAGAATCAATTAAGATGTACAGGTCTCAGTCCTGTTTCTTCTTAGTTTCTCTCTTATTTTTAGTTGAGAAGATCTGATCTGCTTATTTGCCCTTGTGGGGAAATAATTCTGTACCTTTGAACAATCTAACATTCATCTGCACTTCCTCAGATCCATTATTATATGTAGTGTTCAAATCCATTAAATATCCAAGCAGGCCACTGAGTTATCTCTGCCAAGAGTATGTCTTAAATTTTGTTCTCTCTTCCTTTTGTAACAATTACTAATATTTTATTCCTTCTTCTGACAACTTCTGACACAAAAGTGACATTTTGCAAGAACTATTCATTGTGACTCCGAATTCTCTTTCCAGTTTGGCCATAAGTACCTCAGGGCTCCCCTCTGCAAAGGCAGAGCTGCTTCTCATACCCTCAAATACAACACAGAGATTGCCTGCCATTGCATTGCCAGGCCTTTCAGTACCATGAGTTCCTTCTTCATCTGTTCACCATCTATTTTAGTATTAACTAATTTCTTTATCATCAGCAATTCATAACTTCACACAATTAGTTTCAAAATCATTAATTTTGAGCAGCATAGGTCCCAGCACAATTCCTGGGGGAAATATACAGGTATCTCCCCTCCACTGTCAAAACAGCCCAGGAGAGGACCTTCTCTCTCATTCCCGGACCATATAATTCCTTTAAAGCACTCCATGAATAACACTGAAATTAACTATTTTGGAAAACAAGACACATCACATTGACTGAACTATACCTAGCCACATACTTACTAGTTTTCTTTCCGAGAATTCCAGCAGGTTTTTGACACACAATTCCTTTCTAAAAAAAGCTTACTGCTTTGCTTATTTTTTTTACTTATTTATCTATCAATATTATACTTATCCAAGTCTCTACATTTGTTTTTTCCACAGCTTATCTCTATTTGCCTGGAGGGGAGATCAGACCTACTGGCCTGCAGTTCCAGGAGCATTCTTGGTGTCCTAATGGCTGCCACCACCTTCTCTGAGGCTAAGCCACCTGCTCTATGCCCTGAAGCTAGGGCTTTACTGTAGGAAGATCAGAAATTTCGTATTTCAGTTTGATCTGACTTCTTTGGAGAACAGTGTTTGTTCCTGACAATGTATCACTACTGATTTATTGATCTGCATGCAAACTCCTCCACCTGCATTCCAACACTAGAAAGCTGTCCCAAATCCTTCCCTGGTAAGAAAGGTACTGGTGTGGGAATCTTCCTGAATTCTTCTACGATGCCTAGAATTTGTACCTTTCTACTCCTGTGGTCTTGCCTTACTTGAGCTCTCCTTTTGTTCAAGATTCATTGTCTCTACACACTCTTCAATCACCTGCTGTTTCCAGCACGTATGGGAGTGTACTTCCAAGTCCTTAATGGGTTATCCCTCAGCACCTTTTTAGTCCTCTTTCATCAAAGCTTCCCATTTAACAGTGTTTCACGTTTAACATAAAACATATTTTCTTTTCTCCTTAATTTGGACATGGCTTCTACTTATTGAGGACTATTTATTTAACATTTTCCTCTCCACTTATCTCCTTAAAAATGGCAACCTTTTCATAATCCTTCTAAAGTAATTTTGATAGTTGGTATATACATACTTGGAACACTTAAGATGTCTGTAAGCAGTCTTCTTGCTGAGTAAAAGTCACTTCACCCTACTGACCCTTCCTTTTAACCTCAGTGTTATGTTGTACCTACTTATGAACTCAGATATGACTGTGGAGAAGTTACAGTGAAGTAAAAGAACACGGATGGTTCAGTAGGACATCTCTGCCCTATATGACTGCGACTGTATGAATATATGCTCTTTTTAGACAAGAGAATTTGAAGTTTCTTTTCCAAAAGACAAATAAAATACTCTTTGCTCTGGAATCGTGCATTCATGTACAGACCCAATGATGAGTGACTGTGTATTGCTGGGTTTTAAACACTGGTTTACTGGCTTCCATTAAATGAGTCTGTGGCATCAATCAGCTCCTCATGAATACTATTCCTCAGCTCAAGTACACATTTTTGAGGATTTCAGAGAAAATTACTCCAGAGCCTGCATTTAAATCTGCCCCTTAACAGCTTTAGACAAACAGGTGGAGCAGTGTGGGTCAACCTGCAATTCCTCCAGCCATGATCAAATTTTTATTTCCAGGCAGAACACTATTTCAGAGGCCATTTATCCATCACCTTTAATTAATACCATTAGTTTCATTAAGATATCTATATTCTAAACAAGTATAGTTTTTGTCAATACTGTTAACCTCCACTCTAGGTGATTGCTTTTCTGTATTAGTCTATATTTGTATCATCATTCACCTAACAAAAGCTGCAGCAATAACTGTTTTGCAAGAAAACTAATTCAGTGGCTTTGGGCTTTTCGCTGTTACTGAAAGACCATGACCTAATTAATTCTTTGATTGGAATTCTGCTTCCAGAAACACCTGTGAGGATTACTGCAGAAGTTCATTTGCTAGTTCTTAGAAGTTTAATTGTCTAATTCGTAGATGTGATCAGGTAGTTAGTGTTCTAAGTATCATAAATGGCAAGTGGATTTGCAGGCTACAAAAAGGAAGGCCATTTTTTAAAGGCACGCTAGAAAAAAACCCATCCTCGGCAGTACTAAAATACAGCTAAAGGTGTTACATCCGAAGTGGCAAAGGTTAGGTTCATAATTGTTAGATATTGGCTACGTTTAGTGAAACTGTAAATGTTATGTGATGACAGGAATTACTTGTAGGCTTGGCCTTTTCAAACCTAAATTATTATGGATTGAAAAAAAAGCTGAGCAAATGCACCTAAGATCTGTTTGCCTATTTGTTCTTCACTGCACAGTGTCTCTTGCACGTAAAACTGCAATAAAATGCAGCCTTCACTGCTTCTAACTACAGGAGGTTTGAAAACAACGAGTCTGGGACAAATGCTACTCTGCATTACTCCCTTTCAACTTCTGGAAATCTCAGTAGCATCATAGGCTCTGGCCTATCATCCTCAGGTCTTTATATTCTGTAGATTAAAAGAATAAAAGGCAAAGAGCATGCAAGATAGACACACACAGTCATATATGTCAGATATATAGATATATACAGTCTGTTACAGCCTTCCTTCTACAGGATAATTGGGCTGCACACAGCTTAATGCCTTGCACTGACGTCAAGACTCCAAAAAAGATGAGGTTTGGTTACGGAAGATGAACTAGTGACCCTGCCAGCAGCACCTACTACAATCTTTGTAGACCTCAGCATTGCTGCTCTTTAGTTTCTGATGATTTATCCCAACTTCTAAAAATATCCCCAAACACAAAAACCACCACTATTTTTAAATAATGGTTGCACCATGCTGGAATCTTCAATTAGTACAAAATGGAATACCTCATCAGAGTTACTGCAGCTTGCTGCGGCTAAGAAATCTTATGCAAATCCTTCTCCACCTCCACTCACTCACAACCTGGCTTCTGGTTATAGAACCCAGCACCTTGGCAAAAAGAAGGTCAGAGTAACATAGACCTCTAGATTCTCTTAAAACATTAAACTGTGTCTATAAAATGTTCCCATGGGAATAAAAATCCGCAACAGACAAAAGGCATTTTGCCTGATTTTGCCTTGGATAGTAATGAAAGGAAATTACAGAATCAACACTTGAACACGGAGGGAAATCTTTCTTTAACTTTTGTTTCTTTAACACAAAGTCCCATCTGTGGAATGTTGAAACTGGAAAACTGAAAGTCTGCCTCAATATAAAGCACTTAATTGTCATTAGATGTGAAAGTGGAGGGTATCTCTACTATACTTCCTGTCCTGGAACTTTAAATGGAACATATGGCACAAGTGGGTGGAGAGCTTGTATGTGAAAATACAGATACAGTTCTCTTTCAGGAAAGACCATGAAGAGTAACTTACTGATCAAATGATGGTAGAATCTCACAGCACACCAGATATGGTCAAGGAATGCCAGAGTTCTAGCAACTGCTGATTAGTTACAGAGACCTAAACTTGCTTACAATTGTTGCTTATCTGGTATCCATTAGGGTTAAACACATTATAAAAAATCAACCCATCTCTACCAAAAAGGAAGGAAACAAATTAAAACTGGAAAATAATATCTAGACTCTGAGTCAGCCTTTCTAGCTGATATTATTAAGGGACAGAAGCATGTTGCACTGTTGAATACCTCAGATAGGAATGCCATCTAAATACTCCTGGAGTGATACTTGTGTGTGGTTTGCTGGGTGACGATGCTTGACCAAGTTCTGAGTTATTTCCTTTACCCCTTAACCATGGACACTAATAACAGAAATATTCTGTCTCATTGCTCTTATATAGAGTTCTCCTCCTACACCAACAATTTAGTCAGAGGGCAGGTCAGTGGGCAAAACATGCTCATGACTACTTCCTTTGCTTCAGAAACACTTGCCAAATTGTAATGGCAAAAGTTCTGCATTTGCCTTTTGGGCTGAGTGGTCAGAGACTCTGGAAACAAGTCAACGTACAACGGGACAGTTCTGACCACACTGAGCTCCTGATCAGGCTGTGAGCATTGTCTTCAGAACAGCTCAGTACAGCTTCCCACACAAATAGTATCTTAAACAGTGGATAGCTTCACTGAATCTCCATTCAAATGCACAAGTATAAACTCAAGTATTCTGTGAGTTTTACTCATAAACTATAAGGTTTCCTCTAGAATTTTGTCTTTTTTATGCCACTCAACTTTCTATTTAATCCATCTCTCCTTTTAGCCCCCCTCCCTTGTTCTGCTTCCTTAGTGTCACAGAGTAACAAGAGTCTGGACTGTGGAACACTCCTCACCTCATCTACTCGCCTGATTGCAGGAAAGCCCAAAGACTTTCTAATACATTTTTGTATAATGCAATGTAATCTCTTTCTTTTTCTTACCCCCTCTGGCTTTGCTCCACTTTTCCTTTCTTTCATGTTGTACAGTAGATTACAGCCTATCTTTCTTTCCATTTGTCCTTAGTGTCTGCTTCCTCTTTCCTTTTCATCCACCCATTTTTCCCTTTTTTTCTTTCTGTGATGCCTTTTCTATGCTACCCCTGCATTTTCTCTTCTTCTCTTTCCCATACTAAATCCTTGCCACTCAATCCTGTTTTATCATCCCAGTTCATACCCAAGGGCTCAGTCTCCTAATCAAAAAGACACAGAGAAAAGAGCCTCCGCAACCCCAAGTATTACACTGATTACTTTTACACACTTTCCTCATGTCTTTAACTGTCTAGAGAGCATGATTCTCTCTATCTGTTCTTTCAGCCTCTCTTGCTCTGAAAGCACATTCCTGTTCACCCCTTTTCTTTTCATGCATGCTCAGTCCCACTGTCCACAGACTTTTCAAACCAGTCCACAATCACTGTCAGATGCTCTTTCTTACACTACCTCTTCTCGATCAGACTTTTTTCCCAGTTTCTGAGAAGAAACACAGGTCTAAAGAATAAACAGAATAAAGAAACTAAGTGTTAGGAAAAGCTTTTAAAAATAAGAAGGCAAGGGAGACAAGGACAGGTCTCACACACACAGGAGGCTTTAGGACAAAGGAAGCACACTTTCCTAGGGGGCAAACATGTCTCACTGCTGAACTAGCTGAGGCAGATAGAAATTCGCTGCCAAAAAGAAAGTGACTCTATGATCAGAAGAGAACAGAAGCATCAGAAAGGACATCACAGACTTCTCACATTCTCTCTCCCTATAAAGCTAAGAAGAAGCTGAAGCAGAGAAATATGTGTAAACATTCATTATTTTGCTCAGGTCTCCATAAGCTAGGGCATCTTATGACACCTTATGTTTAGAAACTCTTATATGTTCATTTTCTTTCATAAGGCGTACGATGAGAATGTCACACTGCTTGCAAGATTGCCCTTCTGGGATCACATGAACCTGAGAAAGAGTCAGGGTGATCAGTGGTTGCAGGAGCCATCTACTTCACATCTGCGAAAAGCCACAGCTGTAACACCAGGAGAGGCCCAGCCTTTGAGACAGTGCTGCAGATGCCTTCCTAGGCTGAGAAAGTGTGGAACTGCATCTGCTGCAGCAGCAACAGAGCAACCTGGCATGCTTCTAGGGGAGCAACTGAGTGGGTTGGATTCCATCAGAGCAGCAAAAGGCGGTGGGGAAATGAAGGAGCCGAACTTGCTGTGATGACTCCAAATGTCAAACGATGTGCTGAAAGTGCTGAACCTCTGCTAACAGCTTTTATAGCATAAAGCAATAAGCATTTCAGATACTTTCTGCACAGTGATTCTCAAGCCCCTGATGAAAAGAAACCCCAACTTTAATTACAAAAATCTTTGCATCGTGAATTCCATTCCTGTTGAAAAAACAGCAATAGCAGCAAAAGGCAAAAAACCCCTGAAGTTAGTGAACTGAATAAATCAATGCATCTTAGCTACTGCACTATACAGGATACTTTAAAGGAACATATTTTTCTATTATTTTCTAGTTCTTTTAGAAAAAAATCCTAAAGAAACAAATTAAAACTCGATAGCTGCATCAATTTCTACTATAATCCATCATTAATGACTTTCCTATGAAAGTGAATTTTCAGGCCTGCTCATTCAACATGTGCAAAATTCCTTCCTGGGAAAGAAAACCACAAAAATCACTGAAAAAGTGATGAAAAGTGCTGAAAAGCAACTGCATATCCATTGGGGGTTTTCTGCATTTATTTTAGGACTCATTACTACTAGTGCATCTATTCCTGTTGTTACACTCATTTTTAATACATAGAAAAATTTCTAGAGCCATAAGATTCTGTTACTACTATGTGAAGGAGGTGATTTTACTTGCAACAGGCTAAGATAGCTCGGCAGTACTTCTGTCTGACCTACAAATGCCACTTAAAAACACTTGGAAGTCTGCCTGAAGGGAAATGGTTTTCTTGTGAAAGACCTTGTCAAACATATTAAAATCAAAGTTTTGGACTTTAGCTGAACAAACAGCTTTTCTTGCTTAGCTCTGCTAACTGCATTCTAGTAGTAAGGAGACATTCGGTAGTAATAGCAAACTGACAATTATACATCAGCACCTCATGACTATTCACAAATCTCCACTGACCACCACAGAAGGCAATGTTAATAAAGGTCAAAATTACCATCTATATACACAATCTTCTGAAAGAACCATGTAAAGGATCAATGAGTCTAATTGTTTAATGTATTTGAAAAAATCTGATTAACCCACACTCAAGTCACAGAAAACACTTCCACAGATTTTAAATACTTGATTCAAGCCTGAGAGATGAAGGTACAATAGGTTCTTTATCAAATATTTTAGTCTGATATTAAATTATTTCCATTCCTTTCAAGAGTACATTAGCTGACTTATTAAATAGACTAGTTACTCATTTCAAATTACTTCCTCAGGTTGTGGTACTAGGAAATGACTCTTTAACAAGTATTCTTGAAAGTATATCATTGCTCATTCACTTGGTAAGAAAAGTTCATGCCTTTTAAAGCAGCGTATCAACTTGCAACTTTTAAAATAAAAAGTGAGGCAGCGATTAGCACTATAAGCATGCAAACAAGTGAAAGACAGGGTTGTTCAATTCTGATTATCTACGTTACATTAACTCTTCTCACTAACCCTGCCAAACATTTACTTTTCATATTTATTTTGTAAAGTGCTACACTATCATATTTTTCCTGAAAGAGATTAGTTGCTGCAAAACTTCCTTTTCCTATGTACTTCAAGAAAACCAGTGCGTACGTCAGTGAACTAAATGCAAAAGTCGCAGGGAGCTGAATGCCACACATAGGACATTAAATGCAGCCTGAGCTGCATGCATGGAGAGTGAGATTGTCTGCCAAATCATTACATACTGTTCTTAGTTCATTTGATACATTTTATGTATTTTGTACATAGCATTCCATTGTATTTATTTCATAAATTAAGGGTTTGTGTCACACCATTTTCCATTTAGAAAGACAACATTTTGGTGAGTAAGGACCCAGAAATAATCATTGATTAATGGCTGCTGGGTTGCATAGGACTTCAGGAGCAAGATGGACCCCTTTTTCTGGCAAGAAATATGAAATTAAGTAACTTTGCTATCACTGGGTACAAATCAGTGATGCCCTCCTCACAACCTGCAGGTTGAACTTAACCAACAAACAACACAGTCTTCAGACCTGAGCATGCTCCCCACCCAGCTGGGCATCAACAGGAGCTGCCACAGTGAGTCCAGACAAAACATAATCTGTCAGATGAAACGGAGCCAGAAGGTTGGCCAGCTCTCTTTAAATGATATCCCGGTACACATTTCACATTTAAAGATGACCTATTTGAGGATAAAATAAAAATCACAATTTAAAAGAGAGAAAGAAAAAAAATCATAATTAAAAAGACAAAAAGAACCTCCCACTGGAGAGGATAACATTTTGTCCCTACTGATGTCTGCTAGAATTGTGATGAAAATTAACTTATTTTTAAAAATAGTTTTAGTATTAGGCATCACTATTGCAGAGTCTCTACAGGAAAGGTCACTAAAATTCTGGTTGTGAGGAAAGAGACATCAGGAGGAGACAAAGTCAACTGACCTTAAGTAAATGTTTGCATATTTTTCCAGCTTTGGGAAACAGCATATGAACAACCTAGGTTTTATGTTGTTTACTGGGGACTTTTTTCCAAATATAACCTGAATTTTCAGTCTTTTGGGCTTAAAAACATTAGGATTGAAATGCTTTAACTGCAATATTGTTTTCTATATTATTTAGTATTTTCTATTTGCATACAATGTAGTAAAATATAATTTTATGTATGATTTAATATTTTCTATGTCTTATATTAATATTTTCTGTTCTCTATATTAAAAGGTGTTTGCCTTGAAACTTCTTTAGTTTGAATGTCTGAGTGCAGATGTATGTAGAAAAATTGCTCAAATGCAAGCACTTCACAGGACCTCACAAGTTACATACTGGTCAATCTGTCCTTTCTCACATGGCACACAATTCACACAAAGGATATCTCTTTCTGATTTCTCATTCACCATTTCATTCTGACCAAATCAGATGTGACTGATCCTTACACAACTCCTCACCACAGCCACTCATAACCTCCTGACTTCTTCAAACAAAGGCATTATTCAGGTGTAACATAAAGACTGGAGGCCCTTAAGTATTTTTGTAAGTTACATAAATATACTATAATGTGCTCATCAGCCATGGTGGTTTTACATATGTAACATTTAAAGAATATTTAACTGAACGAAAATTAAAACCCATCAGTCTCTGGGAGTTCTCTTCACCAAAGCTAATGGAACAAAATACTCATTTAAGAAAGAGAAGCAGCTAAGGAGAGACTAAAAAAGAAAATCAATCCCAGAACATGAGACTAATCTCAATTTTTTTAACATTTCAACTTCCTAGTGGACGTGTATGTCTCCAATCCTAGCTCCACAAGCTTGAGGAAATTCAGTTTCTATTTTAGCAGAGATGTTCTGGTGCTCAAAATTAAATAGAAGCTACTTACTTGGAGGCTGTGAGTTAAGTACTCCCAGCTGCGGGAAGCCCCGATGTGCAGCACGGCTGCAGCGGAGGTGGGGGTATGGAAGATTCCAGCCTACTGCCACCCATTGCTGCCGTCTGCATTAAGATGTTTCACATGGTTGCTGCTGCAATCGTTCCAGGTACAGTTACTGTGAAACTGAGACTAAAATAACCACCCACAGCACGGCTAAAATACGGCTCAGCGCGTATAAAGGCGAGTGACTTCACAACAACTGCAGCAGGATTTCAGAGTGCTTCCGGACCAGGAATGTGAAGAGAGTGTGTTTGCATTTATCCACTGACAACCACAGATACCTGATAGATGCGGGTTTTCTTTTTATCTGATTTGTCCCTTCTGGCATACAAAAACCTCAGCAGACACCACCTGTCGATGTCTGTACATTTCCACACAAAGCTGAAAGATCTGCTCTTTTGTCGACAAGGCCCAGGGAGAGCAGTGTCTACGAGGGTAAATATTTCTAGGAGCACCATTCCCATACATCAGGTTTACTTAGCTGAAAGAGAACTGGAAAGAGAGGCCCACAGCACCCTGCAGCAGGCTGGAAGACCTGTCCCAGAGGACAAAAGAGAAAACATGATAGGCAACAAGAAGAATAAAACAAGAACCTTACAATTAATCTTCTAATTTCTTCGCAGCATGGCTTTATATTTGGACCACTGAGGCAGCTCAAGGGATGGCTGATCACTACTCATCTTGACTCATTAGTTATTGGGAAAAGTGATTAATCACCTCAATTATAAATCTATCCTAATTAGCTGAATATTGCCCACACAAACTTAAAATACTCCACATCCCTGAGAAGATGTCAGTATCACTGTAACAATCCAGTATGTTTATCTTCATACAAACTTAATTTTTAAGCACTTGAAGAAACTGTACCAGGTACAGGGTTACCAAAAATGTCCCACTGTTCAAAAGGGAAAAGGTACCATCTTGACAAGCAATTGTAAACTTTACACAAGAAATATGATTAAAATGTTATGCACAATACACCTCACTCCCCAGAATGACTGTTCCCATCTTGTCTCATGGAAATGAAGAGCAAACCTACACTGGTTGTTTTCTCAGGATGGATAAATCGAGTCAGAAGCCCCTCCCAGCCAGTCCTGCTGCTCAGGAAAAGCCCAATGCATTTGTTGTTCTTACTCCAATACCAGTTGTGAGAAGATTTTCTGCTCTCTTGGGAGTAACAAACAGAAAATTCCCGTAAGAAACCCAGTGCACACGACTCCACTAACAGGCCATGGCTGGGCACAGAGGATGTAATTACTAAAACTCCAGGAAGCAGAGAATCCCTGTCCAAACTAGGGGAAAAAAAGAGACAAATCCTAGGGGAAGTTTTTCAGAGAAACTTAAGAAATAGTGCCTGTGGGAAACTATAAGGGAAAGGAAATTTGGAAAGTATTTAGAGTCAGAACACGTGGCCCACACAGAAATCCCTCCTGTTGTTATCAGAAGAAAGAAACAAGAGTAAGACAAAAATGCCTGAAGGACACAAACACAACTTAATAAGGCAAGACCTATTGCAACTTTATTAATTGACACACCAAAAAATATGAATCCTGTCTTGAGGTCGAATATGGGAAGAAGCTAAAGAAAAAGCATGGAGAGAGGAAACCACCACCCAGGATATGCCATGCATTTAATGAAAGCTCCACAAACTTGCTATTCCCTTCCAGGCGCTTTTTGACAAAAACGCACAGAGATGGGGTAGTGGGAGAAGATCACTGCCACAGGGAGTGGCTGAGGGTGACAGGTCCCTGTCTGAAGCGAACTGGGGCCATGAGCTCTGCACAGAGTCTTGAACCAAGGCCAAAGCATGGACACAGACAAGTTTCTATCTCTGTCAGTAGCCAGGAAGAAGTATAAGTAACAAGTTTGCAAAGCTGCTGTGATTTGTAAGCTTTCCCAGCACACTGCAAAACGAACAAGAACAAGGACCACAGGGATACGAGCATGGAAGGATAACCTCAGTAACTACCTGGTTGTTATGGACTCAGTCCTACATCTTCTGTCTTGTTTAAACTAACAACTCCAGGTTGTTGGAGGGGAGTTAAAAATCTGTCTGCTTGGTGGGGATGCAAGGGGGACAGTCCTGAATGTCAAGGACTGTCATGACTCTTTCAAGTGGGGTTTATGAGCCCCACTAAGCAGCAGAAGTGAGAGAAGAGCCATAAACCCAAAAGTGAAGTTGGACATAGGAAACATCATCAAAGGTAAGATTACTGCTAGTAGGAATCCTTCACCTTGTCCCTTCATTCCAACAGTGAATGCAATGAAGTTCATCAGAAATGTTTGCTGTTGATAATCTGAGGAAGCTTTTGCAAGAAACTCGTTACAGCTGTCACCTACACATGGATCACACTCACAACAAAGTCCTTAAGGAATCTAGTGTCTTTTCTAATAATAGTTATATCCTGGGGGCTTGTGTTGTTTTGAAACAACACACAAGTCAAGAGGTAACTTTGTTCTGACTAACACAGCAGCTTTAAATATCAACTTGAGCATTTCTAACAGAGATGAAAAAATAATTTCTTGCAGATTCATGTATTTTTATGGCCTTCAAACAATAGTATAGCCTCACAGGAAATCCTAACAACTGTTGAGCTTGAATCACCTCTCTTGGTACTGCACATCATCTGTTTGGGGATTTTTACCCAATCCTCTTATTCTTTATTAATAGGGCCATTTGCCTGAAAACCTGTTTCTTAGGAGTTTGTCTGTTCATTCTGCACCTGAAATCATAACCCTTTGTTTGCAGCCTCACAATTGGTTGCTGTGGAAATCATTATGATGTCACAAAAAATAAGGATTAGTAAAACCACAAGTAGGGAATAAACAGGTTGAACAGATGAACTGTTAAAAAAGTTTTACTGCAAGTATTCACAGAAATAAAAAAAAAAGGAAAACAAAAACTTTCCTCCAGACCTGATCTATGACATATGTTCACACAGTGCTGACACAGACCAGGGACAGAAGAATTTTCCTTCATGACTTTTGGTCCAGGGGCAACATTCAGGAAAATCTACTGGCTGTGAATATATTTGCTACATCTTAGTAAGATACAGAACACTGGACCTTACTTTCAAACTACTGTGAACACAATGCTTCTCTTCTGTTCTCAAAAGAGAACAAAACTATTATTCTGTGGCTAATCTATGGATGAGTAACTTTTTTTCCTCTGGAAAACAATGCATTTGGCATAGTGATAAAATAAGCTCCTTGATGGATTTCAGATCAAACTAAAACCGACTCCTGATGGTGCCTACCTGCTGCAATATCCATCAGAGCACTGCTGCCCACATATTTTTGCCACGAGACACCCTAATGCTCAGACTGGTGAACTCTCTCTCTCTGGCAAAGGTGACATGGGTGCAGCAAGTCACAGGACACGGATGAAGATGGCCAGCTGCAGGGTCAGCATGGCAGTACAGGCGTAAGCTTGCAGCTGAAACCTTTGCCTGATGGGGCCTGAGCAAGGACCTTTCCCATCAGATCACTGACCACTGCAACCTCTCTGTCCCAGTCTGGCAGCAGCCATCTGCAGCAGCGGGGTGGCAGATCTGTCAATCAGCTGTAATAGGTGAGGTCAGAGCAGAGCAGAGAGGTTGTGGCTCTGCGTGATCAGTATGGGGTGTGCAGCCAATGCACATGGGAGCACTTCCCCTTTCCAGGCCTAAAGTGTTGTGGCCAACAGACACCCCAGAGCTAACTGTGTCTTGACTGCATCCCAGACAGCTCCTGGATCTCTGCAGCTGGATGTGTATCCAAACTCACACTGCCCTGATGGAATGACAAGTTGCCCTCTCTTGCATAACAGACATAGAAGTGTAACCTGTCATTGCACATACAAAGGAAACATCAACAAGTGCAGTAGAGGAACAAGAACAGTATGTTGTCTACTACCTTTACAGCTGATCCTGTTACAGGCACAAATCCATGCTGTTTTCCCACTTTCACAGCCCATCCATGTTCTGCCCCCAGATCCTTCCCTCACAGGCCTCCAGTAGGGCTGCCAGAAGCACAGCTTTCTGGCATGTGCCCTGCCTTACTGCTCACAGAACAAGCACGGGGTGCTTGGATAGACTTTGGTCCCCTGGCTCTGCTCTTCTACATAACACAGCAGAAACAGATGAATTGCCTTTCACCTTTGTTTAAGACAAAGAGCAGCAGATTCTCAGTACAAGGGGCAAAAATCCAATTAATAATGGGGGGAAATCTCTTTCTCTCAGAAGCAAAGAGGTAATGCAGCACACACAGTACTGGGATGTCATCTGGCTCTCACCAAGACTTTCCAGAACTAGGGTTCTTAGTCCTCCTCCCTTCACTTAGCACTGAGTGAGATGAGCAGTTAAAGCAATGCTGGGCCAACACTACTATTCATTCCAGGCTTCATCTGCCACAAAAGAAAACTTGTAACTAGTGGAGCCTCAAATACCTGCCATTTCACTACTGGTGAAGATGGAAGAACACTTTGGTGGCATTTTCAGTCATTAAAGTATTTGAGATACAATAGGCTCAAGTACATTGACGGGTATAGCATAAAAGCATCTAAATTTTGTTTTGGAAGGTGACTAGAGCTTTTCTCATCCCACCTTCTAATCAAAGCTGGACTGACTTCTAAATCAAAAGTTAGATTACGTTGGCCTGGGCTTTCTTCAAGGAGGGAGATTCCTCAGCCTCTCTACAGAGCACGTCCCCTGCTCACCTCCTTCTATGGTGGATTTCTTTTCCTTGCTCCATGGGAACTTTCCTTGCTGAAACTTGTGGCCCTTGCCCCTTGTTCTCTTACACCATGACATAATTGGGTAAATGCCATGGACTCAGGAGACCATGCCAGTGAGGGAGAAACAAGTTCTGTTTCTGTTAGGCATTTGGCTTGTGCAAAAAATCACTCTTTATTCACTTGCATCCTCAAAAGTCTCCACTCCCCGTGGCCTGACTGTACATTATCTCTGCCTCTTACCAGGCTTGGAATAGAGAATTCTGGTATCTTCTGAATAAAGCTGAGCAACTTGCATATAGGTACAATATGTGACTCTTATCCCATTTTTCTACGTGTCTTACAAATAATTATTTGTCAAGGTTTTGACAAGCATAATGTATTGATCTTCTATTTATGCTGCAGATCACTAATTTTAAGAGGTTACAAGCACCCTGCATATAGAGTTCGTGAGGCAATCCTTTGATCAAAAAGTAAAAATTACAGTAATATTTAGCCTTGGAAAAGAGGTGCTAAAATGTTCTTTTAGAGATACCTGCATCTTCTTATTGAAATGAATGTTTCAGCCACAGAAGTAACAACCACCAATCTGAAACAAGGAGACACCTTGCACTTGGTAGCTATGCAGTGTTCATGAAAACTTTGCAACCTCCTTAATGGAAGACAGCTTTTGCTTTCATTAAATACATATATATTATAACCCCAGCAAAAACAACCTAAAAGACATCAAACACCAGAAAAAATACATTGAAATAACATTAAAGATCTAATATAAATCCACAAAAGCCAGGAAATTCAGAGATAAAGAAAGACTTTCAGATGAGGGAAAACTTTCCAATGTATTAAACTGGAGCATAAATTCACTTCCTCTCTGTGCTTGCCATCGAGTCATTCCAGACGCAAGGGTAAGTTCCTCTCTGGGGTAACTCCAGTTCCTTCAGCAGTACTACACCAAGAATCAGTTTGGCCCTACAGAACTATGTCTTATTACTTTCTCAATTTCTGATAATTGCCATTGATTTGAGTTTAAACACCAACTTCCTGTCTTACAGCTCATTTTCCAATCGTTCAGAGCCTGTATTTGTGAGATTGCAATACTTTCCATGATTACAGACTATGATGTCAGCTGTGGGGCTATGACTTCACTGACAGACCGACTACAAGGAGAAAATCCACACTCAAACACAAATATATCTGAGATTAGCAAAGACAACACTGCACCTCAGTGGGCACAGACATTTCCATCTGCATAAATAATATTCTCTACTTTTCACTCGAGCCAAGTATTAAAATGTCCCTTAAAAATTTCTGTTTCATTCATAAGTCATTCATGGTGCTGATGTGTTGCCACCCAAACTCAAGCTTTATGTCAGCAGCAGTTTAAATCATAAGCTGTGGGTCCAACTCTTTGCACTCTCTGGAAGTGCAAAATCAGACATACAGCTTAAGACAGGATATGAAGGGAATGAAGTGATTTTGAACTGCCTTCAAACTTCCTGTGATTCTGCCCTCATCCTCAAGCTGACTAGGCTTTTGTCTCTGGGTCTGGCTATTCCCTCTCAAATAAAGGAAGGTAACCATAATGAACTAGTTACCAGAAGATCCCCAGGTATCTGGCTGAGCAAAAGAATCCAAAACAAGTAATGCAACCTCCTGAACTGTATCTTTCCACATCTAACCCAGGTACATAAGATAGTTACCCTGAGCCTTGAAATACAGAGCATAATTGCTGTAAACAGAAGAGCTTTACACATTACTTTTGTTTCTGAAAGAAGAAAAATTTTCCTTTCCTTTCAGTTTCCTAGACTGCAAGAGGCAGTGGGGCTATGACAGGCATGCAAAATAAGAGATAGATAACTTAGGCACTTGCTCACTCTACACTGAAACACCACCTGGGACACAACTGAGCTGACAGCTGGTGAGATCAGATTCAATCCAAGAATCCAGAAGTGAAAATTTCCCACTACTCCATGTCTTACAGAGACTTGGGCTCTTAGTTCATTCTTTTTGCCTGTCTTCTACTCTTTACTGTAAGATTTTCTCAAAGGTTACCTGAAATTTCTCATATTTCTTTTATTCTCATAGTTAGACTTGGACTAGATGCTTATTTTGTTAGATAGATTCCAAATAAATCATTAGACATTTTAAAAATTAAATAAATGCCCTTTTCAACTGCCTTATTACATTCAAATTACTAAAAGTGAGAACTTTTTTGAAGTTTCTATCCATGACATTTATGTAGCACTGAATGAGTAGAGCAGGCAAGCTAAATATTCAAATGTTGACCCAGGGAAGTCAAACAGAGAACGGATACCCCTGCTTCTATACTTGTGCAAAGTGTCTGGAATACTCACACCACAGAAGTGCAGAGAAAGGATAGAATTCCTCCTTTTTTTTTTTTCTGTTTTAAGATCACCAAAAGCTCTTCTGAAAATGAACAAGTCAAAAAAACCAAGGAAGCTAAATAAATTACTAGAGTTCTGCTTTCCATTTATTATACAGTCAAAAAAATGGCTTCAGGAATGTGACGAGAGGTGTACAGAGCTTTGCAACGCACAAAGCTTGCTCTGGGATATCACTTAATTACTGTTTGAAACTTTAATAATGCAAAGAAAACCACAAAGAGCAAAAAGATGAAAAAAGATCATAATGACTCTAACTTGTCCCTTAAATAGCTTTTTTAGTGATTTGGCATGATGGAATTACCAACCTCTTTCTTGGAAACCAATTGCATCTGCTTTGCCTGCAAAGGTTCTGAGACTTATTTCCTGAAATGAGCAATGAAAGAGATAAAGTATCTTTCTGCTTGGAGAAAAATTATTATTAAGGATACAATTTCGAAACATTTCTGTGCTGATGTGTGAACTTCAGCTACAGCATAATTTCTCTTTGTTGCTCTCTGTGCAATGGATATTGTCTTTACCTAAAGGATTTGTTCTAGTTTAAACAAAAAATACAATGTTCAAAACCTCCTCCCTCAAGATATACTGCAGATTAAAGGGCAAATTCTTTCCCTTACTCAAAACCATACTCAGTGGCTTTCTGTTAGCACAACTAAGAAAGGCTTTCCAACTAATATATCACCATTTACAAGTCCTCGGAGAGAGAAATCCTGACTTCAACCAAGTTGGAGTCTTGCTATTGGATTCACTTCAATGGAAGCACTACTTTACACAGACTCATCTTAAAAAGAATTTGTTTTGGTGAGTAATATACCCGCTGTATGTATCTACCTATGGCCACAGCTTAATGTAAGTTTTACATGTGAAAAAAGCAAGAGAATTCAGGCATTTTCAAAACCACATATTTGTATATCTTTAAAAATTTTGCTGAAGGTTACCATACAGAGGTGTCCATACTTCACTTTTCAAATAGCCCACAGAAATTATTAAAGAAGGGAAAAAAATCTACTTTAAAAAAGTATTACTGTTTATGTGGTGTACAAGCTGTTTTATAATTAAAAAAGCATAAACAAACATTTTCTCTATCTCTGTACAAGTCCCGTCCACCTGTTACTCATGCAGTGACTGCTCAAAACTTAGCTGACATTAATAACAAATTTATCTTATTTGGAGACCGGTTCAAATACTGTTCTTGTTATATGAGAGTCACCATAAAGTTTCTGTTGAACATGTATATATGATCTTCCTCAAAATACCTGAGTTTTGTGCAAGCATGGCTACTTGCACAATTTATAGAGTTTATACCCAAGCAGCAGACACAGTTATATATCTCATTAGTGGCAGATGAAGAATGGCTGAAATCCAGACAAGTGATTTTATTATGTGTTCAGCCATTGATTACAACAAGCCTAAAATTTTATCATGCATCTCGTGGCTTCACATTCAATCTACTTGACCAGGGGCACCATTTGCCTGTCTACCTATCTCAACCAGACTTACCTGTAAAGCTTCATAAAACAATTGCCTGAATGGTCATTCCTGACTTGAAAGGGAAGTTTGCAGAAGTACCCTGAAAACTGCACACACCTCTGACTCCTCCAAATAGTTTATGAATGTTAATGAACATTAATGAATGCGAGAGTGCGTGCCATGTCAGAGGGCGACTTGTCTCCTCTACATATTTAATACTGTGATCCAAGTCCTGTACATACTTTGTCAATTGTGCGAGTTGGTTTTTTTCAAGACCCAAAAAGACAGTTGCATGTGGAAGGAGGGTCCCCAAGCAGATCTCTCAAGGCATTTAGCATCATTAACAGGAAACAATGCAGGAGAAGCAGCCAGAGCCTGAATGGGTTCTTTGTGAATACTAAGGAAACCCGAAGAACGTGTTAATACAATGCAATTTTGATAAGATCACAATAGTGAAGCTCACATATGTGTTTCTCCTGCATCTTGTAAAAGACTCCAATTGCTGTCTATCAGGATAATTGATATAACAGTCAAAATGGATTAGGGTAATATATTAGGTTAAGTAATAATTTCTGCTGCACACAGGAACTACCAGTCTGACTGTTTTTAAGCTCTCAGCAGTTACTCTGAACAGACAGGATGTAAAAATCCTAAATTGTGCCAATTCACTGATTATCTTAGAGGCTCCAAAATGGAGACTATCACCATTGGTAAAGCACTTTTAATCAAAGCAAACCAACTCTAGGGACCAGATGCTATTCCCATTGACATCAATACAGATATACAATCAAATTTAATTTATCAGTGCTATTATTTAAATCATCAAAAGTAGCACCGAAGTCTGACCCTGTAGTTCCACAGTTCAACCACTGTCAGGATTGACAGACTAGAATAAAACGAACTGAAAAGAGAGGGTTTATTTTAAAGAAGTAAAAAGAAAAAGCTGAATAAAGACATACATTATTCATTACTAGTGTCCTACAACTGCTATGGAAATAGCACTCATACTATATGAGATATATAACTGAACTGCCAAATAAACCCCTGAAACTCTACAATACTTGCAGTAATAACAGGGAATACAGTTTAAACTGGCAAGAGAAGGAAATAAAATTACATGCAAGTAGATTGCAGCAAGCTGTTGCCAGCAAAATTCTAGCACCCACACTATGAAAAATACAACATCTTATGTATGTGGAGATTTCACTGGAGTGGGGTTTGATCCATCTGTTCTCTGCAGCTATCTCTGGAAGTTCCTCAGTTGCCTAGTATTTTTTTATTTAGCCTTCAAGCCCTCTGAAGACTGAAGTTTAATTAGCTGAACATGCTCAAACTTGATAGTCTCAGGCAGCAAGCCTTACCTCCCTACTAAAACTCCATTGCATTTCAAATTTCAACTGACAGCCATCCAAAATCTAGCTCCATCCCTGGAGAAGCTTTCAGAGCTACATAAGGCCAGGACAGAGCACAGCACTGTTCACAGTGCCCAGGTCCAGCCTGGACATCAGCATCTCTGAGCAAGACTGCCCACAGGGGGTCTGTGTATTAGCAAATATGATGGAGATTTAAAACCACACCTCCTGTGTAAGTGTTCCAATCACAACACAAGCTCCTTTGCTTTCCTGGATGGGAAGCATTCTCCAGCCCCTCTCTTGAAGCTGAAATCTCATGCAGAGCAGAAGCTCCAAAATGAAAACAAGGAAAAAATGGTATCTTTTGAGTATTAGTCAAGGCCAGTTTTCAGATGGAGACAGAAGTGGGATTCCAGGCTATCTTCTCCAATGTCTCTCCAATCATACAGATGATACATCAGCCCTAGAGATGCTACCTTGGATCTTTACATGGATGTCTAAACCACCAGGACATGTTTCCTCTTGTTTTCTTCTTCTCCCATGTAGTCCCACTACTTTTAACCACATCACTGACTGGCAGCCCTGGGTCTGAAGAGTTGTCACCCAGACCAGCTCATGCCACATCACTTCTCCTGGCAGGCAGGTTCAGCCCCAGCTGAGTAGTACCTTGGGTCTCTGAGTGCTTCACCTATTATGCTGCTATCATGCTAATGTGGACTCCTGCACAAAGCATCCATCCACATGAGAGGGCTAAGCAAACTGGTCCTGAGGAGCATGAGGGGAAATGCCACATTTCTGGTTCCCCATACACTGGGTGGAGGGGTGGATGTGTTGATACCATGTAAGCTCATAGCACGTAGATCATCCTGCAGAGAGGAGGAAATACATTAGCTAAGTGAATGGATCCTTCACTGCAGTCTTTCTAAGGCACCTATTTCACAGCACCAAGGGTCTGAAAACTAAGTAAGAATGGGTTTTGTCACACAGATTATATCATCCATTCCCTTCCAGGACAGGCTCCTAAAATCCTAGTGAGACAGGATGTAGCTTGGGTGTACTGGATTCCCCACAACGTGAGGCCATGAAAGAAAAGGGGTGAGACCCAGAGAAGCCTGTATTTGGGAAACAAACCCACCTTCTCCTCCTGTCAGCACAGGGTGGCTGGTGGCTGCCCTTGTGCAGAAGCAAGATTTCCTTCCTGAAATGAAATCACTGCCACATCAAAACAATCAAGAAGAAGCCTCCTTGCCTCATTGTATTGCAGAGAAGGGAATAATATCCCACCAACAGCCTCCAGTAACAGCAAGGCTGATTAGCATCTTCTGTGCAATCAGAACCATTCTCAACAGGGAGCAACAAAGGAATGCTAAACAGTGCTGTCAGCACCATCAGCCTCCAATCCACAATGACATCCTTCTCAGCATATGGCTTTGTCATTCAGACTGTCAACTTCCCAGGCCTCCATGTTTCCCTTTTCAGGGTTCTCCTAAGACTGAAAATATCTGGATTCTCTCGGACCTGAAAAGATCTCTTCCTCTTCTAGCAGCAGTGTCACTACTGCACCTTTAAATCATTAAACTGCACATCCCAATCTGACTATTTAAGCAATACACACTGTGAAGTCACAATTTTCAAATGTCAGGGTTTTGTCCCTGTATTTTTATTTTGTTTTTTCTTTGCAAGGCCTTAGGTCTTGGGATAGAAAAGCAGGTGGACTTGTAAATGCTGTTGTAAACTATGCTCCATTTGTATTTTGAACTGGAACTAGCACAAAAGAAACTCAAAACAGCAAAGAAATTTATTTTTCTTTGCTCAGTGTTGTGTGCTACAGAATTAGAAGACGACTTCTGGTGAGACTATTTTACAGTTATTTACTGAAAGAAGCCCACTCTCTTGTTGAAAATCTAGCCTCATACCTAAAATGTAATACTTAACCATAATTTGAAGTGAGGCTTAGTTCCAGGATTAAGGAAGAGGAAATAACAATACTTGCACTTAAAGCATATAATGACTTTCATTCAAACACCTAAAAGTAGTCTCCCAATATTAATTATCACAGTACCAGTCTCCCCCCAGCTCTTCCAGGAGAGGATCAACCCTGCATTCCTTTGGCATCCACATTGCCTGCTTGGGTCTGTAAAGAATTCAGAACAAAGCAGAAAGTACTACCCCTCTTTAATTATTATGGTAACTCTTAATTGACAGGAATAAATTCACCCACACAGGGACTGAGTGCCATTTATATGTTGGCTTTTTCTAGCAGAGAAAAAATGGGATACTTTTCTATAAAGCTACTGCACTACAGGGGCTTGCAGTATAAAGCAGAATTAAATGAAATTAAATTAAATTATATTAAATAAGATGCATAATTAGTCAGAAATTATAAGAAAACCTGGGAGTCTTGACTCCAAGTCTTCTGTCCTGAATCACACACTAAAACATGGCTTTTCATTCCTTCTGTAGCACTGCTTTTCAAGAGGATAGGGAATGGAAATACCATCTCTAGGTGAAGTGACTTGGAATGGCCCTGTCCCGTAGTCACGGCTCAGATCACCTAATGCTGAAAAGCAGAGTAGTCATATTCAAAACATTCAAGGAACCAGGTACCTTGGTTTTGTGACCACGTTTGCAATTTAATCCATCAGTATTGGACTTCTATGTAATCAAAGTACAAAGACGAGAAAATATCATCAATATGCATAAAATACCTTTCAGGCTTACATTTGGGATTGGTTCAAAACCCTTCTGGTCCTAAATCTCTTTACTCTATCCTGTATATAGAATCATACAATCACAGAATCACTTCGGTTGGAAAAGACCTCTAAGATCATTGAGTCCAACTGTTAATCCAGCACTGCAAAGTCCACTGCTAAACCATGTCCCTAAGGACCACATCTACATGTCTTTTAAATATCTCCAGGGATGATACATAGACTTTAAATATCTTACTCCTACCCCTCACTTCCTGCCCACTAGATATATGCTAGAGATACTGAAATACACCTTAATTTACAGAAACGGGTAAAAAAAACATCTACTAGTTTAAGATACAGGATTGAAAAGTGTGTTTCCCTCCCTGCCTCGTCCAATGTGCTCTCAAGCAAGCTTTACTGGAGGAGGATGGCCTTGAGCTGAAGGCACAGGGCAGGCTGCCAGGAAATCCGAGTTCTATTCCTGGCTCTCCTACAGATTTCCTTGGGCAAGGCAATTAACCTTGTGGAGTACACTTTCAATGGAGGTGAGGCCCAGCTTCTCTTTCTGCATTCATAACATTTTCAATGGTGAAAATGGAATTGTAGAAGCAAGAATGAGTGCCTGTACTTTTCTCTACCTGATATGTTTTCCCTGTCAGGTATTTGGATGCACAATTGCTGATAACTATGCTAGTAAAAAATACTAAGAATTCAAACACTGCAGGTGCAAAAATGCCTCCTGGTGTTGCCACAAACAGTCTCGGTGCTCAGCTTCCTCATACATAAAATGGGCATTGAGGACTGTAAAATCAAAGTACACAGCCCAACGGAAAACGCATTTTTAAAGTTCTTGAACACCTGTTCTCTGAGATAATGAAAAGGAAATAGCTAAGAATTTCAGTTTGTCTTTCACTAGAGATGCCCTAATTTTACTTTATTCATTTTTCACCTGTTAAAATTTCCTCCTTGGGCCTCAAACAGAATAAAAGATTTTCCTTTAAGAAGTCTGAAATATCAGATTAAGTAAAAATATTTTTTTAGCTAAGCTGGTATCTTCTAATATACTTTAACTGAAGTGGAAATGAATTAGAGAATGAGTGAAATATCCTTTTGGTAATATAAATGCATTTGAGAAAAGAAATATCATGGCTAAATTTTGTGCTGTGGTCCACTTCAAATAAATGGTGCCGTATCTATTTATACTAACAAGGAACAGGACTCTGAAATTCCAAGGAAGAACACTACTTGCTTAGACAAACATCTAAAGAAATGAAGACACACACCTCTCTGAACACTGGTGAGACAGAACATATTTTTAGTGATTTTTTTAAATGCATTTTGTACAAGCATAGAAGATGATTTTTTTCCTTTCCTAGAATGTTGAATAGAAAAAAAAAAGCAAACAACCAAAAATTGGCAAAAAAGAAAAGAGCATCTGTTAGCCATAGGAGAAAAGTTCAACAATCACTGCTTTTGTCAAAATTTTCAGGTTTTGAGAGATGATTTCTTTTACAGATCATCTGAACTGGAACGTAAATATATAAGTATAAAGCTTTTAAGACTTTTAATTCATGTCCTTTATCCACTTCTTAAGTTTAGGAATTTTAAATGAGAGAGGTCAATAGTCCTTTTCTCATAATTATAAAAGCCCCTTCAGGCTTTTTAGACAACTGAAATAATGAACCCTCTCAGGTGACATTCTTGCCCACACAGATGTAAAACACGTTCAAGAAGGAAGGTATTTTATATTACCAAGTTGCAAAATAGTGTCTATGACCTTCAGAAAGAAGCTAAGGTAGTTTGGAAGATTAAAATAATAGCAACATATGCAAATTTTCATGATGTGCTTTACACTAAGCAGTAACACCACAGATATTACAGTCAAAAGTTGTAAAGACAAAGTAACTGAAAATACGTTATTCTCCCAAGAACAAAAAATTCAGTTTTTATCTGTGCTATTTTCTGTAATTACCTAAATAGTAACTTGTTTATTCATCATCCAATATATGTGACTTAAGTTTTTTACCTCAATCATGGTTTGCTCCAAATGGACCAGGTAGTACTCAATTAAAACAAATACGTGTTCTCCTAACAACAGAATCTCTAGCCTACCTTAGGGATGCACTGGTAAGCACCACATGAATGGGGGGAATCTCTCACACAGAGCTTTCGCTATCTAAAAGCCAGATATGTGTCTTATTTTGTTGTCTATTTTGTCTTCCATCATGTCAAAAGATTGCTGTCTCCAGATGGGAATTCACCACAACTATAACAAAGCCTTTTTTGGAGCAGGATGGACTGTGATGTCAGAGCATCTTTTCTGTCTCTCTACCACCTAGTCAAGAAGCCTGCATGACTTGAGGTGTTATTAACCATGACTTCCCATGGGACAAAAATAACTGCCTGCGTGAGAAATAAGAAAAATGAGTTAAATGGCTTCACATCACAGAGAATGTCACTATCAGACAGAAACTTGACTTAGAAACTTGACTTCGGTGTGCAAAGGCTCAGTGTTCACAGATTCACAGGGTATTTTGAGGTGGGACCCACCAGGATCATCAGGTTCAATTCTTAAGTGAATGGCAGCATGGGGATTGAATCCACAGCCTTGGCATTATTAACACCGTGCTCTAAATAACTGAGCTAACATGGGCAAGAAATAGCCTCAAAACATTGATGGGTCCTCTGAGGCAATGGGATTCTCTTGATACGTATTTCTTCAAAATTCAGAACTTCATTTTCAAAATCTGAAACTTAATGAGCATTAGGAGTCCTTGTCCTTTGGACACAAGCCTTTTGGAATTGCTGGCATGGAAACATCTCACCAATTCCATGTTTAAAGTTTAGTATCTCACTTATGTCCAAACTGCATGGGGAAATAATCTGAAGAAAAAGTTACTATATAAATGCATTTTTGTAGTGATTTTTTTAAATGTGGTTTGGCATTGCTTACACTGACTTTCTGTATAAAGTGGAACTCTGCCCTCATTAAAAAAAAGTACTATAATCATATAATCATCAAATGGTTTGGGTTGGAAGCGACCTTGAAGATCACCTAGTTCCAATGACCCTGCCATGGGCAAAGACACCTTCCACTAGACCAGGTGCTCAAATCCCATCCAACTTGGCCTTGGGCACTCCCAGGTGTGGGACATCCACAACTTCTCGGAACAACTGTTCCAGTGTCTCACCACCCTCAAGTAAAGAACTTCTTCCTATTATCTAACCTAAATCCATCCCTTGTAAAAAGTCGATCTCCAGCTTTCTTGTAGCTCCCTTTGGGTACTGGGAGGCTGCCCTAAGGTCTGTCTGAAGGCTTCTCTTCTCCAGGCTGAACAGCCCCCACTCTCTCAGCTTGTCTAGATGCTGAGTTTTACAGCAGCAGGCATTGTATTTCTGATTTCAAATAAGTTCATTTCCCACCCTGACCTTGTTATCTTCAGGACTTTTATTCAATTAGCTCTCCACATTTAGAAAACTTTTCTGTGTAGCTGAATATATTATTTTCATAAGATTTTGTTAATCTTTACTGTCTTTTCTATTGACAAGGGTCTTCTTTCCTTTGATAACTTTGCAAAGTACACATTATTGCACTAAAAAGATCATCTGATGTCTCATATGCTTGTGATAAACTGCACTTCTTGCCCTCTTTGCTTGGGCTCTCCCTCCCCCTTCTCAGTTTTATACTAGTCAAAAAAGATTTACTTCTCTTCTAAAAAATAGTATATAAATAAATACACTGTGAGTCACAAACATTAAGTACTTAATTTGAACCAGCAGAAAGACCAGCTACCGGAATTCTACAGTGGTCTGCTAGCTCGTATGTCTCTGCATGTGCATATTGAAGGAAACAGCAGAAATAATACTTTACAATTTGATGAACAACATATGACACAGAACCTTAGACTCCCAAAAAAGGGGTTACAAACTTAGGGAAATGTAGAATTCTGACCTCTCCAAGAAAAAAACCCTACACAGTCCTTATTTTTGTTGATACTGAACCATCATCCTTAAGACTTGAGATACAAATAAACTGGATTAAGGAAGAATATAATTATTAAGGATTAAACTGAAGTATGGGTGGAAAAAAGGACATTTTCTGACTACATGTTGGATGTCTAAACAGAAAGGATGATGCTATACCATATGCTTTCAGGCAGACTCCTTCCTTGATTTCAACTACATGCTTTGCTTATAGCTGACACCATAATGGCTTATAATAATTTAATCACATTTCTTTTTGAAGCAAAATGTAACATCACTCTCCATTTTATCATGCACAGAGGAGGAACCTGTGAACTTAATTTAAACTGGAAAGCAAGAAAAAAGAGAAGGGGGAGAAAAGGTATATTTGATTCTCACTCTGTAGAATTATCTCAATGAAAGCTGAACATAGGAGCATTATCTCTGAAAATCACAAGAAGCAATCATGTAAGGATATGAAAGAAATGAAGAAGAAATGAAAAGACTATGCTTTCTACAGGCACAACAGCAAAGTAATACTAAGTTTGAAAATATGCATTAGTTTCAAAAAGTAGGTGAAACTGTAGTAAGTATTGGTTTCATAACTAATGCATACAACCTACTAGATAACCAGTAATTCTCATTTCTGAAAATCAGGTTCTTGACCTCACAAATAGCCCATTCCATATTGAATGCTCCACTGATACTGCCTATTCTTTCTTCCTCATAAAGATACAAGCATAAAAGGGAAACATTCCATCCTACAAGATGCCACAAGTGCTGTATCAGCCCTTTTCGCAAAAAACTCACCTTAGTTTCTGACTATGAATGCCTGGAAGAGAAAATCTTTTTAACATTTCAGACGGCTGCCTTTTCCCTTTTCCCCAAACTCTTCAACCATCCCTATTCACCTGTCACACACTCCTAATTCAGTGGGGACAGCCTGACTGTTATACAGTAATTACTCTCATAAACCAGGTATTTTTGCTGTTTTCTGTGGGATTGCTCCCAAGGTGAGGATCAAACAAGCAACGTGCAACATCCACATATGCAAAGTTCAAGCCAGATGGGAGGAACCGATCCTGGTTTTACTGCACTTGGCATTTGCCTTCCCCAAGCTGCTTATGAGAAGATCATCAGCATAGGCATGTTTCAAAAGGCCACTTTTTTTTTCTAATGCCAGTGAGCTTCTTCATGAAGCTCAAAAAACTGCCTGAAACCTCAAAAAACCTGAAAACTGCCTGACTTAAAAACTACAGGTCTGAACAACTCATCTAGTATGCAGTGGTCTCTTTTCTGCAAATAAATATCCTGGGGTACATTACCACTGACAATGCTACAGAGCTAGTTCTGACAGTGGCTGTTAAAGCCAACTTCCCTGTGTATAGTGGCTGATGCTATGGAGAACCTTAGCTGTAGTTTTCAGTACCTTCTGGTGCTGTTTGAGCTTCTGCAAGCATGTACTTTTACATCTCTTTAAAGAGCTACGCAAAAGAACTGAACAAAATGAAGGGAAAACCAACAAGACTGCCAAGAGGAAAGAGAACACAGAGTGAAATAAGGGATGGAAATTGAGATGGGTGGAGGAGGATTTGAAAAAGATGTTTAAAGAAAAATGTTGAGCAGGGAAAGGGAAAGGGAACTGGAAATGGGAAATCAGAAATGTTAACTTGTGATGGAGCACACAGCCACATCTTCCTATCTTCTAATACTCAATCACATTTTCCAAGTGACATCCTAATCACTTTTCTTATGGAAGCCCATGCACAAGTGAAAGACATGCAAATGAGAGGTTCACCAGGCAGACCCTCACTAGCTGTAAACATCAGTGAGAACTCAAGAGTTTCAAGTACCTAAGACTGAAATACTTTCATAGCCAAACAATAAAAACACATGGGTCTGATAGAGACATCTACAGACTAAATGGGGCCAGGAAAAGCGGAAACTTTTAATGAAACATATTACCGCTCACTACAAATATATGAGGCATGAAAATGGCTCTGAATGGAAAACCTTAATTCTAAGTGCAAGTATCCTGCTGTTCATCTGTGCTCTTTTGCACTGGATTTCAGGAAAATATGCATGTTTCCAGGCAATGCAGAAAAGAGCATTTTGGTCTTTAAACTTTATCTTGTGCACCCTGCATCTGAATCTTATCACCTTCTGATGTCTGATAGTGCTCCTTTAACCTTTGTTACTCAATTACTGAACCAGTTATCTCATTGTTACTCTCCTTTGAAGGAAGAGTTGTGCCTCTTTTCATGCTGATAAGAGACACATAAATATTCACTCACAGCAAACATTTAATTGTAAAGTGTCTTGAGTAAACTACCAGAGTCTAAAGGTAGGAAGCTGTGGTCAACTTCTTTGCTATCTTAACCCTTTAGCCAATCCACCAGAACAAACAGACACAGAAGATGGATGCTCTTTTTTACCAATTAAATTACTGTTCTCTAAAAGAAAGGACTTTATAACATGCTTTATAACACAGCAAATAAATTAGGAAGTGAAATACCTACCCATTTTCTGGGCCGGCCTCTGGGTCGCTTTTCACCAGTGGCTTCTGCTTTCTGTGAAAGTAAAAGAAACACAACATATTTTATACCTTAGCATTACTTAACAGCCTCAGTAACTAGGAACTCCTTTCCTGTAACTTTAGCTTCAATTATACCTCTTGGGTGGCACCAGGCCCCCCACCTAATCTATGTGTTTTCTGGTAGAATGGGATTATGTTGCTTTTTCTGACATTTCCTAGCCAGTGTGGCCAGGCAATGCCTCACCTGCACCCAAGGGTGTTCCCAGCCCTGATCCACACTGTGTCCAGGGCCATGGAGGAGTGTGCCCACACACCCCCAGCTGCTGAGTGCCCGCAGCAGAGCCTGGGGTGCCCTGGCCTAGGTCAGCCATGGACCTGCAGGCTGAGGGTGCGGACGTAGAACAGTTGGGAAACCTGTGAACCTCCAACAACATCAAATCTAGTCTTTCACAGGGCATCAGAAAGTACTTGAAGATACCAAATTAAAAATACAGCCTGTTTCAAGCTTGATCAAAGCAGTTTATAGCATAGCAGCTACAATTCCATTTTTAGTATCAACGTATTCATACATGAAACTAATTAGGACAGAGTACCACCATGAACATGTCTGTGTTCATATTGGAAAATAATTTCTCTACTTTTCATGTGAAGTTTTCCAGGAAAAAGTACATCTTTAAGCTGTAGTTAACCTTTTACTGCCCAAGACACTTTTTCCATTTCCCAGCTTTAAGGAAACAGTGTGGAATAGGCCCTAAAAGTGACAACTGTATTTATGTATGCCCAGCAGTTGTTCCTGGAGCTCAACGTAAAGAAAATGGGTTCTTTTATAGACTCTTCCATTAATTCACTGTGTGACATTGTGAATACTACTACTAATACCAGTACTTATCCCGCACACTAAAAAACTAAGAGTTTAAAATGAAAAATTCAGGTTATTTTCTCTAGCCAGGCTATGCCCATCTGTATCTCTAGCTAGGCTATGCCCATCCATACACTTCATCAGGTAAATAATCCTGCTCCACCCAGGGTGATGAGGATTTTGCCACCACCTTTAGTCAGGGCAGGACTTGCCACATACAAAGTCCTCAAGAATGAAGACTTCTAGCACACATGAACTGGGTTTTTTCCCCCCAGTTAACTGTATGTGTATTTGATTTGCCCTTAGAAACCAACTGTGCCATTAAATAAATCACTTGCTGGTCAATCACTGTAACGTATACTGTAACCTAATGCTGTGTAAATCGGATCTCTCTAAAAGAGAACTTGAGCTGAGTAACTAGTGGAGGAATCTCTACAAAAAAACTGCCCTGTGAGTTAAATGCAATTACTTTGAAATAAATACCTCGTCAATAAGAAAGCTGTGAAAAATAAAATTCACACTCCTGAAGGGCAAAATTATCACTCAGACTTGTTAAAAGAGAAACCTGAGCTGTAATCGTTTATACCGATGTTACATGTAAGGTGAAACCCTCTTAAGAGAATACTTGTTAAAGTGCATTTACTATATCCTGTAGCTGTCTATTTCAGAGTTTTGTTTCCTTTAAGTGTTCATTCCTTTATACCTTGTAACCTGAAGGATGCAAGAAAAAAAAAGATATGGTTTAGTTTTGGTAAGCTGTAGCCTTCTGCTTCTATGTTTACTTCATGAAACACTGGGCATAAATCTTAAGAAGAAAATATTGGTTAAAATTGTTCTTAACAAATCAACACCTGACATGTTATCAAAGCACTAATGCAATTTATTTTCTTCTGTGTAATACCGCATCTGAAGGAAAGACCCTTTTCCAAAACTCTATTCAAAAATAATTAATTTTTGGAAATAAAAACTACTTTGGCCTCATAATTAAAGTCCCTACAAAGCTGACACAAATTTTAACTACAACATATAATCTAGTTTGATGGAAAAGAGAACGTGAAAGATTTCTTTGCATAACTAATCTTTGCTTCCTACCACAAACTGTGGCACAGTGTGGCTGCCTGCCATGAGCAGTGCTGCACACTACCACCACCAAAGGTCCATGTCAGAAGCAGCTAGTGTTCCTGCTGGCTAGTTTGGGTATTGGGTTTGTCAAGTGCTTGGGGAACTTGAACACTGAAAAGCACTATATTCCTGCATTATATGACTTCCACCTCATGTTCAAAGAAAAACAATTCCACAGCTCTTATCAAAACCAAATCTTTCCCAGAGGTGAGCTGAGCAAACAGCCAGGCATGCCAGAGATGATGTTTGGATACAGAGAGATTCTCTAAGTAAATAGCAAGGTTTTCACAGACTAAACTGCAGAAAATGAATGACATGAACCTCCAAAGTGGACATTTTAACTCCTTTCCAAGAGAAGAGAAAGACAAAACACTTCTGGAACAACCAAAAGTAGTAGCAGCACAGTGGTCCTGATAGAGATACAAAGTTTAGGAAAATATTCCACCTCCTTCCCTCTGGACTTTTTTTAGCTTGCATTTTGCTAAAATACAGCCTGTATTTTCTCTAACAGCATAAGACTGTCCTTTAATTCAAGCACTTGAAGATTTGTTTTACTGTGCGTTAGATCAATAATACGTTTTTCCATGAAAGTGCTAAAACATTGTCTTTCCTCTGAACAGGTATTTGCATCATCAGAAACACTCCAGTCTGTTGGCTCCTTGCTTTACTTGAAGTGTTACCTCTGAAGCTAGGGGCAAATCCAGAGAGAGCCCCAGGCAACCCATAGACGGTGTTTGTTCAGGGGTTTTTTTAACATTTGGTGCTATTACGCTGTGCGGTGTGACCTTGCTCTATACAGCTAAGAAATGAAATCACCAAACTTAAAGAAGGGGTGGGTATGTTACCAAATGCAAAATGTATTTCATGAAAAAAATATGGAAAGTATTATAAACAATAATATGAACACACCATTTTTGCAATGTCACATTTTAGGAACAGAACTAAATTTACTCACGTTTAAGAGCATGATCTATATGGGAAATGTTTTTTATTTGTCCCAGGTGAGAAAGATTGTCATTCCAGTCACGGCCATCAGCAAGCAAGTTAACAGTCCCCGGGCAGATTTGCAATCTACCTAAGCCCTGTACCACAGGGCCATCAAACCCTGCTTCCAAACAGCTTCTCTCAGCAACCCTACGACTTGACAGCCCACCATCTCTGCCTCCTTATTGCAAAAATGTGCTGTACCCAGACAGAAACTGAGGCTGTACTACAGAAAGCAATTAACAAGACAAGACAAAGCTAAATAATTGAATGGTCATAAAGTGCTCTTTGGGCATCTACATATCGTCAAGGAAGACCTCAAAAGCAACAGAATCCAAATTTGAAGAACTCTTACCTACTTTGCAAAATGATTTGCTGGAGATCTCAGATAAAATGTATCAGAGCTTTAAGTCAGGTGAAGTAAGTGAGAATTCTCAGGAGGAAGATCACTGTTGTCAAGCAATGTCAAAAGACCTTGCCCTGGAATGTGTCCCTCTCAAGAAACCCTCCAGCTTTTCAGTCAAAAAACACTCTTAAAAAAACCTTAGGCATTGGCTAAGTAAAAAATATCACAGTTTCCATGTCCTGTTTTATCCATTTTAATTCTATACAAGAGTCAATCTTCTGCTTTTCCCATCTTGCTCAAAACATCTGATTTTGAGGTCTCTTATTTTTTCAGTGCAATAACCATGGTACAATCACTTGATAAATTTGATCTTGTTTTCCCTTTAAGCCTGTAATGACTGGTGTTGGTGAAAATGAATGAAGCATGGAGAAGCCAACTAGATTTTCATGAACCAATTCAGGGCAGAGTCCTGGTCACATCCACTTTTCTGGTCTTTTTTTTTTTTTTTTACCTTTGGACTGCTTAACCCAGGGACATGTCTTTCTACATACCAAACTCTGGCCATGTAATGTAGAGACAGTAGTAAGTGTAGTCACACACAAGATCACAAGTTCTGGTTTTCAGAGGACAATGGCATCAAGATCCATAGGCATTTTCAGTGAATCTTAATACACCAATAACGATAAGAAAACTCAACATATTTTAGCTGAAGGCAAATTTTACCAAAGAGCTTTTACCATTGTATATTCTTGGGACATCCCTTGACAATTTCTTTAAAGACAATTATATAGTAACTATTACTCCTTTTTTAAACCTTACAAAAGTGTTTCCTGCTCCCAAATAGGTGAGTATTTATGCCTAATACAGTACTTTTGTCAAGACAAACTATAGGAGTTAAACAACGAGAAAAAAGCCCTAGAAAAGGAAATGCAATGGGCAGGGAACACAGCTCAGCCAAACAAATAGAACTCAACTACAGAACACCCAGGAAATTGAAAAGAAAGATCTCCACTAGGATCTTTCGGGGTGGGGGGGGCGGGGGGGGGGGAAGTTCTTTAAGGAAAAAAAACCACTTCACAATTTACTATTTTTTTTACAAATATTTTAAGTGAGTAACAGAATAACCTTTTGAAAGACACAGACAGCAATAACAACCTAATTTTGGAGATTCAAGTGCAAGGTGATCAGGAGTCTTTTTGTCTCTATCTCTTGTCATCTGCTAATACATTGTGTTCCTTCTGTTAGTGAAAATTAAACAACTGAGAAATGGTTTTGCCTTCTATAAAATACAGTTTACCTCTGGTGTCTAATTTATAAAAACTTAGGCATGTGTGATATGCAAGGCTTTAAGAAAAAAACCCAAAAAGCATATTACCTAAAATTAGAGTAATTGCCACATTATTAGCTGTTCAGTTAGTTTTGCAACATTCTGTATGCATTGTCAAGTTTCACATTGCTAATTTCCTAACAAGCACAGTTTGTTTTCAGATGCCCCAAGGCCAGTTTACTAAAACCAAACACAAACTCTGAAAGCTTAAAAAAAAAAAAAAAAAAATCCTGTGAACCAATAAATTTTAAATACACAACACAACCATGATTCCAGGGTAAATTGTCCATCAACTGATCTAAGGGTATTTCCTTTTTGAAGTATAACAAAACAAAGCCCCAGTTCTGGAGTATTTTTAACTCACTGCCAGTTTGTCCAATACATTTTTAATTGTGATGTGCAATGCTTTGCAAGAGAACACCCAATCAATTAATCATGAGTGCCTTCTCATGGCTGCTCGGTGGGTTCTCCTGGTCGACTTTATCTAACATGTTGTGAACACTCTAAAGCATTTCAATGAGCTCCCTTTGAAACACACAGGGCACACACTATTCTTTAGAAATTCCAGCAAATTCCAGTTGCGTGTATAGCACCCAGGTTCACATGTGGAGGGGCTTAAGCTAAGATAGTCAGTTCTCTTTCTGAGAGTTGAGACAGGCTGGAGAAAGTCTTAATAAATGTATGTATGCATATGCATGTGTAAATATGTTTACCACAAAATCAAACATATAGCTCACTCTTTTTAGAGGTGACACCCTCACCACCAAATGAAGCTCTCTTACAGTGCCAAAACCTTCCCATTCACATTACTGTTAGAAAAACTATCGGAATTAATATTACATTAAAGATACTTTGAGATGCCTACTGAGAAGCTGAACCATTTTAGAGAGGGTTAATTATCAATTTGGAAAAAGAGCTAAAATATTTATTTGAAATGTGATCCCAGTCTCTTTCTTCTAGTAAGGCTTTATAAGTGTTTTATGTTTTAGAGGATTTATCAAACATTTATATACTTTATCTATAAACCTAGAAACCAGTAAGACTTGTAATTACATACCCCTCAAAGGGGTTTTTTTATTATGAAACAAGACATGTGGTCTTTGGTCAATTTTTTACATTAGCAACACCCAAAAGGGTTTGCTTTAATTAGAGCAGTGACTTGATGCATTCTGAAAATCAAAATGTTACAATGAAATTTCTCAGTTTTTAAATTAGATTAATAAAACACAACTGTGTACCAGAATCATCTGGAAAAGTCTTGATTTGATAAACCTACACATATATGAATGTTTTAAAGTTATTTTCCATTTATATTGATTTCCAAATCACTCATGTAAATGATATAATGTTAGTATTTCTTTTAGAAGTATCTTTTAAAAACACATTTCTATGAATTACTTAAAATCTAGTCTTATTATAAATGTTTCTCCTAGGAAAGTCAAGACTCCTAGAAGTAATATTTAAAATACTAAAGCTCACATTTGGATTTCTTAGATTAATAAAAAACTGCTCTCTCTCTTTTGAAGAGTGCCATTTAAACAATTTTAAAGTGAATCTGAGGAACACTTTTACTGTAGAAAAAAAAAAAAATCAATATTTTAAGCACATTACCTTGCAGAATAGCTTTGAGATTTTTTCATACTTAATCTGTAAAGCATTCTTTACTAATTCATTAATTTCTTGCTGCTTTTTTCCAGTCCAGAAAGTTTAAAAAAAAAAAAACCAACCAATTTTGAATTTAAAGACAGTTGGAAAAGTACCTCAAACAAATGTTGAAAACACTTTAAACAAAACAGACATGAAACCATAGTCACCTTCTAATGATTTAATATTTATCAGTAGTTGCTATAGCAATTTATAACACTGAAAACTATCAAACTTAATATGGCCAGTACCATAGGCATATTGAAAAATGAACCATAATTAGATGAGGACACAAATACCTTCCACACTGTTTTGTCACATTACTCCTTAAAAGAATCTCATACACTTAAGCACTACAGTTCACCACCAGATTTTGTAAGCTTTTGTTTCTAATTTAGTACCTGTAAACTAGTGCTAACTGCTGTATAACCATCAAGATAAACAAATCTCACATATTTGTTTTCAAGTCTATGTACAACCATTTGCCTAAATATTTCCTACAGGAGGGTATGTATGATTTGCCTTGATAACACACCTTTTTAACGGCTCTGCTTTCCCCAATTCAAATAAAATTTAGTCACATTTTCCTGTTGTATTTGTGATGTAAAGTCCATGCACTAAATGTAGTGACTTCAGGGAGCTTCTCCCAGAGCCAAACGCATTCAGAACTACCAGAATAAAAGTTTGCTCCCATCACCAAGCAGAAATAGTGGTCCAAGAGACTAATAGCACTTCCAGTAAAAGTCTTTTTGAAACTGATTACTAAACAAGATATAGCAGGCTTTTACTGTAGCTCACAGTTTACTTTACCATCACATTTTAAAGCTGTAAATTTCAATATATGCACTTATTTCCATCAACACGTAATTGGATTTACTTCTAATTAACTTATGTTTGACAAAACACTTAGCTTTAATATACAAATTTGGTCTGTAGTAGTAACAACTGTAAGTGGGCAAGAAATTAATCTTCCTCTTACAAAAATCTTAATAAAGAAAATAATATCCTTATCCTGAATATTGACTTCCCACACTTCCTTAGAGACAGGACATCTCATGGTTTCTCACCAAATACATTTTGTTATTTCACTAATCTGCACACTACTAAAAAGGCAAGCTGCCCTTATTCTGTACTTAGATTCTGTACTTAGGGTCTTCATGTTAATTCTAATTTTTAAAATGCACAATTTATGCTTTATATAGCTTCCATTATTAAAAGGGTTCCAACCCCACAGTTCACAGCCTAAATGATCGGATTTTTTGCTACCATCTGACGAAAAAACAGGATTAGTAATTCTTTCCCTTTAATAATCTCACCTTCTGAGCTGCTTTAGAGGGGCTCTTGTTTTTGCTTCCTTTGGGTCTTCCTCTTGGTCTTTTAGGAGATGGTTCACCAGTTGGTTCCTAAATACAGGAAAACATGCTATTGTGGCAAGAGGCTACAACTAACCCAGACAATCTGAAGGATAAACTATAACTGAGAAGTTGCTTAAAAAAGATGAATTAACAGTATCAATAAACAACATAATATTAAAAATGCAACATGAAAAATTAAACAGGTAAAGGAAAAATATATTTTGCACAACAAAGGAGTTTAACTTCTCTTGCAATTGCATTAAAAAACTTGGAAAATTGTGCATATTTTAACATTTAAGTTATAGTAAGAAACACATTTTTTAAAGAAGATAGCTATGATTTCCTTCATATAAGAACAGTTACTCAAAAAATAATAGTTACCCATTTAATTTCAATTGCATTTCATTATAGGAAGATATAATTATCACATGTAGTTTCTAGAACAAACTTTTTTGGGAAAAAAAGTTAACTACCAGCATATTGTAAAGTAAGCTGAGACCATTTCTCTCTCAAGGGGGGAATTTTTCTGTTGTTCTGCAGTCGGCATTATATTCACACCTATTCTAAAGATAATTGACTTGTATTAAAACGCAAATGTACAAGTTTCTTCAGATAGAACACTAGTAAGCCATAAAAACTTGACCAAAGAAAAATCTGAAACAAAATCCCAACTCTAAAATTACTCGACAGGAACACTGATTATTTTAGCTAGTTTCTTTACCAGTTCCTTTGCCTGACAGTAAATAACTAGTCCTTAAAACTGGGTATGAATTACTAAGAGTTCAGATTCCAAATATTTATTCAGTGAATCATAAACACTATAAAACCCTTCTAGTCTTGAATATTATACATTTCATTCAGATTACAGGATGTGGTAAAACTAATTAAATGCAGTTTGTTAACTTAAACCAGTTTAAACCCTTTCAGCCTTTATAATTCCCGGGTAGCTTAAGGGGAGGCTGGTGAGGGGACTCCCCAAGTGCTGCAGCTCAGTGGCGAGCCCCGCAGGCACTGCACATCTGGGCTGAGCACGTCGAAGGAGAAGCGTATTTCTTTCACTTCCATACATTCAAACGCTATACGAGAAAAAAAGGAAAAAAAAAAGAAAAAAAAGAATTAAAAAAAAAAAAAAAAGGAAGCCCTGGTGCAAGCCCGCAGGGTCGGTAGGTGCCGGCTGCTGGGCCTGGGAGAGGGCAGCCAGGGGGTGAAGCAGGAAGGGGGACAGAGCCCGTAGCCGGTCTGGTGGAGTGAGTGTCACCGCGGGCAGAGCGAGAAAACGGGGGGCTCTGCTTTTATGGCATTCCAAAAAGTACTTTCTGTGCAATTTACAGGACCCTATCGGGGAGGGGGAGGGGGAGGGGAGGGAAGCAAAGCAGACGGGTTTCCCCCGGCTCGGACTGTGCTGCTCAGCTCTCTCCGTGTTTCGAGCCCCTCGAAGGCTCTCGTGGCAGTGGGGCTGATGCCAAATGAATGGGAGTAAACACGTTTAAAGCCCGCGGAAGCTCGCTTTAGAATGAGCTCCATGGACAGCCCTACTTCTCATTCGTGACTTCCGAGGGAGGCAGGGAAAAGGCTGCGGGCGGCTCCGCGCTGCCCCCGCCGAGCTGCGGGATTAATTGGTTGCATCCGCAGGCAAAATCCTCCTTCGGCGGCGCCGGCGGAGGGGCTGCAGAGCGCGGGGGCTCCCCCCGGGCCCCTCACCCGGCGGCAGGGGTTGAGCGTGGCTCGGCAGCTTCAGGCGATGCGACAATGGCACTTCGGGAAAGGAAGGGAAGGGAAGGGGGGTGGGGGTGGGCATAACGCATGGATCTAGCAACCTTAGCGCGTATTCAGGTCTTGCAAGTCAGAAAGAGTAGCCCAGCGCGTCCCTTTCGGGGCCCAGGAGGAGGCTGTGGGTGTGGATGGAAAAGGAGTAGAGGGGTCCGCTCCCCGCGTCCAGACACGGCAGCGTTCCCGTCGCCTCTCGACCTGCCTGGGAAAGCGCCGCAGCAAAGGCAAAAGGTGTTGCAAATGCAGGGCAAGCCCCCTCCGGCTACCTCCCCCACCTCCATCGGCAACGGGGGCACCTCTCTGCATACGATGACGGGGCCGAGGGGGGGAGGTGGGGAAGGGGGGAAAGCCGGGGGGGGGCTGGAAAAAAAAGGCGAAAAAAACTATGCGACTTTCTAGACACCCTCCTCTCCCCCAGCCCCAGGATCTAGGGGCAGTTCAGGGGCTGGGCTGGTCAAGATCGGAGGCGGCAGCAGCGCACGGTGGGACCCGACACATGCACACACACACACACACGCACACGCGCGCGCACACACAGATTGAGATATTGCGAGCGCTGAGAGAGGAGGGAGACAGGAGAGCCCCGTTCCTTGCTCCTCGCTTTCGCAATTTCAAAATCAGCTCGAAATGACCCAGCGAGCGCTGGTTGGTCGGAGCCGCGCTGCTCCATGTTCCCCATTTACATTGAAAAGCCCCAGCTCGCTCCCTGCACAATAGTGAAAGTCCCGAGGAGGCTCCGCGGCTCAGCCACGGGCAGGCAGCGCCCCGTCGCTCCGGGCCCCGGGGTCCCCCCGGCGGGGCGCCCGGCGGAGCCCCTCGCTACGCCTCTGCACCACCTCGCCGGGAAGCAGCGCACAACAAAGCCCCCCCGCCCCGTCACCAGAACTCCTTCACTTGCAGCACAATACGTACATGTACATGCCTATAACACTATAGATCTGCGGCTCTACGTATCTATACGATACTGACTTGTGGTTGTTTCCTGGGTCTGCCTCGTCCTCTCTTCTGAGGCTCTGCGGTTGCAGGTTGCTCCTGGGCAGCAGTGGAAGGCTGACCGGGTCCCTCACCTTGTGCACTCATCGTGACTTCTGCTGCTCAGCCTGAAACCAGTCTCTCCAAAGCACCTTGGAAGGGGGGGAATCAAAACGAGCTCTTGCTGCTTTTGCTGCTCGCTGCCACCACCACACCGGACGTCCTGGTGCTGCCAAAAAGGAGAAGAGAAGGGGAGGAGGAGGAGGAGGAGGTGATGGTGGTAGTGGTGCTGGTGGTGGTGGAAGAGGAGGGGGAATGAATCTCTCTTACAATTTAGGAATGGTTAGTAACATGAAACAAATTAAGAGGGGAGGTTAAAAAGAATTTTAAAAGAATAATAAGAAGAAGGAAAGGCAGAGTAAATTGCAACCCTGGGAATGCAAGGAGAGAGGGAAATAGTCCGAGGGTAGTCGGGAGCAAACCAAGAAGGGGAAAAAAAGTCCTACAAATTGAAAGCAAGTGGTGGCTATCGCGCTTAGATCGGATCAGGACAAATTAAGATAAGACACACTGAAAATGGACTGAGAACACTGCACAATCTTGCCAGAAGCATGCACCCTGGGAAGACGGGGATTTCGGCAGCAGCGGGAGCAGCACGCAAAAGGAGCGATCATTTAAAAAATAATAATAATAAAACGATTTGGGAGATTGGGAGGAAAAAAAGGGGGGAGGGGAGGGCGGTCCTGGGTTGGTGTCTGTGATGCGAGCTGCTAGGACTGGAAATATTATTATGCGAGTCCTGCCCACGGACTAAACTAGGATGAGGGTTAAGGGAAGAAAAAAAAAAGGAAAAGAAAAGAAAAACCACCTTTACCCGTGGGTGGAAAAAACAGGAGGGGGCTGTAGGGGAAAAAAAAAAAAAAGAGGAGGAGGCAGAGCGAAAACCCGGCGATGGGGGGCTGGCGGTCGGCCAGATAAAACACGAGCAGCACGGCAGCCGGGGCAGCGGCGGCAGAGCGCGCCGCCGCCTCACGTGTCCCGCACCGGCCCGGCCGCGCCGCCACGGCAGCTTTAAAGGGCCAGCCCGGGCCCCGGTGCTCGCGGCCCCGCACGCGCCCGCGGCC
>WBMZ01014156.1:0-68927 GCA_013400975.1 Atrichornis clamosus | reverse complement strand
CCCGGAGCCGCCGCTCCCGCTACCGCTGCCGCTGCCCCTCACGGCCGTCGGGGCCGCGCGCGCCGCCGGCGCCCGCGCACGTGACCACAGCGGGGGGGGCGTGGGGGGGGCAGAGCGGCGCCGCATCACGTGACTCGCCAGGGAAGCTCTGCAGCGGGGGGCGGCCCCCTCCCTCTTGACCGTTCGCGCGCGCTCCGTCACGTGGGCGGCTTCTGCCTCCCGATTGGGCGCCGCGGGTGTGCGGGCGCGTGCCACGTCCCTCTTGGCCGCTTGCTCCCCCCGCCAGGTGGGTCGCGGGGTCACAGGAGCAGTTTGGTAGGAAAACATCCCTGGGATCATCGAGTTACATCTAGGACCCAACACCACCATGTCAACTAGACCACAGCATTGAGTGCCACGGCCAGTCTTCCCTTAGAGACCTCCAGGGAGGGTGACTCCATCTCCCTGGGCAGCTCATTCCAATGTTCAGTCATCCTTGCTGAGAAGGAATTCTCCCGAAGTCCAACCTAAACCTCTCCCGGCGCACGTGAGACTTCGTCCTCTTGTCCTGCCCCTTGTTACCTGGGAGAAGAGACCGATCCCCACCTGGCTACACCCTCCTTTCAGGCACTTGTAGACAGCCATAAGGTCTCCCCTGAGCCTCCTTTTCTCCAGGCTAAACAACCTCAGCTCCGTCAGCCGCTCCTCACAGGCCCTGAGCTCCAGACCTTTCCCCAGCTCCGTTGCCCTGCTCTGGATCCACTCCAGCACCTCAGTGTCCTTCCTGAACTAATGGCACCTGTCTGCCCCCGCATCGTCTCCGGCGCGAAGCCGAGGGCAAAACGAGGTGGGCTGCGACCAGCCCAGGCTTCCTACCCTGGCTGCAGCCGAGCAGAATCCGCCTGTGGCAGCATCCACTGCTGAAGGCTGGAGCCAGTAGTATCTGAGTCCAGATGGATCCCAGAGACAGGGCTAAGGGTCTACTGACACAGTCACATAGCGACTTCTCTTCGTTCAAAGCTATTTAGGCAGTCTATAAACCCCTGCTAGACCTTAGCATTGTTACAGTCTTGTCCATTTACTGTTCTGTTTCAGTACCTGCAGATCAAGACAGAGCTGTGCGGAAGGATCCAGGAAAGGGAAGATTGGAAACTATTCTTCCCAAGAGGGCACTTTTGTTAACACAAAGTTGTTACCAGGAAATGGCTTCCGCCTTTCTCAAAATTTGCTTCTTTTTCTGAGGGTGGGTCAGAAGGCAGCTGGGGGCTGCAGGGAGTGGGGAGGTACTAGATCTGAAACATAAAGCAGTAGGGTCGAGCCCATTGGAAGTATCAATCACTTTTTAGAGGTGGTCAATCTAGGAGAAAGCTAAATTCAAAGAAGAAATTGTAAGAAGAAAAGAAAAGGAAAGAAAAGAAAAAGAAAAAAAAGAAGAGAAAAGAAAAGAAAAGAAAAAAAAAGAAAAAATTGAAAGAAGAAAAGAAAAGGAAAGAAAAGAAAAAGAAAAAAAAGAAGAGAAAAGAAAAGAAAAGAAAAAAAAAGAAAAAATTGAAAGAAGAAAAGAAAAGGAAAGAAAAGAAAAAGAAAAAAAAGAAGAGAAAAGAAAAGAAAAGTAAAGAGAAGAAAAGAAAAGAAAGAAAAATCAATTTCAGTAACCCAGGAATCAAGTGTGGATGGGTTGCTCTGAGAGGAAATCAGTGATGCTAAAGAAATTTTACCCTGGAATAAGAGGCAAAGAAAGCACAGTAGTAGGTCCAGGGTAAAAACAGAATTTTCCTGCCAAGTTGCTGCTTACTGTGCTGCTGGCATCAGGAAGGTACTGCTGAATACAGTGTGGGAATTCTGGAGCAACAGAAAGAAAAGGCATAAATAAGATACATGGAAAAGTGTCATCAGCACCTCCATGGGAGGCCCAACAGAGCTAGAAAGGGAACATATACAACACTTGTTTTCAGCTTGTGTTTGTGGCTTTGCAAAGAAATTGTCTGTCAAGAACAACTGTCTTTCCTGACATTGCTAGGAAATGGTGCAAAGGTAGAGCTGCACAAACAGAAATGTGATCTTTCTTGGTTCTGTAGGACAGCCCTGCTTAGTTACCATATGCAGAAACCCAGTTGTTTTAACAAGGACCAGAACACAAGCCCTGAGTCAGGGGGATTTTTTATTCACATAGGTTTATGTTCCTTGTTAGTAGTTATCACTAAGTAGTTTTCACACTAATTTTAGTGTGCAATAAGTACTTAAGCAGTAGTTGCAGGCAATTTATACTGTCTGAGCTTTACAAGCAACTGAAACAGCTAAAAAAGTGCTCTGTGTGAAGCAGAAATAATTTTATAATCTCACAAATAACTAGTTTCAGTTCTTTTTCTCTCAGTGTGGCTTTTTATAAAAGTCAGCAATAACAAAAAGCAACCTTCTTCTAACATTTTCTTCAAGGAAAAGGGTTGTGAAACCTGATATCCATCTTGGAAAAGTTGTGACTGACTGGAAACCTTATGAAAGCATGAAAGAGGCCAACAAGGCAAAGCAATGCTATTCAGAGACAAATTTTGTAGAACGAAAGGAATTGTTGCCTAAGACAGCACACAGATAATGTGTGTTGCTGGCTTTGGTGGGTTAGCACAGGTGCTGATTCCTCTCTCTTATGCTGACAGTCTCAGCTTACATCTCTTTTGATAATAGTAGCAGGTGCTATGAAGTGCTTTTCTCAAGTGACCGTGTGGGAACACTTGAGATTCAAAAGGGACAATAGTATGGCATGGAGTTACACCCCAAACCCTAATGCAACCTGAATCTGCAGTTTCACTCCTAAGGTTACGTTGTCAAAACCAGAAATCACAAAGGTGTGCATAGTCATAGATAAACCCAAGTTTTAGGGAATTTATAATCTTGTCAATTGTGAATTTAAAAGTCTGTTCTGTATCTGCAGCTCCATAAGTGACCACAAACAGTGAAGAGTCATGATGGCAGCTGTGACCTATTAAAGGATATTAAAGGAGAAGATTCTTCAAGTGTTTCTTGTTTCTCTCCTCATTAAGCATTTCTTTTTTCCATCAGTTCGTTAACTGTTTTCACTCAAACTGCAGAGTCCTAGGATACAATGCCAGCTAAATCTGATGTGAAAACTGTCTGGAGCCAGATGTGACCTGCTTGAAGCTGGCATCCTGTTCCAGTTCTGTCCTGCTGTGCTCACCATCAGCTTCCTGTGGATGTGAAAGAACAGGCACACAAAGCATATGTACAACTGTTGGTCAGCAAAACCTGTTTCAAAGTGATCCAGCTCCAAAAAGGTGTCAAGGGCCTGAGGGATCTGTGTCCTCCCCTAAACCAAAGCAGGAGCTCTGACGTCTGCTGTTTGGCAGGAGGTGCTTCTGCTGGAGATAGTCTCTCCATGGAGAAATGAGTGGGAAAACATTGACACTCTGTGGCCAGACAGATTAAATGCAGCTTCTGAAATTTCAGTTTTTCATTGCTTTCATCCATTTTACTACACAGAAAGATAGTAAAGAACAGTTTGTAGCTTTTATTCTTATTGATAATTTCCAGTATCTTTTCAGTAAATTTCCTTTATTGGTAAAAAATGTCCTAAATATGCAAGCTAAGACAAAACTAAAAACAAATGATAATGCAAAACCTTGCATGCAAACCCCCTGAATCTGAGGAGCACGGAGTGAGACTCCACTGCTGCTCTGGAGCCTGGCAAGTTTACAAAGTGCATTTTCAGGTCCATGCTTGCACTGTCATTTTAATCACAATTTCTTCCTCTGGAACTGGAACAAGGGAAGGCCACCTTAAGGGGTACTGGATTTGTGTATAGGTAATTTCCTCCAGACTAATTTGGAGAGATGAACTTCATCAGCATACCTCCAAGGTATAATTTTTACTTCTCATAGAAGTAACAGATATTACCTATATTATATTTAGTGCAGGTAGGGAGTATGGTTAAACATCATTAGATTATCTCTGTAGGGCTTCCTCTTGATAGCAGCCAAAAGAATACTAAAAAAAACCCAAGAAAAAGCCAGTCCTTGTTTCATGGCTTTTCCATTCAACAGATGGAGGAGCAAATAATAGGACACAGGAGTCTTTTTTTGGCACACATAACACTGATATTTTTGCAAGTGTAACCATTTTTTGCTCTTTTTTTTTTCTTCAACTAGAAACATTAAGAATAATGAAGAACTGAGATTAAGGCCTTTTACAATAGTCAAGCAGTTTAACTAGTTTCTAAGGCAAAAATGGCATGTATGCAGGATGTAGCATAGATGAGTGTATGACCTAAGCTGGTACAGAGACCAACTGCAAGAAGAAAAGCTAATGAATATTCTCAGGAAAGGGAGTGATGGTGTCAGGATAGGTAAGGATGCAAAAGAAGGTTAGTTTTAAGTTCCCCTGAGGAGACTAAGCTAAGATGTTAGGGGTCAAGAAGGAAGAGATCTGTGAATTTAAGACATAAGAAGAAGGACCTGGAATGAGAGTTTCAGTGGCATAGACAGAAGAATACAGAGCATTGCCAATTTATGGGGAAAAAACTAAAATAATTCAGGTAACACTTGAATAAATTAGTCTACAGAGAGGACCTGCATCCTGGTAAAATTCTAAACAGCTTTGGAAATGATAAATTCAGAGACTAGAGTAACAATATTTATGAAGAATATTCTACAGTCATATACAAAAGACACAGTAATTCCAACAGAAGCCAAAGAAAGGCAAGTATCTTTACTTGCCTCCTCTGCTGTTGCAGCACCTGCCAGCTAAGGGATGAGAACATGAAGGGAAAAAGTCTTTGCTCTGTGCCATATTTTTCCACATTCACCTTTTTGCCAGGGTGCAGTGAGGGGAGTCATGGCAGGGTCTGGTGGTCAGGACCTGTCCCACTGTCCCCAGCCAGGGAGCAGGCAGGGGGGGACATGCAGGAGCACTCCCAGCCCTGACCATCAGGCATCTCCCTGAGAAAAGGGCTGGGCTGAGACTCTTAGGGCCCTGGCATCTCCTCAAGAACTTTCTTTTCTAGCTGTATGAGGCATATGGAAATTGAAAACAGGGAAACTAAACAACAGTCTAAGAAGCATCTGACCTTTCCCAGACACCCTGGAGGTCTCCTCCTCAGAACTTAGCCGTGGCCAGTTCAGTGCTCCTGGCCAAACACCTTCGGGCAACTGGTAGGCACCACAAGCTCTGTTTTTTCTCTGGAGGTTTCTCTGTCTTACTGGCAGCAGGGTGCTCTGAAATGTACAGCCGACAGTGGTCCGGCCCCAGCTGTGCTGAGCAGGACCTCCCACCTGCGGGCATGTTTGTGTCCTAGTAGCTGCTATCCTTCAACACAGGGGTGGGTGCCAGCCAGACAAGTGAAGACTAAGAAGAGACAAGGACCAAGCTTTCTACTTTGAGAACGGTGACATGGCATCAGCAGGGTGTAGCAGGTGACTTCCTGTGCTTTCCAGCTAGAGTCATTCCCTACTGGGAAGAGTTAACTGTGAAAAGCACAAAGCTGATTGCATATCTGCTGCCAGTTAAGCTACCAAAAAACATTTTCCTTCATCATATGTTTGTCCCAATAAGTGAGGGGAAAACAACAACCACAGGATGAGCTGGACTGTGAGAACAATGTCCTATTTCCAACCCCACCAGGAATGCCCTGGGGGTACCAGCACTTCTCAGAGTGCTTGATGGGCACCTGAAGGACAAGTGCTTAACATCTGCTGTGTCTTGTCGTGTGAGTCTTGTCACTGTGAACTTTTGGGTATTGGTACAATTTTAAGTGGTCTTATCTTGTCAAGAGACATCACTGCAGGCAGGCTTTTCTAGGGCATGTCATAGCCTGTGGCTGTCTTGTGTAACTTTCAGACTATGCTAAGCCGTGTTTCAAGCCTCTGGGAATTCGTCTCGGGAGGAAGCAGCTTGCCTTCAGCTGCCAGCTCTCGCAGCTACCCACTGACCCTGATGGAACAGGCAGCTTCCTGGGCATATGCCAAGTGAACTGGCATTAGGATGTTAGCAGGAGAGCACTGGGTGAGCTTCCTGTGGGCACGCCAGAAATCAGGGGCAGAACAAGAGGAATGGACAAGGATGCAGAAAAGTGAAAAGCTGAACTTCTCTAAACCTGAACCATTGCTTTTGGCTTTGTTGTGGTTTTAGCTTGGGGTCCTGGCTAGGTCAAATCCAGTGATCCCTGCAGGTCCACAAGGGACTCTCACGGGCCAAACTTGGAGAAATCCCCTTCAAGGTGACCGTCAGCAGTAGGCTCTCCAGGTCAAGACATCCACCTGTGTCCAGGGCCTCCTTCAGCTCCCAGCAGGCTTTCTCACCAGCTGTGAGTCTGAACATCCCCTCCATCTGTGGTCCTTCCATGTATGATATAGTGAGGAGATCCTGCAGGAAACACGGGCAGGGCTGGCTGGGGGTGGCATTGGTGGCCTTTCTCAGAGACACAAGCAAGTCTGGATGGGGAGGCACACTCTGCCTTCGCTGGACTGAGAGCTACTATTTGTTCCAAGCAGATGCCATTTGGATGAACACTACAGTAAGTACCAGATCTATACCTGTTATTCCTGGCTCTCGTAAGGGTTGTCTCCCTGGAGCTGCCTTCCAAAGAGGTGGCACAGGTTGGACCAAATGACAGTGAATATAGTGATCAGGACAAAATCCCAGTTATGGGAGTATTAGGGGCATGGGAAGGAGGGGGGATTCTCACCTATAGTACTAGTACTGAATATTGCTCTTTGTGATGAATATCTAGGAAGCAGGGAAATGCGTGCCTAAAAAACAGCAAACAAATAAATTGACTGAAATTCTATGAAACTATAAATGAAATTAGCATTGCTCCTGAGAATTCGGGGACGTGAAACACAGGACAAGACCATTTGTTCTGTCCACAGAAGACATAGCTGGAATAGGGGCTGTCCTCGTCTCTGAGCACAACGTCTGAATTATTTAGCATCTGGCCTTTCTGTTCTAGCAATAGATGTACTCAGAGCTCATCTTGTCTGCTTCTACTTTCTTTTCTTTCATTCTTTCTTAAACAGACTTGCAATTGCTCCTATATATTATTTATTGGAAATACTATGCTTTTGTAACATCGCTGTGGGTGGAACAGACTCTGTAGGAACAGTTTCAACCCTGTATTTGGAATAATTGTCAGGAAGAAAGAAAATAGGCTGCAGTTCAATACATAGGGCGTAAGCATGTAAAAAGAAAAAAGAACATAGAGTTTCCTCCATTTGCCTATGAATTACCATATTCTGTGCCTGAGAGGGAATTATGAATAAAACTGTGCCCTAGTTGCATCCTTTATGCTGGCTTTCTTTCTTCTTTTTCCTTTTTCTTTTTTTCTTTTTCCTTTTTTTTTTTTTCTCTTTCCTTTATTTTGTTTGGGTTTTTTTCCGGAAGCAGCCTTCTTCTGTAGCATGTCAGGGAGTGATGCCATCAAAGACTCCATCACATCATATTTCAAATACTCTGTTATTCATTGAATGGTAGAGCCTCCACCTTTGCTTCCTCTATCTGTATCTTAGTTTACTTGAAATAAATTGCGACACTCTGAATGTCTGGTCAGATGAAACAGATGTGTGTCACAGCTGCCTGTCAAGTCTCGGAGAAGACGAGCAGTAGGAAAGGCAGGAGAAACACAAAAAGATCAATTCACTCCACCCACTGGTATGTCTAAAAATACCAACTACACTGACCTTAAAGGACAATGACATATGGGAAGGAAAGTCTTCCCAAAATGGTGAACAAGCAGATCGAGGAGCCAGACACCAGTGTGTGACACTTATTTTGAAAAATTAAGAACATGGACAAAAGGATAACACTCAGGCAGCAACACACACGTCAGGATATGCAGACAGTCCCCTGAAGGCACAGAATCCACTGCACATCGTAGTTCTCTTTTTTATCCCCATCTAGAGAGCTTCCTGCCATTTTGGACTTATGGACTGGTTTAGAAAAGATCACACGTGAGCATATGCTGTACAATTATATATATATATATTTATATATTTATATGCATGATGGTGTAAACTGTTAGATTACTCTGTGACAAATGTTGTAAATAACCATTAGCTTTTGAGTTAACCTAAAGCTTGACGATAGTTGTCTGGATGATGGGATCAAGTGCACCCTGATGAAGTTTGCTGATGATACCAAACTGAGCAGGATAGAGGGCATTTCAGAAGGGAAAGCCATCCTGCAGGAACACCTGGATGGGTTGGAGGTGTGGGTTAACAAGAACATTATGAAACTTGACAAAGACAGGTGTGTAAGATGTTGCACCAGGGAAAGCATAATCCAGGAGTGCAGCACAGGCTGGGATCTACCCAGCTGGGGAGCAGCTCTGTGGAAAGGGACCTGGAGTCCTCCTGGACAAGCAGGTGAATAGGAGTGAGCAGTGCAGCTGCTGTGGCAAGGGAAGCCAACGGGATGCATCGTCAAGGGCATCTCTGGCAGAGATAAGGAAGGTATTGTCCCATTCTACTCAGCCCTTGTCAGGCCACACCTAGAATACTGTGCTCAGTTTTGGTCTCCGCTATAGAAAAAAGTTGTGGACAGGCTGAAGAGGGTTCAGAGAAGGGCCACAAAGATGATCAAAGGACTGGGAAGCCTGGCATGTGAGGAGAGGCTGAGGGAACTGGGTTTGTTCAGTCTTGAGAATAGAAGGCTTATAGAAGACCTTATCACCATGTTCCAGTATTTAGAGTGGCTACAAAGAAGATACAGAATCTCTTTCAACAAGGAATCACATAGGAAAGATGAGTAATGGATACAATCTGCTTCTGGGGAGGTTTTGACTGTGCACAAGAGGACAATTTTTCACGATGACAACAATCAGCTGTTGGAATAATCTGCCCATGGAAGTGGTGGATTTCCCAGCATTGGGTACTTATAAGATTTGGCTGGAGAGGGTGCTGAGCTTCTTTTAGACCATGCTTTTGCCATGAAAGGTTGGTTGGACCACATGATCCTCGAGGTCCTTCCAACCTGTGTTCTACGACTCCATGGTTCCACAAACCTGTTTTACACATCCACAAGCTCCATAAAGCTTGTGGAGGGTCTTGGTGCTGCCAGCTCTGTGGGTTAACTATGGGAGAGACATTTATCCAGAAATATCTTGCAAAACATGGTCTGTAGGACCCTTTACAATCCCATGCAGCCTATCTGGGCTAGACTCCTTTCTTCTATTGCTTCTCATTCATCTTCCTTTCTTTAAAAGATGGAAAAGTGAAGCATCTTGCCCCCAGAGGGAGAAATTCGCCTCTCGGTGAGCAGCAGTGACCCAGTCACTGACCAGACTGTCCCTTCCATGTGCTGTGCTGAACTTCATCCCCAGCGATGTTGGCTTGTGACATGGAGCTGTCATGTGGAGCTTGTTGCTGGGGGAACTGCACCTCCCACAGATGTGTTAAAAGTTCCCCCACAGTTCCAGGGAAGCACAGGTGAATCCCATTTCCTTCTCAAGTAAAGGTGGCTAGAGAGCAGCTCTGCATTAATGCTGTGATGTGAGGTTTGCATACGGCTGACAGCCCTTTAGGAGCAAAACCCAACCAATAAAGAAGGTAAATAAATGCTGAGGTTGCTGGGACTCTGCTGGCTGTAATCAGCTGCTCTTGCACAAGCGAGTCTGGGAGCTGTTGCAGCAGCACATTTTTGCCTCTGGCATGTAAAGTTCAAAAGTGGTGCTGTCTTATTTAGCAGTTTTCCTTTCTTTTAAGGGGTTTTTATACTCTCACAGCTGCGGAGGACTGACTGCTTCATTTAGAAAAGTTAAAATGTTGTAAATACTTTGATGTAAAGAATGTTATGAATTTTCACCTCATGAAAGGCATTTTGACTTGTATTTCAATGAGACTTTAAAAAAAGTACTTGTGTGCATTTCTTGAAATTGTTGTTACCATTTACACGAAAGGTAGTAAAAGCTGATGATACAGAGATTTGTTTTGTACTTTTTAGTGTAAGACTGGCAGAAAAATTGTCTGTTGTCTTGTTGCTCAAGATGTTTTAAATCCACACCCTGTGAGCTGTGATTCAGCAATTCCCAGAGTAACCCTGGTCTGAAAGCCGGGTTCCTCCTTGTCCAGTCCAGCCGGGGGTGGATTTCTCCTAGACAAGCCAATGAGAAAAAGCTCATTTATTTATGTATGTGGTGAGGAGGAAACTTACTCCACTGTCTCCCCACCTCTTCCTGCAAAATGTTAGCTGTCGTTTGCACCAATCACTTCGGGTCCTGAATGAAAATGGAAGTGAGCAGCAGCAGAGCTGGGGTGTAGAAACTGCTGTTCTGAACATCACTCCCTGGCTCTGCTCCACACCTCATAAATCAGAGCTCTCACCTCATTTTAGCTGCAGAGAGAAGCCGAAGCAGGCTGCCCGTGTCTTTCTTCAGCAAACCTAAGGTGCTCTTTCGGAGAGGCAGGACTGAGCACTCTGTTATTAACTGGCTTCATTGAGGAAATACGCCTGCTTTCTATTTTTTTTGGCTGCATTTTTTGTTCCGCAGTTGTGGCAGTATCTTGATGGGGAAGCTGATCTCCAAAGGCTGGAGGAAAAGAGATGCTCGAGTTGTCATGCTGGGGCTCGACTTTGCTGGCAAATCCACCCTTCTGTACAAACTGAAGAGCGGCCAGGCTGTGGAGACCTGCCCGACAGTGGGATTCAATGTGGAGTCTCTGAAAACACCCTGCGGCGTATCCTTCACCCTCTGGGATGTTGGTGGACAAGACAACCTGCGGGGAAGCTGGCCTAACTACCTGGAGGACATCAACACCCTCATCTTCGTGCTTGACAGCACAGACATGTCCCGGCTGTCCGAAGCAATGGCAGCACTGGAGGAAGCCCTGAGCCACCCCAGCATGGCCGGCATCCCCGTGCTGCTCCTGGCCAACAAGCAGGAGGTGCCGGGAGCGCTGGCTCCCGCCGAGCTGGGGGAGATGCTGCGGCAGGGGGGGCTGGCAGGGCACCGCTGGGTGCTCCGGGGGTGCAGCGCCCACACCGGCCAGGGCCTACAGGAGGTCCTGGCCATCCTGGGAGAGCTGCTGCGGGGCTCAGAGCAGAGCTCCCTACCCCAAGAGCAGCCCATCACAGGGCTGGCGGAGAGGAGGGAAACACCAGAGCAAACCTGAACCTCAGATGGACCCTTCCCACACATCGCTGCCAGCAGGTTTGTCATGGAGGATGCCAGCCTACGATGGGCAGAACTGCAGTTGGCACACGCTGTGAAACACCCAGCTCCTCATCACCGAAACCCACCACGAGGATCTCTGAGCAAAACTCCCATCATGGAGCAGTTTTGGCCCCATCTCTTGGACTCTCATCACTGGTTGCAGCTTGTCCCACTGTCACCATGTTCTACTCATCCACTGCACTTGTGCGTCCACAAGTTCAACACGGGTGCTTTTTGCCAGACCAGTATGAATTATAACAGAGATGTGTACAAGGGACAGAAGTTTTCTTCTTTCTGAAGCTCCCAGCCCAGATGCATCTCTCCATATGGGGTGATCCCCACACAGATGAGTTTGGACCTGCCCCATGCTGCTTCTCCCTCAGCATGAATCATGTGTTCATTGGCTGGGAAAGCAGGAAGACACTAAAAGGAATGGCTGAACAGGTGCAGCATAAGCTCAGGACTTTGAATGGCCAAGCAGCTAATTGGTTTTACTGTGGCATCTACAGGTACAATATCCAAGCCACGGAAGCAAGTCAGGATTTGATGGTGTACTGCAGTTCAAGAATGTGTATATATTAATTTATGCATTTCTTGTAATGGTTCTTTCATTTTCCATTAGTAATTTTTATCAAATACTGTTTTCATGAAAATGGTACCTCATTTTCCTTGGATTATGTTTAAATATAAAGAAATCAGGCCTGACTTTTAGATGCTTGGAAATGCTTGGAGATGCTAGGAAATCTGCATGACCAGTCAACCTCTAAATATCCTCATGTGGCCTGAACAGCCAGGACAAAACCCCATCTCTGAGACTTTTTGAAACTGCATGAGACCTCTCCACATGCAATGGTTGGCAACCGTGGGCACCTCTGGGCACAGGCAGGTTGGTAACCAAAAGTCTCTCTACCCTCAGCTGTGTCCAGGGAAAACGAAAATGCCCCTGGCAGCTCACGACAGAACCAGGTCCCATGTGGCAGTGATGGTCTTTGTCCAATCCTGCTTAACCTACTATTGGAAAGACCTATAAAATGTGTGCCTGAGGGCTCCCTCTATCCAAGATTCTGTTAACCAGGGTTAATATTAAGATATTTCATTGTAGTCCCTGCTTTATTATTAAACAAATGGGGAAAGGGGAGAGATAGGATACAAAATTTCCATTTCTATTTTCCATTTCTGTTTCTATTCAGAAATCAGCTACTTTCAAGGAATAGCATTTTCAACCTAGAAACAGCAAGGAGAAATACATGGTAAAATCCTGTTGATACCAGAGCATTTTACAATTGTTAAGGAATTAATTGTCCAGCTGTTACTGGTGCTGTTATTAGCCACAATTCATAGAAGGTAGCAGATGGAATAGAGAGCTCAAACAGTCAGAAGAAACAGAATCAGACATTTATAGGAAGGTCTCAGTAAAAGAAATCCTTCCCAACTGTTTTATCTGTGTTAATACAGAAGTACTACATTCTATAAAACAGTGCTGCTGTGTCAATCTGGCCTAGATGATCATGGTTATGAGTATATTTAAGCATTATATAATTAATTACATGACAAACCTGTGTGCACGGTAAGGAGGACAAAATCATGTTTTTAATACTTTACAGGTGACATAAGCTGGTTGATCCACCTTCAGCCTTTTGGAGGTGGTCACTGCTTGCCTGGAACACACCAGGCTCCAGCGCACGTGTTGGGTATTTGACTGTCACAGCCGGGCCAGGCAGCTCCTGTGGGACAACACAAGTGCCAACACTTACACAGAGGTGAACAAATTCAGGTCCTCAGTGCAACCCAGTTGCCAGTGCATGAGAAAGCCACATCTCCTCAGAGGCCCATCTGGCTGGTTTGAACACGAGTCTTAGAGGCACAACACAAAACGCTCCGTGTTGCGCTGCCATGCCAAAAACATTCTCCGTGTTGAGTTTGGTGGTGTTTTGGTTTTGCGTCTCACACGGCACAAAACAGAGACTTGTGCGTTAGGGTAAACTCAACACAGACTGAAAGGCTGTCCTGGTGTTGTTTTAAGTGGCTCTTGATGACTGCATTTGACTCTACAGGGTTGTCTGCTGGTAGTTAAAAGAGGCACTTGAGCCTTCCCATTCCCCTGTGAGGTTTTTTTAAACTCTTAAAAAAGATAAAAAATAGGCTTCTCTGGCAGCAAATAGAGGTAATCACTAGCCTTTGGTAGATATTACCAATTAAAAATTAAAATAGCAAGGTGGGAGGTGGGGAAGAAGCAGCAATGGGAACCCTGAATATCTGAAACTGATGAAACAACATTCCAGTTACTGAAAGTGTTCTCACTTCCCCTGAAGCAGTAATTTGGCAAAACACCCCATCCCATGGGGCATCATGTGATTTACCATCCTTGTTTTCTGGAATAAGGCTTTTCTGGACGCTTGGTCACATTACTCAGCCCATTTATGCCATTGTTAAGAGACTGCCAAAACAATGATGGCTCACAATATTTGAAATAGCAATGCAGAGTTTACTTCTAATTATTTCTCTTTTCTCCTGTGTTGGAAAGCTGTTTAAATAAGTCAGTCTAATGAGCACTGCGCCGCTCTAATCAAAGGCTTGCAGGACACTCACCCAACAGCACTTAAATGCTTCAGTGTCAAAAATTCTGCCTGGTTCAAGGGGAAGCAGCCAGCTCTAAGAGGGGAAGTTTGTTGCCTCTTTTTCTCGGCAATTCTGCAGGAGAGCCCCTGCCATGTGGAGTGGTATTAATCCCTAAAGCATCTGCCCTTATGGACTTCAGCCAGGAGGGCACCCTCAAACTTGGTTTCCATCTTCCTGGGCCTGTGATAGATGTCACAGTCTCTGCACCGAATTCTAAAATAACACAGCTTCTCTGAGCAGCAGATGGAAGAAAAATCCTTAGAACTTTGTTTCAGGTTCCTCACAAATTTGAAACATCCTTCAGGTTATTTGTCCCAGAGCCCACTCCGGTTGCTCAAGATTCCTTTTTAGAAGGTTTTCTGGATGCTCAGTTCATCTAGTTACTATCCCTGATGTTGGCTGTCTGAAAGCCAAAAGGGTATGTTTGGAACAACAAGCTGCTTTTATTTCCATTTTGTTTTTCTTTGTTTATTTGTTTTTGTTTGGGTTTCTTTTTCAGCAACAAGTATTTATTTCACTCTCTTTATAAAGGAAAAGTGTTGCTTAGAAATAGTTTCACTCCTGTTTTTCTTCCTCATCACCTTTGTAATAACTTGCATCCTGTTTCCAGACTCCAGTAGTATCTTCCTACAGCTTCATCAGCAATTTTTAACTGTCCTGATCAGTATTTAGTTGTTAATATGGTCTGTGCTTACATAATCTTGAATCTGGTAGCCATGGGCTAAATGTGTTGCCAAAAGTGGCCAACACAAAAGATAGCAAGTTTCAGAAAGGACATCTGATCCAAAATACAACTTAAATCAGGTTGCTTGGAGCCTGGTTCAGCAGTTTTGGATGTCTCCAAGGATGGAGGTTCAACAACCCAACAAACACTTTTGGGGGCACTCTGGTATGTATTAACCTTTACAGTAACATAACCAGAGTCCATAATTGTGCACTAATTTTCCCACCCACAACTCCACAGCGATGAGCCATACAGGTAAGTATCTATCCTTGATCACAGCTCTCACAGCAGCCTCCCTGCCCAGGCCCAGCAGCAATTCCAGCCCTTGGGCCTCCCATACCTCCTCTGTTTTGCAGGTAGCACTGCAGTGGGACTTACCACCATGTCCTCCTGCTCTTTTCAAGGACACTGAGACACTTGAGTTCTCTTTCACATTGGTTATGAAAGGGCATAGCTTATCACTGATTTACTAACATTTCTGTGGGACTGGTTTTCAAAGCAGCTTGCTGAGTATGAACCCAGCACAGCTTTATTTTTTAATTTTTGTCAAGAAGTTTTCCATCCACCTTCATAGAGAAGGAAAGCAGCAAATTGGGGGGGGGGGGTGGGGACCACAAACAACCAACACTAAAACCAGTACAGGAAGGACGATTCACCTTTTCCCCTTCTCTTCACCAGTACAGGAAGAATGACTCACCCTTTCCCTGGTCTCTGCACAACTTCCATTTTTTCAGCCAATCCATGACACAAACCGGTTTCTACTTGCACATTAGCTGATTTCTGCTCTTGGCACCACTGCTTTATTTTCGGATGGACCTACGCGCCACTCGTCCTGCAGTTACTGATGGAGCTTCCCTGATGGGTTTCAGTATTCCTGAAGGGCCTGAGACCAGAGGGCAACCACGAGATCCCAGGGCTGCAGGGCTTGGGCATGAACAGTTGCCAATGAGCTATTTAAAGAGGGAACAGGCAGCCACAGGGTGCATGAGAGGGAACTGTGACCGGCTCTAACACCGGGAGAAGAGAGTTAGGGTAGCAGCCAGAGACCTGGGAAGTGCTTGGGAGAAGAAAGGTTAATAAGAATTTTTTTAAAGGCTAAGGAGAGCTTTCTTTCCAAATACAACACGGAAAAAAGGATTCCAACCCTTCCTTTTTTTTTTTTTTTTTAGGAGACAGACTGTATAATGCAGTGGAATGTCTTAATTTTTGCTTAATACACCTAACAGCTGTAAAATAATTTCCTCCTCTTAAAGAAACTCTGAAACACTACCTATAAAGGTTCACCACATATAACTCACCAACAGAAAACAAGGAGCAAAACCATGTGTGATGCCATCTCTTAAAAAAATATCAACTCTTGCCAAATGGTATTAAAAACTATTAAAAACCAGTCATACAACAATGATTAAGACAAATGACAAACTATAGTTCAAGACACTACAGCCTTCAAAGGGTTAATTTACTGGCCCTCCTCTAAGCTTTCCAGAACCTGATTTTTTCATTATGCCCTGAACCTGCCATGTGGATATTGTTAAAAATGCCAGGTGAAGGCTGGGATTTGGGTTAGGAACTCAGCAGTGCATCCATGGCTGGGAGCGCATCACTCCCCCATCTCATACTGCGCACGGTGTGACTTGCACAAAATTCCTGCCAAAAGGAAAAAAATAAAAAAGGTAATTTAACCAACTGCTATGACCCAGAGCTGACAAGTGTGTCCCCCTCTGCCTGTGCCCTGCCTGCCTCTCTGTGGTCAGACCAGAAGCACGAACCTCTGCTCCAACCCAGTCTGGACACTTCTCCCCTCCAAAGCTCTAATGCTTTAAATCAGGCCAGCACCATCAACACCTTGTCTGCCCATTGCTGTAAGAAACAACCTCCCTGGAGCTTCCAGAGCTGACAAACTGTTTTTAAAATCCCCCTTACACCTCAGATTTTTATTGGGTTTTTTTGGCACGTGCTGGCTAACCACATTTGGATATGGCAATGAGGGTTTTTTTCCAAGAGGCCACAACCACTTGCATAAAAAACCCCTGCTTGGTGATCAGTGGCTGTGCAGTAACACTTTGCCTCGGGCATAGGAGTTTTTTAACCAAAGAGTGATGGGGTTATGAAGCCACTGCTTTTTGCAGTGAGAGAACAAAGTCACGTGGGCCCACGTGAAGTTTGATAATGGTGGGAAAGTATTTTGGGAAGACCACACTGGAGGCTTCCTAGGGAAGAAAAGTACCAGCTGAGAGGAGAGCTGGGGCCCTCATTTCCTGGGGGATCAGGTGCAGGTCTGTTCTGCTCATAAAGATATTCACTTTACACCTCACGATTTTCAGACTTTGGACAGCACTTAACAGTAGTCCTTTTGTTTGATAATGGTGTAAATGAAGACCAATGCTAAAATTCCACCCCTCAAGACAGGTGGCATTTCCAGAGACATGAGGCTTGGGTCAGTACGGGGCTGGAGCAGGAGTCCAGCACTGCACCAGCTGTAAGGTACCTGCACAGCATCCCTCAGGGTGGAGCTCTCACAAGGACGGAGAAGTAGCTTTTCCCTCTTCCTCGGGGAAGGTCAATACAGAGGCAAAATATGTCAGACCATTCCTGAGGATGCCCCATTTCTCCATAATGGGGTGGACCCATCTCTAGCAAAGCAAGGGAAGCTCAGCAAGGAAGAGCAGGTTTTGGGTTGCAAACATGGGAAAGTAGTCCCAGGTCCCCAGAGCTGCCCTGGGAGGGATAAGCACAATGTCTGCCTTGCTTCCGAGAAGAAGCAGCTCTGCAGAGACAGTGCATGGAAACCACTGGGAGGGTGGGGTACATGTCCTGCTGGAGATGGCTGCAGGCAACCCCAGGGCTTCAGGTGATACAGGCACCTTAACCTGGCAGGAAGGCGCTGATTTGACCCCTTGGTTCCCCCAGGCTTTCTCCCTTTATTTTCCTGTATTTCCTCCCTGGGAAGAAGCATTTGTGACTTACTTCAACGAGATGCTGCTCTATCTTTGATAAAAAATCCAGCCTCAATATTTTGTTGTTCTTTTCTGCACCCTGCCTTCATTCCATATAATAAAATCACCCACACTGCTATCTATCCCGCCAGCACTATCAGCAGAGATAACAAATGACCTTGTTGTACCCTCCCCTGGCACAACTGAAGACCTCATGAGCTGCCTCCACCACTGCATGGGAGCTCATGTGCTGCTGGTGGCAGGAAAATCACAGGAGTACAGGTCCTTAGGCCATTAAGTCTTTGGGAAAGATGAGGGCCTCAACCAGATGGAGAGGCTGAAAATGCTGCAGAGAGTTTTTGATGGCATGCCTGCATGTTATACCCATGATGCCAGTGCAAGTACTGCACTAAAAGTCATGTCAACCTTTCAAAAAGGAAAGAAGATAGTATAGCAATATAAATAATACGCCCTTTGAAAAGCAACAACAACAATAACACCAAGCAAAAAACCCCCCAAAAACCACCAAATACTCAAACCCTAAAAAACAAGGACAGTGGAGCAAATTTCAGCTGCAAAACAAAAGCTACACCCAAACCAGGCAGCCTCAAGTCAGTTGTTCAGATCCCAGGGAAAGGCAGCAAACCTGCTCGCATGCAGCCACCTACTTTACAACTCTGAGCAACTACACACTGAGTAAGAAGCAAATTATGTGCACACCAACTTTCTCGGGTGTCATGGAGGGGAACAGCCTGACTTGGGAAGTCAGTCCCCAAGTATGGATCCTGCAGTTGGCACTGAAACCTGCCCAGCAAGGAGCTTTTGCTTCTCTGCCACCACTTTTAGCTCCCACACAATCTTAGATTGGAAGGAACATTGATACAGTTCAGCAGTCAGTTCTCCGATGATTTCCAAGCGGGGAGAAGAGAGCCTCCAAGCCCCCAGTGTCAATGCTTTAATGCTTGCAGTGCTTCTCTTTGAGTAGGTGAGTGTGATTGGAGTAAGAGCAAACAAAGGCCCTGAGGAATATTTGTAGATTTCCTGCAACTGAAAGCACGAGAAGCAGCCCCAGGTTACATCAAGAAAAATCATGGACTTCGATAAACTTGTAAGACTCACATTTTCAAATTTTCTTTCCCATTTTTAAGGGCCAACTCTTTCTTCTATTAAATTTAGACTAATACACAGCTGAGGTCAGTAAAACACCTGGAGAAATTCAAGAGTTTAGATGTTGACTAAAATATCAAATACAGAGAAAACTGTGACCTTTATAAAAAGTGATTTCTCCCTTTCCATCAGTTTTTAATATTTCAAGCACAGACCTCTGGTTGAGTTCCCATAAAAACACCTCCCTGGATACCGATAGCCACGCAAAGCTCAGTGCAAACACTTGGCTCTGTGCTGCTGACAGTCAGGTTGGGTTTAACACCCCAGCAGTTCCATAGCAGGGAGAAAGGAATATGCTCCTGCTGCAGGAGCAAGTTGCCATCTTGTTAAATACTCCACTTGGACTGGGCCCTTTTCTTAGCAAAGGGTTAAACATTTCAGCACAAAGTTTGAAATCTGAGAATTTGCAACTGAGATTACAGAGCTGGAAGTGAGTCTTATCATTAAATATCCAGCACATCCAGCTCCCTTTAAGTGTTCACAAGTGAGCCCTTTGAACAGAAATTTTTCCATGTGAGATGCAACATTTTAGCAGCAATTGAACCAAACATGCAGAAAAAAGTTGGAGGTTTAATTTTTTTTTTTTAATTTTTAATGTTAATATTTGTTCTAAACCAGTAAAGGCTGAGAGGTGTGAAACGTAACAGAGACTGAGGGATGCAACAATTGGAAGAGCACTTTCTTTTTTTGACAAGCAACACATTTTTGGAAATTATTTCTGTATTTGATTTAAACATGAGAATTTGACAAGTCCAAATACATATTTCACTCCCTGAGATTTATGTGCTGCTGTGCTTAAAATGACAACCTAAGACCACGCAAACCATTTCTAGAGAACCAGCGTCAAGTACTCTCACAACTACAGGGCAGACCTCCTGTAAGCTAGGGTCACTATGGCAAGAACAGAAGGAATTTATCCCTTTCAATATTATAGAATGCAGGCAGTATCTAGATTTCAGGAAGCCCTACCAGGATATAAAAGTATGAAATGCAGGGGAAACTAGCTGCAAACTGCATCAAAAAGAAAGGAGCAGTGATCTTTCTCAGGGATCTAATCTCAGGGCAATCTCCCTCAGTATTTCCCTCCACAAACCTAGAACTGAACTTGCTGAAGCCACTATTTCAATTTCATCCTCCCTCTTCATGTACAAAGAATTTTGTATGGGCCATCATCTGGCTCCATGAGTTAGGGTTAAAAACAAATAAAGCCACCAAAAATGATCAGCCTGCAAGTAACAGATGAAGACATGAGCTCCCTTATACTTCATTTCAGCACAATAAAAAAATCCAACCCCCAGATTTCCACAGGACCCTACTTAGGAAAGAGGTTAATCCATCTTCCACACCTTTGTGTGTCCCTGGACCCTACTTAACATATACTAAGCAAACAGACACCTAAGCTCCTCCTCCATTTATCCCAGTGTCCAGGCAAGACTCTTCCTGCAGGGTATCTAAACCCCTCACAAAACCTGCCATTGTTACTCTGAGGTAGTGTGCTGACATTCACCTATTGTACGGCTGTAGGTGAAGGCAGAGAGCAGTATAAAGGCTTCAATCTTTGTTTTAAAACAGAAGAATCACGTCATCAACATTCTTAGGTGTCGTACACAAGGTTGTGATCTCTCCGACATTAAAACCTCACAGCTAAGGTTGGAAAAACCCAGCTCTTACGTGCCTTTATAAACTGGGATGCTGCACAAGAAAGCTGTATCCTGAGTGTATCTGAACATGAAGCTGCTCGTGTTCCTGCAGCAGCAGCTGGGGAGCTCCGGGGCCAAGCAAGCAGCACACACCAGACCTGCCCACTGCCATTTCTGCAGCAGGATGAGGTACACACAAACCAGAATCGGGGAAGTGGAAAGCTGCTCTAGCTCCTAACTCCGCACCTTAACACGAGGCGATTTTCCTGAGCAGCCTGAAGTAATGTCCCACCCTGAGGCAGACATGAGCAGGGTGGCTCCGGCTCACGCTGCTGTCAAGGTGACAGTGGCAATCATGACAAACCCCTGTGGCAAAATCTCCCAAGGCTCTTCCTGTTGGAGCCCAGTTTTCTACTGGTTGGGTTTTTTCCTTTTTTCCCTGAAAAGGCCTTCCTAACAGCTTGGCATAATTTGTTGTCCTACATATGTTTGAATAGAAGCATAATTATGCCACTAAAGGGAGTACTTTTTATGCAACAAAATAGAAGGAACACAACGCATTTGGTGGCAATGACTAGTTTGAAAGACGTTCAGAATCTAGAAGGCATTACAGATAACAGCAGAATAACAAAGTGGGCCTGGACTTTCATTCAGTCCACTGAGATTAAAATAAAAGAAAATCTGCCTGTCAGTGGATCTTCTTACTCATTTCTCTGTTTAGCAGATCATGCAAACAAAATGAAAGTGTCTGTATTTTTGTAAGTATGGGGAACATTAAGATATTCTCTAGGTTTTACTCTTTCTAAATAGACATGTCTTAAAATAATGCATTATTTATTCTAATGTAGTGTCTTTCAAGTCCTCTAGGTAGGACCTAGAGGATGATTAACAGGTTGCAAAAACCCAACACAGTTGTTTGTCAACTGAAAGCTGAAGGAATCAAAGGAATTAAACAGCTTTTGGAAATGGGAATCAGGTTCTTATTAAATCTTTATCCTTTATATCCCCATGGAAGGGCATTTGTAAATATTTAAATAAAGCAGTAGAAGCTCATCTCCATTTCCCACCCATGGGGAGAGGGGCTTCTCCAGGCAACGCAGCCATCTGACAGAGAAAGGATGGCAAAGCCAGAGTGGCAGTCACAGGCACCCTACACGCAGTTCAAGTGGTCTCCCTCCACTGGTGCTGTCCCATAATTAAAGCAGGACTGTACTAATTAGGAGGTTGCTGGACAATGCAAGTCTCTGATGGTTCCAATCTGTTTCCAAGCAGCACCCCAATGGGGTCACTCATGCCAGGGGGAAGGGATGCTGGCCATTCCACGGAAGGCTCTCCTGCCTAAGGCCAATTTCAGTACATGTTCCCTCCCAACACAGACTGGGCAGGGGTTAGGCCCGCTTGTGCAGCATCCTGAGCTTAAAATTAGTGCTGAATCAGCAATCAGCCTTGAGCCAGGAGCCTGGAAAGGACGTTGCTGGAGGTAGAGGACAACTGTAAAAGTGCCTTGACACTCTGGTCCACCTTCAAATCTTTGAACTGAAGACACTGTTTCAAAGTTACAGGGAGCAGCTGCAGCCTGCTTACCACAGCCTCCTGTATGCACTTGGGAAACATCTCCATACAACGTATAAAACTCCGTATCCAAAGTCTCAGAGATGACTGCATTAGCTTACTTTATTCATACTTGTAACATACTTCAAACTTTGATGCGGAGTTCTGCTAACTAATATCTAGTCAAAGACAAAAACCCCTAAGTCAATCCATGAAGATTAAGCAGTTCCATAACCTTCAAAATAAGTTCTTGAATTTTTTTATAGTATTTGATAGCAGCTTTTTATTGGTTACAAAACCTAAGCCCATATACAAAATTAGGAACACATTTAGATGCCTCTTTGAAAGAACGTTTTAGTCTATTTTAACTGATAGTTTAAAAAAATAATAAAAACAATGCAATTTTAAACACTGTTCTGAAAACATAAAAGTGCAGCAATATACTTTGTTTCCTTTATTAACTATGAAATGGTGCAATCCCAATCGAAAGCTGATAAGGTCACAGCAGAAAGAACTGAGCAAGCACTTTGTCCTGCCTTACCCAGTTCTCCGATGTTCACTTTCATTGTAATGCATTGAGTGCAAGAAAAGGATCAAATCTTTACAGTAGTGGAAAACTGTTGTTTCAGGATCAATTTGTATGTAATCTCTAGAATAACAGTGAGTGTAGGCTGAACCGGGTATGCATCAGTCTATGTGGCATACAGGAGACTAGACTGAATTCAAAGGGGGGAAATATTTGTTCACAATAACATCTGCTGGAACTCTAATTTCACAAAAACTTTGTGACCTTACCTAACTTTGACTTTTTATTGTTTAGTTTTTTAGCGAACACCACACAGTTTCAAGATTTTAGACTATAGTGTGTGAATAGGATGCAGTTACCATATGAAGCTTCAACTCAACTTCTGGGAAAAGAAAAAAGGCACAATGAACTTCAACTCAATTTTATGTGCACAAGAGTTGAAAAATCTGAGCCACCTTAAAGAGAAATTGATTCTAAAATTTATAAAACCTATAAATAATCAGAGGCCAAACCACTATATTAAAACAGATTATCTAGCAAGTAAAAATCTTGCAGTTTAAACATACGCTTGTATCCAGCTGAGATACAAGACAACTCACTCTTTAAAGTGGCTCCACCTTGGCAGATATATATTTAATGAATGCACACCTGCTATGTGTTGTTCATCAGTGGAAAAACAGCTGATCCACAAAGCTCTGATGGCATCTGTCCTTATCTTCATCACAGTAAATACAACCCACATCCAATAACTAAATTAGTTTAGATTTTTCTATCCCTTCACATCAATGCATTGGGAAATTACACCCAGTAAACAACAGCAACAAAACCAGTTTGTGTGATAGCTTACAGAATTTCAAAATTACCGATCTTCGCCCCAGCAATACCAAAATCCCTTTGAAAGTGACTGGGTCAGGCGATTTTCCAAAAGCAATGACTTCACATACCTTATATAAAGTTATTTAATGTGCGCTGCACATCAGGTTTATGCTGAATAACGGCAGCTTCGATACAGCCTCACACATCAACCAGTTTGTATGTTTTTAATCACATGAATAAGATTTGAGACTAACTTCTGAATTACTCTTTCAATACTCCAAGAATGAAGCTTTTATGACGCTTCTAAGTAGTTGCTGGTTTGTTGCCAACCACATCATCATAAGCACTGGTTACTAAGTAAAAAATAGTTTAAGACTAAATTACAGTAAACATGAAAGCTCCACAGTTTAAACCCAATATAAATCAACCATATCCAATTATCAATTTAAAACAGAAGATATTGACTACTGAAAGTTGAAAGCAAGATTCATTTTAACTAATACATTTTTGGACAGAATTTTTTTTCTACAGTCTGGGACTCTTGCTTTCAGCTTAAACAGAAGTTCAAGTCCATAACAGGTTGTAGCTCAGGTAAAATACCATGCACAGCATTTGATTACTTCAAAACAGCAGGAACACACAGGCTGAAGTGAGTGGTCAAATAGGGCTCGCTGTTCTCAAAAATTAGGTATAATGGCAAAAGCTTTACCAGTCCAAATCTACAGTTCATTCTCCAACCCTGGTTTCTGAGGCAGTTAATGAACACACATTAATTACTGATAGCTGAAGTAGTTTTTTTTGTTTGTTTTAAACTTAAGTGTTTAATCAATTGCCAAGTGTTGTGTTTTTATAAGTTACTTTTATTTCAGTTTCACCAATGAAATTCATTTGGCTTGCATTTTTGAATCTATTCTTCCACGTAAAGTATATGAAAATATGTTTGTGGAGGACGATGATGGAGGCTCAGAGCAAACTGGCCCCCCTGTAAAGTCTTCCAAAATGTATGCATCATACCAAAGTGTCTTGATCCACAGCGCACCATTTTCCAAAGAAGCTACTTTTCCGTGGAAAGCCAATGTGCCACCACTATGGAATATTCTTAACAAAACTGCAGATTGCGGTTGTCAGCATGTGGCACCAGGAAAAAGGCAAAAAAAGGTAGTTGGGACTGTTAAAAAGAATTCTGAAACAGTTTAGGAGATCATGCATATGCATTTACAGTCCATGTGATAGTGATGTTTGGCAACTGCAAAGTGACCAATACATGGCTTGCTTTAGAAGCATCAAAACGAAGAGGCATGTGTGTCTTGGAGCCTTTGTTTCTTCACTTGGTAGCCACCTGGTGGTGCTTCGTACTGGTGTGGGACAAGAGAAGCTGCACTTTTTTTGAACTTAGAAGTTAAATTCTTTTGTTTGAAGGTTGGCTGTTGGGTCAAAGTTGTAAGTACCTCCTTGAGTGGCTTCAGGAATGAGACTGGGGTCTTCATCAATCTACAAAACACAACAACAAAACACATGAGAGGCTGATTCCCTGCAAGTTAGGTACACGTAGAAGAGATTCACAAATGTTCATATTTTCTTTTTAAAAAAATATTATTGAAATAAAAGTAGATCAGTTTTTCCAATTCAATTCCTCAAATATGTTTAAAAAGACCAACACAAACTCTGTTCTAATACCATTAGGGAAACAGAAAATTGTAATGGTTAGGGACAGTGCCGCTGTTTGGTCAAAGCAGTTGCTATTTTAGCTGTGCAGTTTAATTTTCAATGCCAATTTTTAGTACTTCTGGAGTTGGCTAATCACTACTTGTGGATTCCAAAATTAGTTTTGTACTTTCTCTCATTTTCTTTCAACATGAAAATATTTTTTAATCAGCAACTGATAGAAATACTTATATAAAGCTTAAAAGAGTTCTTAGTATCTCCTATCAGAATCCGAAGGATTTAAAATTACTCATTTCAGAGCAGTTTTATACAGCTCTCATAAGCACAATCTGAATTTGGTTTTAAACCAGAAGTACTTAATTGCTCTATGGACACAGAGTGGAAGTCATCAGTAGCCAGCTTCCTCAGAGCTGTTAGAGTGTAGGTATTTACAGCCTCAAGGAATAGCAGATAACACACTCTGTAGCATCAATATGCACAACTCCAAACCCTATCCATTCTCCTCCAAACCACCAGCTGCACCTGTTCTCTGAGCCTCATCTGAGATCATGTGTCATTCTGAAGCAGGATGTGTGGGAAGTCTAAACAGCTTTCTGAGACCTGACCTTGCCGAAGTGCAGACATCAGAACTGACACCTAAAATCTTTATTTCTCTTTACTTTGGGTGACACTACCTAAACTGGGGGGAAGACATTAAGGTCTTTGGTGACAGCAACAATCTGCAGGAGGAAGCGTGTGGCATGTCATGCCCAAAAATCTGAATTCAGTTTCAGAATGTTTTGCAAAATATTTATGTTTTGATCAATTAGCATTTCTGCCTTTTGCAAGGATACTGCAAACTAACTCCACTTAAGTTCACGTTCCTTTAACACAATAAACTAACGTCAGGAAGCTGTTAGTACTGGTCCTAAAGTACATGCCTGGGCACTTTACAGGGCTCAGCAAAGGAGCAGATGGGATTAGCATTAAGGGGCATTGGGAAGTCAGCAACATCTCTTGAGAATACAGAAGATCCTGAAGTGACAGAAGACAAGAATACTCCTGGACAGCCCATCTTAACACTGCCAATCAGGCTAAAATAATCTCTTGTCTCCCTAGGGCTATCATGGAATTTCTACAATTTTCAGTTTCAGAAGCTCCAGAAAACAGTAAAGAGAAAATAATCTGAAGGGAAGTCTTGCTCTTGAGTAAAGGAGGCATATTCACCCAATGAGGCATAGATTAAATTGCATTAATGTTAAAAAAAGTAAATGCATAAAAGGGAGTACTAACCTCAATAAGGATATTCTTCCACCCACATCAGCTAGACTGTGCTCTTCAGTTAGACACAGAAGTCTCACAGTCTCTATGGAGACTCTAAGACACTGTTCACAGAATCACTACAGACATAGGGAACTTTTCATATCTCTTAACCTTTGGTGAATAACTTCCCAACCACATGCTGGGCCCATGAATTGAAAATTATTGAGTCCTGAAGTTAGAGCTGGCATCTGGAGAGTTCAATTTAGGAGAAGAATTGAAAATATAGTTCTGCTAGGCTACAGAACTACAGACACCCTGGATGGCCTAGAAAAGATAATTTGTCTTCACATTATTTGTTGAAGTGCTTCTCAGGGACTCACAAGCAGCCTGTAGGAGGAGGAGCTAGAACCAAAATGTCAAAATGCCTAATCTGACTGCAACAAAATTTTGGATGGTCTACATCAGTTGCAGGAAGTGTTAACAGTCTTGATGACTTTTTCCAGTGCAGAATCCAGACTGAGTGAATACAGAGCTGAAATACAGACGTTAATCTGTAAGTAAGGATCTGCTCCTCCTCACAAAGACTGATGTATGAGAAAATGAAAGCCAGAGAGCTGTTTAGATTCTGATCACGAGTAATTACATGTCAATTTACATGTCAGTATGGCAAAATTAAGTCAGCATCAATCAATTTATTAGGCAAAACCAGAACAGTCCTCTTGATTTTGCTGAAGAGAAGCCCTGGTATTGAGAAACTCTTCAAAGGCTTTAAATTGAGGGAAACTGTACTGAACAAGGACCAGGAAAACTGACTTTTGAGATAATGTACGTTCAGGACCACTGGAACTGAGGAACAACGACAATGTACTTACAAAGCTAACAGCACAGTGCATATACTCTTGCATCTTTAGTATACTTACATCATCACCAGAGAAATACTGATCTATGATTTCAAATGCTAGTTTATAAATGTCTTCATTCTCGTGCTGTTGCAAGGCTTCAATTTTCTCTAACCCTGAATAAAAGAAAATGGAAAAGAATTTTTAAGTTTAAACCAGAGTTATTGACTTCTTCGAAAAAATAAGAAAAATAATGAAATATTACTACTGAAACACATTAGAAAAGTTTGAAAATATTATCTACACAGCAGTGATCTTTGTCTCTAAGAGGAAAGAGAAGTAGTTTGTGAACTTTGCATGCCATGGAATATTCCATTTTATGAACAACAGATAACGGAATCTTCTCTCTTTTTAGGTAAAACTGCCTATATTTTTCAAGACTTCTGTCTACTACATAGCTTTTGGTTTAGTCATTATGCTTTCTATGTATCACCAAATAGAAGTGGCTACATTTGTGTGTTGCTTGTAAGTTTAAAACAGCAAGGTGGCAAAGCAGCTAGAACACTAGTCCCATTTTCAAACTGGAAATGGAAAAACACAAGGGAAAAGCTTCCAGTGCATTATGTTCTTCAGTATCTCTTTATTATAATACATTAATCAGCATGTGTTACAACTTGGATTATGATATCAAAAAGACGCCTCATCCTGCTTTGGTCTGTAATGAAATTATGATCCTAAAACTGCTTCCAAGGCAACAAACTAGAGCAAGAATTGTGTGTTTTACTGCAGGACAAAATAAGTGCAATTATCAAATGAAAAGAATTACAATTCTCACGTAAATCTAAAAAATACCTAAACTACAGAAAGTTCCTTCAACAATTGCCTCCACACAGCCATCTCCAAACTGAACTAAAAAGAAAAAACAGTAATTTCTCTCATTACAAAAGTCTCACTTGTTTACTCAAATATTCTGTGGTAAATAACACTGTAGTAAACAGTGTTACACATCTTTACTGTAGTAAAGATCAACAGCAGCAAGGGGAAGACAGAATAATATCCAGCAAACTACATTTTTTAAAAGCCTAGTAAGGTCTTACCTCCACACTCTTCTATAATTTCAGCTATTGTGCTAGCCTCATCACCAGCCATTATCAGGATGTTTTTCAGGCCATCCAGCACCACCTGTACCACTTGAGAATCCTTCACTGAGAGCAGATTGCAGAACGGTGGGATTACATTTTGTTGTACAAGGTATTCAACCTAAATAATTAAAAACCAAAAAATGCTTTCAACATTGTGCTTCTTACACTAATGGCTGCACATGCAACATTTTAGTGACAACTTGAAATCCCACTACACACACCTGATCTTTTCTCCCACTTATTGTCAAATTGCTAATTGCCCAAGCAGCTTCCTTTTGTGTTCCGAAGTCCCCCTGAAAATAAAAATTAATAGCTCATTAAAATCAGCATGGAAACATCTGTCAAACTTATTAAAAATCACAAAGTCCTCGTGTCAGATTTATAAAAAGAGGATGACAACTTGCATAGCTGATAGCTTGACTGACCTTAGCCAGCTGGTGTATGATCATGGGGATTAGCCCAGCATCTATTACAGCCTGAACTTGTTGCTGGTTTCCTGCTGTGATATTGGAAAGGAACCAAACTGCTTCCTACAAAGCAAAAACAAAAAAGCAAAACACTTTTAAAAACTAGTCAACAGATGAAAAAAAGAACTCAATCAAACCAAACCACCTCAAAATCTAAAATCATACCACAACCAATCACTAAGCAGGGCTGCTCCTCAGTAGCATTTCTAGCACACAAACATTTATCGCACTGTGAAAGACAACAGGGAATCAATATAAAATTAATATGATTAATTCATGGGGCCAGATTCTCTCTCACACAAGGAGTGTCTCCATACATCAGGACCAATACTGATGTAAACCTTATATCCACTTTGCACTGCTGGAGTCACAGACATGCTTTAAACTTCCAATCAGTTTTGCAAGAAAAATAGAAAAACTTGTAAAGCATCATAAAAAAAGGACTTATCCTGTAATCCTACTACTGAGAGGTCAGTAGTAGCTTTCTGTCATGATAAAAGGAAGACTCCACCTCCCATTTTCTTCCTGAAACATGAAGTGGTGCCCACAAATCTCATTCAAGTGTCAGGCAGGACACTCTATCCTGTGACTTTGCTCAGCAGTTGCTCCTTCAGGAGGTTCATCCACACAGCTAGCATCTATCTCATGGCAGTTACAAATTCCTGGTTACAAAGGGGGATGGATACTTGTCATGGCAATCCAGAACATCTTAAAAAGGCTCCAATCTTAAGTAAAAGACAGATGTGGCAAGCAAGCAATTACGAAGCACTGTAGGAGAAAACCATAATGGGTTCCCACTTTTTTAGGGATATGTATGTTGCTTTTATTTGTATTTGCCTCTTACAATATAGACTTGAAACAAAACTCAAAGCATTTTTAGACATCTCTTGTAAAAAAATAACTCCTTGGCATTCAAAAGAGCTCTTCATCATTCTTTTGTGAGAGCTAGAAGGGCAGGCAAAAATAAATCACATCGTTTTGACTGTCAAAGGGAACTTCAGAGATCTTCACAGTTGACAGGGCCTGAGAAAAACAGATCCCTCACAAACAGATTTCTCCTCAATGGTACACTACATAGGGAAATCACAATCTAAACAAATAAGCCTCTTCCTCAGCCAGACTCATCTTTGCAGTAGAAGATGGCACAATGATAAAAAAAGGCAAATAGCATGAAATACAGCTCTGGAAAACGAGGCATTGATCGCTTTCATCAAACTCTCCCTATTCCACTCAATCCTTGCAGCAGTGAAGTTATTTCTGCCAAAAGGAAGGAGAGGAAATGCAGGGACAATTTTCAGAAAAGGACAGTGGTACACCTCCTTCCTTCAAGGTGAACAAGAGAACGAACTTCACTATTAAAAGGTGGAGTGAAAAAACTGGATCAGTGTTATGTAACTCACCAGACTCAACCAAAAGTAACAATATTTAATTATGAAAAACTGTAATTGAAGTTAGCCAGTTACCCACTTTGCAAATGAAATGAAAAAGTATCACATTCCAAAGCAAAACCCATCAGTCCTCCAAGAAAACAAGAGGCATCAACACCAATGCATGGATACTCACTATGGCTGTTTAGTTTCAGTCCTAATTAAGCAGCCTCAAAGGCTGCATCTTTATATAAAATTGCTCACATGCTGGAAATAACAGCTGTAGGAAATTCTTCTGTAATATTCCACAGGCTACTGTTTTACTTCTTTACAAAAAATACTAAGTTAGAAAGAAGCAAATCATACCTTGTTTATCTTCTCTTTTGGATGCGTCAGGAGATTTGGGAAATAAGACAAAACATCACAATTGAGAACAACTTGTGTCTGTTCATCAGTACCAGTTACTATGTTGCCTACTGCTCTCAGTGCTGCTGTCTGAACATCCAAAATGGGAAGGAAAAAGAATTGCATGTTAAAGACATTGCTGTTACTTATGCTAAAACAAAAATCATTTTAAGATGTCTCTTTATAAAAAGACTTTGCAAAATACAATTTAGCACTTCATCCTCTGAGCTACATCAGAAAAATGGGTACTGTTTCATCAAAAGAGAAACACACAGTACATCACCAAAATAAATGCACTGCAGCTCAACTCAAAAAGTGCAAAGATTAGAAATTAAAAGAATATTAAAACACTAGAAGATTAATTCGTGTGTCTGTTCTGTGTTACAATTCCAATAACAGCTTCTAGGCTCTGACTGTGTCTGCTGAGGTTGCTCACTTCCCCAGTCAGTTCCCCACTAGGGCATTCAAAATCTCATGACTACTTTTCTTCTTACTGAGTCTCAGGTGACTTTCAGAAATGGACTTTGTATCTTTATGTATTGGCCAGTAAATGCTTTACAAGTGACAGAATACTTGAGAGACTCCTTTCATCAAGTGAATTGGCCTGACAAATTTCAACACAGCCAAATCTCATCTGAAGTACAAACTAAACAAATGTGAAATGCAGAGATACACAAAAAAGCTCCCTATTACATCGGATGGTTTATAAAAAACCAAGTACACATTAAGGTTTATAAAAAACCAAGTACACATTAACTTTTAGTTTCACGTTGTCTTTGAAATTAATCAGACAAGCTCAGTAAACATACCTTTCACAGCTAATTACAAATTTACTAAAAGGACTCAGCATCTGCAAATATTTTAATGCTCTAAAGGTCCCCAAATACTGAATTCCGTAAGCTATTCAGACAGAATATGCACAACCATGTATGCAGCAACAGTGAGTGCATATTACTTGAATTTTGGAAAATAAAATCTGTTGTCATTAAATATTTTAAGACTGCAAAAGGAAGGCATCCCAGTAATCACACAAGGGAAGTTAATCTGCCACTTTACTTATAACCATATTTGTACTGTTTTGCTTGAGTTTTCTTTCTAATATTTTTTTTCCCCCAGTGTAGGTAAGATTTTTTCTTCAGTTTTACCTGCACAAAAAGTAGCTATAAACGTTCATCTCAGTAACTCCACTAATAAACACTCTAAGGCACATTTTTAGCTAATATCTTACAAAGGACTATTCAAATACAACCAAACCAGACTTACTTGAACTTTAACCTCCTGATGACTCAGAAGGGGAACTAGAAAGGGTACAACTCCCGAATCAATCACCATTTGTATCTGTTCATTTCCACCGTCTGTTAAGTAGGACAAAGCCCAAACAGTGTCCACAAGAATCTACAAATTGGAGAGAACATGGTTTACACATTGAACAGAAAAAAACATATAATGAAGGCTTAATTTAGTGAACAACGTTCCACATATCTGGGGGTGAAGGGGGGAAAAGCATGCAATTTAGTTACAGGAAAAACTTAAAACATTATTATGAGACCTAATCAGTGAAATGTTAAGATTATTATGCACAACTATGAAAACCAGGGCCATTTGTTCCATCATAGTAATTTCTGTATGTCCTCTCAAATTCCTTTTTAATTAAATACCATATTTTGGTGCATAAAGCGACAGCATACATCATCTCACAAAGGTAAACTGTTGGGCTTGATTTGTATTTCCAAGATAGACAACCAGCTCAGATAATTGTGCTAGCAACTTTCTGAAGAAAATACCAACACAGCCTCCTTAGCACTGCTCTAATTTGTTAGCTGTGCTATCTTATGGTTACAGAATACATAAATTCCCTTAGTCTCTAATCCATCTAACACCTTAGCATTTCTGATCCATTGTGCAGTTCTGAAGTGAAACTGCAAATGATTCTGGATGTATGCCTTTTTCTGCCTTCATATTAAGAATAAAAAACACAGCAAAGGAAAGGAGTTCTTATACCAACTAAAAGACTAGCAACTATTGTAATGTGGCAACTGTTTAAGTGTTCAAGCAAAGCAAAACCCCCAGAGAAATGTCTATCATGCAGGGCCATCTGAGTATCTTAAAAAAAAAGAAAGGCTAAGTCACTGATGACTTGATAAGGATGATTAGAAAGCCCTCAAAAAAAGAAAGGTACAAAAGTTAGTCATTGAAATGTAGTATCTGAAGCAGAAACAGGGATACCACATCACACAGATATGATGTTAGGAACTGCAGGAAAAGAAATCTGGACCCCACTAAGGATGTAATCTGCTGAGGTACCTAGATCTAGTCTACTTTTAAAACAGATACCCATTTAAAATTTCCACCTATGAAAACAGCTGAATACTGCAGTGCTAGAACATAGGAAGGACTTTACAGTCCTGCCTCAAGGCTGCGTCCACTCAGCTCCAGATGCCAGCCAGCACAGACCAAATGCTCTCTTGACACAGCCTGCTGCTGCCCTCACCTCCTGTGCTGCAGGGACAGTGGAAGGTGCTGCAGCGGAGCCACTATTGCAGCAGAAGCAGTGAGAGATGGTGCCTCACCAGTTTGCTGCCCCACAGCCCTGTTGGTGACGAGAGCAGCAGCCGCCAGAAGCGCTCACAGGACTATGGGCTGACCTACCTGCATCACTGACTCATCTCCAAACATAGGTTTGCTGCTCCAGTACAGAGAGGCTGGGACCAGACTGGTACCTCCAAACTACCACCTGACTCTCAGGATCAAAATGATGGATACCCTAATTGAGATCAGTCAAAATCTGGCATCACAGAGTCTCATATCTACATCAGTAAGATCTCATACAATCATTGCTTGCAAAAGCTGTTAAATTTGGCAGGGGAAAAGAGTCTATAGGTTAGAAGTATACTTGGTTTTGCTATGAATTCCATTCAGGTTTGTTGAAATTACGCATTGATAAGTCACCATGTGCTGTCTCCCACTCACATTACACTGAGAAAACCCTGGCAAAATCCCAGATTAAACTGTGCAAGTATTTTGTAGAGCCAAGCCCACTTCACCATTAAAAGAGCAGCAGAAACACCACTACTTCAGTGTTGAAGTATCCCACCGATCTTATGCTTTATCCCCAGACCCAACACAAGGGATCACTATAGGGATTACAAAGTCCTGACAAGGGAAGGAGGAAAAGAGCAGCTCAATATCTCTTAGTTACAGAGATCTTTGTTCTGAAGTCCCAATATAAGGCATCAGGAGATAAGTCCACTGCTGAGGACTTGGAAAAATACCGGTAAACCCATGAATCAGGAATGTGGGAAGTGCTGAAGGTTCAGTATTAAAAATATGACAGTTGTCAAAGGTGCCACAAAACAATAGTTTATTGCTGTTTATTTCAATATATTTTCATATGTGATTTCTTTAGTGAAGCAGGTTGCAAAGTCAGGCACCCAACAGGTTACAAAAGTCAGATTTACCCTTATGATCACACTATTTGATTGGACTGATATATAGAATTACATGCAACTTTTTTTCCACATGTATTACATATCATCTATGCAAAATTATAAATTGGGGCAGAATTAAAATGAAGCTGATGGTAAAGCTGGCACTTTAACTTTCTAGCGCTCAATTCCACAAGATAGGATTTTTAAAGGTATTTCTATTGTAAAGGACAAGAAAATGCCAATTCTAGAAAAGGTATTTCAGAAATGGTATTTGCACTTTTTTCATGCTCTGAATGACTACAATTATATTACTCTTTATATTTCTTTGTGCATGTATGACTTAATTATACAGAAATTAACACACAAACCCAAGTTTACTACTTTAACACAATCCTGCTTATCTTTCTAGAGAAAACAAAGAGTCTAAATATCTAAAACTTTAGAAATTACTTACGTTTATATCTGTATGGTAAATGAGAACACACAATGCTGGCAAAATCTGAAAAGAAGTTCATCAGTCATTACAGCAGAACAAAATTGGCAATAAAATTATGAATCCAAGTACTGCAGTCTCAAAGTTTAGATTGAGTCTGCTTTAGTTGTATTCACAAACTTTCCAGCAGCTGGTCATTCCCTCAAAATATGTGTAAAAATACTCTTGTATTATATTTAAATGTGTATTATATTTAAAATTTGTAAAAATATGAGACAGTACTGTACGTCAGACTCACAGAGTACAGACTGTATTTTGAGGGAAAACAAGCAAATAACAGAGATAAGACATCCCCCTGTTATTTTAAAAACTTTTAAATCACACATATAATTAAAATTATTAGCATAATAGCAATATATAAAACTTCTTGGATTAAAGTTTTATATTTTCTCCATATATGATTATAAAAATAAAACTGGGCCATGATAAAAATGCTTAGAACAGAGTTTTTTGTTTAGTAAAGCATTACTTGTAAAAGTTTCCCTGTACTCTACGTCGCTTTAAAAATTTCATTAACGTTTAGTTATTAACAGCATCATACCTCACATGACTTCAAAAACTGTATCTACACTTTCGAATTTATCTTAATAGCACCATTTTACTAACTGTGCTCACTGCATAAACAGCATTTGCTCTGTTCACCTGTTTAGAAGCATTTTCAGATGCTTCTCTTCTCAGGTTAAGATTGGCATTGACTGCATGTTCACAGCGAGTTGAAACAAACTACACTACATTCGATAGTTTACTTACACTTCCTCTTGCTCAAAATAATTACATTTTAATATTTCTACATACAGAATCATGTTTGTAGCATTTTTCTTTAGTGAAAACATTAGGTAGTCGTGAAAACTCAATGCTGAGTACTTTAATGCTTTCTAGTGTGTTAATTTTTTGATGTATCCATTTTAATGTATAGCTCATCACTTTAGTCTTCTCAGTTTCAGATGTTACGAACACCTTTATTACAGCCTTAGCAAGAACTGCCAAATTGGTCAAATTATTTCATCTAACAACTGGTATGTGGCACAAGACGTGCAGCGACGAAAAACATGCAAAAATTCATAGCATGACACTGTAAAACATTTGGCCTCTAGCCCAGAGTATAAAACATTATCTATCTTGTAATTCTTTATTTACCTCCTGAACTGTCTCCATAGGCGGTGGGGGGTCCTTATTCCTGCAGAGATTTACAATGACCCATGTGACGTTCCGAAGGAAGGTGATGGGAATGGAGGGATTGATGAAGGACAGAAGAGGTTTGACAACTCCCAGTGATATGACATAATCTCTACACTGAGGACCATCACCTACAGAAATGAAAATTGTTGTAAAAGAAATTACATTAAAAATGGAAAATCTTGAAATGTATGCAATGACATGTTGGGATACTGAAATTCTATGTTTCCTCACCAATAGTCTACTACTAAGAGGTCATATTTAATTAAATATACATACGTACAGTTATGTATGCATATTTTAGGAAACACAAAATTTATCCAGTTAATATTTTGCATAGCAAGTGATACTATTATTTAGGGAAAAAACAGGAGGTACATATGCAACTCTGGCCACATTATATATTAAAAAAAAATTGTATCAGGACACAGAATTCAGAGGAAACATAGTCTTATATGATAATGCCAATGTTCAAAAAGTCAAATTCTAAAATGAAATGCTCCCTGAATTCAAATCGTTAAAACAACAAGTTACCTATAATATTTCCAAGAGCCCAGACAGCTTGCTCACAAACATTCTGGTGTGGTGAATGAAGTAGTCTCAAGAAGAGGGGTACTGCATCTGCAGAATGCAAAGATTGGATTTGTTTTATACTGGAACTTGGTATATGCACAGCATTTTCACTGATTTATACAAAACGTATTCTCCACCATGCCTCATACATGTTTCTATTATGAAGGGTGTACAAAACCTCCGTTAAACATTTCTATATATATCTAGAAAAGAGAAAAATTAGACTTGAGTACAGGCAATTATTAAACAACAATGCACCCCACATTTAAACATTTCCTCATATTTCTCAAAGTGATATGCAGACCCTCAAGAATGCTGGTGTGAGTGTCTGGATAATTCAGATTTTCCAGTTACCCAAAATCACAACACATACCTAGCAGAATGACATGCCTACTTCTGCAAACGTGCTTCACATCTTGACTTTAAGTAAATAGCTTCCTCCCAAGAGGTGGCTATAGTTAGTTTCCATATGCAGTGAAGATTTACATCCATCTGCCAGTCCCAAGACATGTTTTAATTTGCTCTTATATAATGCCAGCAACATACCAAATTAAGGAAGTGGTACTGATTTTAGCTATCATTCTCTGTGGAATTAAATATATTTAATAGAGCTAAGAAACCATCCCACTACTATTCCCATGCACTATTTTACTTCAGACAACCCATACTGTTTGAAAGACAGTAATTCTTGAAGCAATTTAAAAAATCTATATATGATCATACTCATCCTATAGTCTGAGTAAACTAGATCAATTTATAAACTGTTAAAGAGCATTTTTTTCTTGCAGAAATAGCTTCGGAAATCTTAAAAAATTGCAACACAATCTGTGAGCAACTGTGAATCAATATTGTGTTGATAATGTCATGTGATAAGTAAAAAAAACCCTCTGATGTACTTTCCCAAAAAATACAGAGCGATGAAGAATAAAGACAACCTAAAATTCCTTCCCCACCCCAGATGAGTGATTCAGCCATTGCCTGTAACTGACAAGCTAGCAGGGGCAGCAACACACTGTTGCTTAAGAACACTCACTCTTCTTGTAACAACCATCCCACTTCCATTAGCTCAAGTGGAATATTTTAGCTTCCTTCTCAGCAATTACTGAGATTACAATTTAGCCATACATGCATTCAACATATTTCAGAGAAGAGGGTTGACTCTGTAGTTTATATTAGACTGTAAACCTGGTATTAGACTGCAATCCTGGTATGCTTTCAAAACCAGGAATGAAGCTATTTCCTATCAGCATTCAGGCAGGAGAACAACCTGAGTTGCAGGTTATCTGATCTACTCCTCTCAAAAATTAATTACTCAGCTCCACACTGGCTCCTGCTAAGAGCTATTCTGTGTATATAGTACTTCTCCTCTTTTGCTGACCCTTCCAACTACCATCTGTCCCTCTTGATTGCAGGAGGCTGCCTTCTTTTGTATTAAGGCTGCACCAGCCTCTTCTGTAGCTACAAGGGTCTACTGCTTTGTTTCCTCAAGCCATCCCTTATCTAAAGGGAAGAGCTGGGAGGCTGTTTTCCCATTACCATCTCCCAGCCAAAGCAGTGGGATGTTTAGACTAAACTGCATCCATTTTATTGTCACAAGTAAAATGTTTTTTGCTTCTTTGAAGTCATTCTAGTACTTTTTTTCAAGCATTAACTAAGCAAATTTTGGGAGACACATGTCCCAGCTTGAACTTCTAGCAATTGTTCAGGTAACAACGTTTTTAGTTGGGCTGTACATACTTTTATTCTACTTTTAATTTTTACTTTGATAGTTTTTCCAGATTTTTTTCTGCAAAGCTAATACTATAAACATCCTTTCTGTTAGATTTATTAAAACAGGACAATATTGTGGAACACAGAAAGAAAACAATGACTAACCAATGAACACGCTGACAAGGAAGAAAACGCTGAGGTGTAGATTTTCAAAGGTAGACACAAAAAGACAATATAAAAACAGAGGTGCCCAAATCATCAGGATTTTTTGAAACAAATTCAAGATACTGATTTTTTTCAAAGTCTTTGGATTTTTATCCAAAGCTCATTTTGATAAGCATTTTTATTCTATTGCTCCAATATCGTAGCTATACAGAAGCTAATAATTAATGAGTTATTTTATTAGCCATGAAAACAAACCCCAGCATTTTGATTTGAAAGGCAGGCTCATATACTTTAAAAAAAAAAAAAAATCAAGTAACTAAGTCACCATTTTCCCATATAAAAGTGAGAATATGAGTAGTCAAGACAATTTATTATATATTTGCTTATCTATATTGTTTAATGACAGTATATTGTATATAGCATAAAGGTGGTTGTTTTAACATAAGTATGCTGATCCATAAAAGCTACATATATATAATCCTGAAAAATGTACTTGATTTATTTATCTTCAATTAACTTTAGAGTTTCTTTCCTATCTCTTTTCATTTTCTTTCTCCCTGTCTGCTTAAACAAGCAATGAAAGCAGCACAACAAACACTTGTGTGTACAGGAGTTACTAATCAGAGTCAAGGAAAGGATGCTAATTTTCTTAACCGTGTATTTAAATGTGCAACCATACGTAACTGTATGTATTTAGCAACTTTAATAAGATTTATGAATATACCTTTGAGGTAAAAAGAATTACTTCCTAACTTAACTGTTAGCCATGGAGCAATTAATGGTACGTGATCCCAGAAATCAAACCAAGAATGAGAAAGGACTAAGATTTTTGTCGTACTATTGTATCATTTGTCATTCTCTATCTTCTTCATTGGAAAATCATGTCTGGGATCCTTAACATTAACTGTTAGTGACAAAGAGATTAATGTTTAAGAGCAAATGTAGGAATCTTTCAGAAGTCTTTGATATATCTTTGAGGACAGACATGTATTTATTACTTTAATGATATTGATAAAAAATGGCATTTGTTATCCAAATACTTCCTTTTCCCCACAATATCCACCCCCACACCCCAAACTAAAATTGTAATAACTTACTGGACTGTACAACAGCTTGAGTCTGTGCAGAAGTGCCTGATGCTATGTTAGTCAATGCCCATGCAGCTTCAAATTGTAGTGAAGGACTGTAATGAAATAATTTTATACTAGTAAGTTGAAATATGATCTGAAGACTATTTTATGATTCATTTCAGTATTACTAGCTGTGTCCATCTGAAACACTCTACATGTAAGCAGTGCTACTGGATTATTTTAAATTTTAGCCCAAACATCTAAGCCAGGACATTTCAGGGGAAAAGCTACAAGAAAAAAAGAGATCTTGCATTCTATGACCTTTAGTAAGCCATCTATCACTCTGAATTAATATTAGTAATTAAAAGAAATCCAAACAACCAAACTTAATTCTTCTAACATTACATCCCAGGTCAAGTGCAAGCTGGTATACTTGGATACAGATATTTTTCTGCTCCATCACAGACAAGGGAAAGATCTAGAATCAGTATGAAAAGACAGCATCACACCTGACTTATTAAATGCAGATAAAATTAGTTACAAATATCATGCAAGCTGGGAGAACGTCTCTTCCAAGATGTCTGTCAACTGTTGTCTATGCCAACAGCAGTTTAGCAAAACACTTTGCATGAAAACTGTTGTTCAAGCAAATGCTAAAAGGTTAAGAGTTCTAGAAGCTACAAAAGAGTTTACAGCCTATGGTCATTAGCATAACAGTGTCTGGCTTTAGGAGAGGCAGAGAATACTTACTGTTAGGTGACTGCTTTTCATTTCCATGATTTTTGTGTCTTTATCAATCATATTTTATATATAGTCATAGCACCTGCTTCTTTTAAACTTTTTTTTTGTGTATTAATTTCCAAAGCACATTAAGGTTTTATTGGGGATGGGATTGCAAAAGAATTAGACAGCAGGTAAAAACAAATCATACCTATCAGCAGCTACCCATACACCTTTAAATTCTAGAATCAAGTGCATTAAAATTCTAATTCTAACTTGGTCCCTTTTTGCTTCCTCTTGTCATAAGCCTTCAGGTCTAACATGAATAAGAGCTTTAATGATTTGTTACACAAAGTCTTTCCAGAGTTTAACTCTACTAAATATTATATAGCAATCACAATTAAAAGGACTGCTTAAGAAAATGCTGAGTTCAATTTGAAAGACTTATTAAACATTTACAAAGGTAAATCATACAAAATCTAGTAAAAAATTCAAATTAAAAGAATTTTCCAAGTACTGAACCATCTACTTCTAGAGCAGACAAGCATTTATGACCCATTTTAAAATGCTTTCCTGATGTGAATGTTATTGTAAGCTGCCTTCTAAGCAACTGCTTTGTTAAACAAGCTAGAAAAAAAAAGCTACTCGCAGTTTGTATTTTTGCAGCCAACAAAATATACCAGAAATACCAAACTGCATTTTTGAAGTTTCTAGCTCTCATAGCTGCAGAAATAACATTGAAAATGAAAATATTATAAATACATTTATGTCTGCCTGAGATCAAAGACAGGCTAAAGTATTAACCTCCATTGTGTTAAACCCCATCTATCAGAAGAAGTGCCTCGTGCTTTGTGGAATATGGCATTTTCCTTACATGTCATTAAATTCTTGCAACTACAAACTTCATGCTCTCTACCTTCTTTACTGAAGCTCTTGTCTTCCAACAAAGACTCATAACAGAAGAGCATGCTCACCATGTTGTACTATCACATAAGAGAACAGCAGAGAGCCACAACGAAAACTAACTTGCAGTGAGAAAGAAACAAACTAGAAACCTAAGCTAATAATCTTAATGAAAAGACAAATGTATTCTGGAAAAGACCCCTGTTCACAACCAGGCATGTTATCTGCCTTCACGCAAATACACCCAAGTCTGCAGCAGGTTTCTTAAAAAACTGTAAAAGGCTGAAATATTCAAAACCAATGAGGAATGTAGTAAGGTTTTCTCCACTAGCGGGATATGCTCAAACACACACTAAAAAATAAAATGACATTTCAGTGGCAGAATAAATACTCCTGGAGAACTTGTGATTTATCACCATGGATCCACTGTGTCATATTATATGGTGCTGGAATCCCCAGTTTCATTTCAAATAATGATTTTTTTTTTAATGCTAATTTCCAGCAAAGGTGAACATTTTCAAAAGAATACTTACTTATCATCCCTTTCTAGGCATTTTACCAGAATTGGTAAAATTCCAGATTTTATTAAGTCATCAATAGGTGGATTTCTGTCACTGGATAGGAGTTTTCTGTGAAAATAAAAGTAAAGTAAGTAACTTTCATAATGAAAAATGTGTATAAATTATGTTTCTGTGTCTTTATTTATTTTTACCTTGCAGCTTGGACAGCACTCAGTTGGATCACTGGGTTGTCACTAGTGGCGTTCTGAAAAAATAAAATTAAAAATGCAGTAAAAATTAAAAATGCACAGAACACACACTTCTAGTTAAAAAAAAAAGTTAAATGTAACATACCTGAAGTATAGCTTCTAGTGTTACGTTTTGCTTTAAAAGAAAAAAAATGATTTAGTAATTTTGCTGATATATTATAGCCTTTAAAAACATTTAATATTATTTTAACATTGTATCAGTTCTTAAATTTGCTTTCAAATAACTGCAAAACAACAGAATACATTGTTTAGACACATCACCAAAGTTTTAAAAATAATTCCAGAATCAAGGAACTTACTGCTTTGAAGTCAGCATCAACATCAGAATCTTCTAAGCTTTCCTCTTGAGGAACATTTCTTTTTTTCAAAAGATGTTCATCTCTTTTGTTCTGTAAAGGAACGACAAAAAATAAAGCCACTTTTAATACTATTAGTACAGGGTGGTGATACATAATAGACCCTTCCTACCTATAAGCATAGGTAAGATTGACTTTTTTTCAAGGCATTTGTAACTGCAAATAGAATTTGCAGTATTTTAGCTGTAGGAATCTAGCAGCTTGCTAATCAGACAGATCTACGACAAACCATGACATTTGAATTAATTAAAACTTACAGTTTGGGGATCAGTTTTCTAACAGACATTTACAATACTCATAGCTCTGCATGACATTAACATTTAGCCACACAACAGAAATTCTTTTCTAGTGTAAGATTATATTTCAGCTGAACCTGTTTTGAAGCTCCCTGGTTACATCTATTTGCATTCTGTGTGTACAGTAGCATGCCCCATGCACACTGGCACTTGTAATACTTCCCACTCACACTGTTAGCCTAATTTCTGACTTAAAACAAAACACCCTCCAGTTAAGGCTTCTTTAAGGAATAACATAAGAATAAAATTACCTTTTCAGTGGTAAAGTACCCATTTAATATTTCATTTTAACATTTCTAATTTAACAAATTTGAAGACATAAAACTGTAATTTAAAAAGAAAGAAAACAAATCATCAATAGTTTACACTCTTTAAAAATTTCAAATATGTTAAAAGTATTATACCAAAAGTATGAAACGGTCTCTTCTAAATTTTAGACTTTATATTTTGTTTGGTATGTCTAGAGGCACAAAGACAGAAGGGTCAATGGAAGATGATGATGCAGCATGTATATCTGAACATCTTTTTACGTTTGGTTTTGGTTTTCTAATATGCACATTAAGATTTCATTCTTTAATGAAGCCAAATGTTGACAAAGAGTAACAACCAGCTCTAACGCCTAGAAGAAATCTATTATACTAGAAAGGAAAGGCAGGCTTTTCAGTCTCCAATTATCTGATAACCACAGTACTGACTAAAGAGATTTTATTATACCACGTCTTGTTTGTAATACATAAAAAAGTCTCTAAACAGAATGATGTGTTGAAGGGTCCCCAGTATTTTATTATACGTTAAAAAACCCATCAATCTCAGGTCCAAAATTTCTGGGACTTGCTTATACCTTTTAGACATCTTAAAAAGAATTCAAAACAACTTTTCCAGTCTCAGTTTGAAGTGTTCCCAAGCAATATATTTTTTTCAGATAAGACAATGCTAAAACAACAAACAAGCACCAGAATAACCCTTTAGTATAGAAGTCCCACAGACTTAGCATAGCTTAATTTTCATCAAGTACAGAAACTAGATCCTCAAAGAGTGCACAAGACCACCTAGACTGGCTGTGGCAGCCTCTCCAGAGCTGCACAGTAACAGCTGCATATATGGATCACATCCATACAGACAAGCACCACAGGCATTTTGTTGGCAAGTGGTTCTGGAGAGAGGGAAGATGGAAATGAACAGGCAGATAAATGCCAAGAAAGTAGTGTTATGCAGACAAACTGCATCAGGCAGGAACACATTAACAGATGGGTTCACCATAAAGACTTATAATGTATTTACCTGATTTTCCCATACCAGCTACATAGCTAAACAAGAGCCTAGCTCTCTCCTGTTCCAGGAAGCCTTCTATACCTGCATACACAACCATCCAACTCCTTTGGCAATAGGAACATACCTAAGAGAACACTTCCTACTGTTAATGGTAACCAAAATAAGTATAAATAACAGTACAGATTCTAAGGCCAAGATATTACACCCCCCTTAAGAGAGAGAGAGAGGAACTTCACAGGACATAACTGACCGCAGATTGACACTACAATTTCTATGAGCGCAGGCAATGTCTTCAGGCTGTCAGTCATATGGTGCAATGGGCTCCAGAAAAAATTACCTCAGCCAAAGGAAGGAAGAAGGAGCAAGAATGTTCCTGTAGATACTCACCATTTGCAGGTGGATGGGTTGAAAAACAACTGTAAAGAGCAAATACAGAGGATCTTGCACAGCAGCCTGAGGCAGAGAGGCTCATACTTACTGAGAAACACTAGAAGTTTCTATTCTGATTAGCATTTCTTATAAAGTCAGAGTGTTCATGGAACCTTCCAGTCCTAAACAGTGTCTCTAAGGCTATTTGAAATAGCACTGTCCTTCTGTGAAAGTGCCCAATCCCTGGACAGCTAAACTCCTCTATACAGTCATTCGACAGACTAATCACTCCCCTTCATAAGGTAGAAGAAGATGATTTGCAGCCCGCCATGGCCTTAAAATGCCTGCAGTTTGTCGAATAGCGGCAAACTCAAAAAGGTTTCGCCTAAACCAAAGCACCAGCCTCTTCTGTGGGCTCCTCTGGTGAAAACAAAGACAAATGAGCATACTTGGATACAGCTGTCCTGTTCAAAGCCTGGTGAGAGAGTCCTTTCAAAGGTACAGGCAGCAGAATGGAATCTCTGATGAAGGGTAAGACCTCGTTACAAACAAAATTAAGCAGGTCTCCTTCTAAAGGGAAGATTCTCAACACTGCCTGAACCATGTGTGCTATGTACAGTTAAGTATGCAATTTTATAAACAGCTGCTCATTGCTTAGAAGCATGCCAAAATTCTGGGAGATCCCACTACAGCAGCCTACAAAGGTTTCTGTACAAACAAAAGGCATTGACAAAAATACCAAATGATCAGATAATAGTAATGATACCTGGAGTGCACTTTGTTGTCCACTTTTAATGACAGATGCCCATTGTTTGCTTCATCAACAGCAGGATGGTCAGGCTGCATGAACAGTAAATATGCAAATCCTGCAATCCTGGTATTTCTTTTGTTTATCTTCTTGGAAGATGGTCACAGGATTAAAAAAAAGGTATACCAGTGCAAGCAAGTTTCAAATGTTCAAAAACATGATTAACAGAAGACTCCTTGTGGGTAAAGAGAATGCCCAACAAGCTCTGTGCTGCATTGCACTTAGTACTATAGAACATGGCCAATGCGATACTCTAATGGAACTGTGAAAGGTGTCAAATTTGAATTTCTACATGCTTTTCAGCACCAGACATGCGGGAAAGCTCTATAAAGAGTGCCAACTGTTGGGAGGCTTCAAGATCAAAAGGGAAAATAAATAAGAAAACCTTTGCCCTCAGGTAACAAATACCATTACAAAATGTTTCTTCAGGTCAGGGAAAAGTTTAGGAACTCAGTAGTCAGTAGAAATTCCTGTAGCATGAAAGTTAAGATAATTATTGTTTGAGTCTTCTGAGGACAAAAAGTAGAACCTCAAGAACACCTCAACATTAGGAACTGGAGTTCCTAATGCCAGTATTAGATATACTTCAGAGACTACAACAAGCAGCTTTTTTCCCTGCAATTACATCCAAGGAAAGACTAAGGGATCAGGCCAGTGATGGAAGTAGATTCAGGTTTTCTGGATGTCCCTTTTAAGCTACCACTATGACAGGCTGAGCTGACTGCTAGGTTTCACTTACACATTTGGTGTGTTTGGTTTCACTTACACAATTTTGGTTTTGCAGAGTACCTGTCACAGTCCATCATAAAAAAAAAAATAAGCCTACCACTCCAACCTCATCATGTTAAAGGGATGCTCTGAAAACCTCTACTGAATATCCTCTTAATGAAAGTTTTCTTAGGTGGGATATCTAGCCTGAGTGAGCTTCTACTAACAGCTCTTGGATATGAATCTGGATAAAGAATCAACTTATTTAATGGTTGGAAAAGGACCATTACTTAGCTCTACTTACTGTCTTAGAACTCATTAAGACCTAGAGAGATTAAAAAAAAAAACCTGTAAACCTGTAAAAAGTCTGAACAGGTCAATCTGATGATTCTACAACCCATGGATATTAATAATATATCCTACTGCTTAGTGAACTAGGTCACTTCCATCCAAAGTCAAATTCCAAGATTCTTCTTCAGATAAAGCACATAACTACAGATATGCAGTTAGAAGACACAGGCAACTTTTCTCCATTTGAGTTCTGCTAATTCACCTTTGTGACAACAGAGAGTAATCACTATGTTCCTGTTTGGTTAGTGTACATCTGTCTCAGAAGAGGAGCAGATTGACTAAAAATAAGTAGACACATAAGTGTACACCAGCGTATGGCATAACAGCGCTAAGCAGGGATTGCAAAGATTGAGGCCTCTTAAGTCAGGAAAAAGCACGGTCTTACCAAAATGGATTCAAGCAAGACTCCAAAGAATTTCTTTATAGCTCTTTTCAACTGAGCCTCTAAAATAATCCATTAGGGATGTAATTTTCCTCTTAGGGTATTTTTTCTTTAATGAATCAGTTGAGGCAGGGTAGACGCAAATTCTTTTCCAAGAATTTGTGCTACTAACACTTGATAGGGAAGCCTCCAGAAGGACATACTAATAGTGCTTCAGTGTCCCTGTCATTGTAGCCATTCTTTGAGCTGGTAGACTTCTATTATGTACTAAAATATGTTTTTTACAGTGAATGAAAAGCTATACATACACACTGAACTGGAAAAGACAAGTAACCTATGTAAGTTTTACTATCCTGAAACTGAAATGTGTATTTTTTTTTCTTTTGGATTCTCAGACTTACTGAGAATCAGAAAAAGAATTTTCCCACCCTAGAGTTCCCAGCAACATGAAGACAAACTCCCTTCTTCAAGGCTTACTACTTTATTAAGGAGTTATCATGGACATAAGCAGTTTTATTTAACAAAAATCAGTGTAGAAACAAGTACAGTATACCAGGGAAAGAGGTAAAAAAAGACACATGCCCATGACTCTTTAATCAACCACTTATTTAGCAAATAATTGCTTTGCCTTGCACCAAACTTAATTGGCAATTAGAGCTTTCATAAGCTCATGTCTATGAGCTCTCAGGGGCAGCTGAGTTTGCCAAGAAAGCCAAAAATAAATCTTGTGAGAGACTGTGGAAGTTCTTAGGATTCCAGTTAGCGGCACAGTATCCTGTGTTTCTGCTGAGGTTAGGAGTGCTAAGGCTTCCTCTGAAGTGTGGCATCTAACTCAAAGACCATACCGTTGACTTGGCTAAGGACTACCTTTCTTTAAAAGCACATGAATGACCCAAGTCAAACTTCATCTTCAGAGAAAGCCAAGCACCTAGAAACAAAAGATCTCTCACAGCAATGGAGTTACAGGATTTATTTAGATATAGAACCTTAAACTGAATCCTAACCATTACTCATCCACCCTACATCCCTTTAGATTGAGACTAATATACTAAGCCAATTAATTCCAGGGTCCCTGTTACTAACAGAGAAGCCTTCAGATTTCTGTGATGCTGAAACTAGGTGATAAACACCCTAAATCAGATTTCGCAAAGACACTACACTGAATAAAGGTAAAATTCTATATCCTGATGCAGTCTCTATCACCAAAACTGACATTGTTATCTTGTCTGTCAGGAAAGGGAGATGGCTACTGTTTAAGTTCTTAGGCCCTTTGCTGTACAAACAATACAACCAGAGACCATCTTTCCAGAAATGTAGTAATTCATTCCCAAAACGTGTGGAACACAAAGCCAATATGGAATCAGTAAAAGGGCACCTGACCATCAGGAATGCCATCTGACTGGCTCATGATGCCAACCCATGTCTCAACCTGGAATCTGCCAGACTATTGCTACCCTTTCACGTCAGATAGCATTGTTAATTAAATTCCTAAACAAATCATAAGCGACTAGGGGGGAAAAAAATGAAAAAAAATAGTTTCTTCCTGAGTAAGAGCTATGGTGTGAAGATAGTGAATAGAGATGATATATTCTTGAAACACAGAATGTGTTGCAAATGCACCTTGATGTCTGTAATTTCAAGAGAATAAACACCTCACACTGATGCATGCAGAAATTGTTTACTACTGTTCAAAGCTGTGATTTTTTATTTATTCCATCTTACTAAACAGAGATGTAAGCAGCTTCATCAGATCCATTCATTTAATATTTATATCCACATTGATTCAAAAGACAAACCCACGACTATGTAGTGCTTCGACTGTACAAATCAAGAATATACTCAATTTGTCTCTTTTCTTCAAAGCCAGGTGTACATGCAGCATTTGGGCAGCTGGGATAAAGAGAAAAATCTCTTTGCTTTGAAGAGGCACTGGTGGATTACTAAGGTCATGCCAACATGTATTTCCTGAATTTGGCATACTCATGCTAAAGTAGCAGTGTTAACAGTAAAGATGAAGACTGAAGCAATATTACAGCCTATCCTTTCCACTGCTGGAACTTAATAAAATACATCCCTTAACGTTTCAGTCTCAATTCTGTACCAGAAGCAATGGCCTCTCACCTGCCACAGAGTTCCCACAGCAAACCAGCTGCCCACCAGCACCAGCTGAGTTGACACATGCTGAATTTATTATTAAAGCAGATTTCTTCTGGTCTCTGCAGCAGAAGATGTTCAATCAACACTCCAGGAGAGCATCACTTCCTGCATCTAAGAGTGCTGCAGCTGCTGTTCACTCTTGATTTACAGTCTGACCTACATCCAGTGCTCAGGCTTCTCCTCTACATGTGTAACTGATCTTTGCATGTGCAGTTTTCAGTGAGAAGTCACTAGCAGCTCATAGGCTTCCTCCTCCTCATTTTCACTCACGTATTACTGGCACATGCAGGATTCCTTCCACAAGGAACAATCCCTTGCCTTAAGTGTATGACTTGCTCCCCACCACGTTTCTGTAATAAAATGGCCTTGAAATTGACCTGTTACAAAAACCAATTATAAGAGTTAAATTAAAATTAAAATCCGCACTTTGCACTGCAAAGCTCTCTGCAAAGACTACACTGCAATGCTCACATACCATCTCAATTTAACGAGATTTATAAGGCTATGCTGCATTAGTTAAGCCACCTTTTACAGCATTGCTTTGCTAGCAGGCATAGGCTGCCCAAAACATATGAATGACTCTTCACAGTACAGATTTCACAGTTACACAGTGAGTTTTACACCAGTTCTGAACAGAGAGGGTCTCTAGCATATCAGCATAAATTTCCACTGCTGACCATTTTCCAGTCATCTAGGTCAAATTAGATTTCTTCAACTAATTCTTAGTCTCAGGATGAATCCTAGCAATGTTTATTTCTTATATTGTAAAGACATAGAGAAGTTTCTCTCCAAGACCTGAAAAAACAAAGTCTCTTTTTTAAGAGGAACAGAAGAATCCCAGGAAAATACTAGCACAAGATTTTTTGGTTGCTCCTACACAATCAGGTGGTAAGTGCAGATGAAATTTCTCAAAAACAAGTCAAGCTGATTTCTATCAACACAACTGCTATTTACAAACCCTCCACTTTGATTTTAGCAAGGATTTTGTCTTCTCTCTGTTTGCAAATAATGAAAAAAAATTGATGAATTTGGGGGGGTTTGCACTCCTACGTGAGCACCTTGACACTCAAACTGCCAAGGATTCAACTGGGAAACTGGAGATACACATCAAATAGGAAACCAGAAGGAGCTTGGGCTATACCTAGAATATTCAAACAACACACTTACCAAAACATTAATGAAAATATTAGAAAATATAGTTTATACCAAGCTGGAGAGGCCCTGAAGCATACTGGGAAACAGAATGGAAAAGCCTGGAAAAAGCAGATGTAATTCAGAAGACAAAAGTCAATCGTAAAAAAATAAATTCTGCATTTATTTAACTATGCAAACAGAACAAACAAGTGTATTTACTTTGTGGTACTCTTAAGAAGTGTATAAAGGAAGTAACAGATCACAGACTGTGTGCCTGTCAACAACACTCAATATAAAGAAGAATACTGTGTTAAGAATTGTTTGTCACTATTGCATTTAAACCTCAGCTGCAGCCTGCATCCTTTCAGACTTCCATACAGACAATTTGGACCTGAGAAACAGCAACAAGTCAAATCTAAGCAGAATGTCCAAGAAAAGGGTGAAGAACTGAAGTTGTCTGAACTGGATAAAGCTAAAGGGGGGACCAAAATCCCACAAGGTACCCAAAGGCAGGTAATAGTTTACCCCTTCTCTTAGCTGGTAAAAACATCCTTCAGCAGCAAGCCTTTGAGGTGCCAAGAAAGGCTGCTGGAAGAGTTATGAATGACGAGGGTGTAACAAATGCTCTAATTAGGCAGAGCAGTAAACTAGATCAGCTCTCATACTCATGATCTTCCCAGCCAAACTGGCATTTACCCAATAGAGACAAAATCTGACCCCCAAATTAATTCCCTTTACAGCACGGAAGCAATTTTCAGAGTAATTTTCAGAAAACAAAAAAAAAGAACAACCTCACTTTCTTCATGTTAAAACTCTCACTTTTGCCATTCAGAGATTTTAAACATTTGAACAACTGACAGCGCCATTGTAATAATATGAGAACTGGTACAGAAACTGAATATGGATTATTTCCAAGCAATTCAGTGGAGTAAAGCAGTACTGTGTTGTACTGAGCTCTACAAATTGGAGAAGAAAACTAAATTAGAATCCACTGTTAATAATCAACAAATTTACAACTTTTCTATATAAATTTGGGACTATATAGCAAATCTTACGGCAAAATATTTAGTTAAGATACACCAGAGCACTGTTAGCAAAGTAACACAGTTGATAAACAAAAGTAGACTCACCTTCCGCAATTCAATTGTAACTTCATTTCTGTGTCTTCTCATAGTCTGTAAATTAAAAAAAAAAAAAAAAATTTGCATGTTAAGAAAGTAGTATTCAGTTTTGGAATCAGCTGCTTCTAGGTAAAAAGTGCAGTTATTCATCAAAAGACATGGAAAACAGTGCATAATTTATAACTCAATCTTTCCCAGGAAGATGCACATGTTTTTTGTGATGTCTTGCTTGGGTTGGGGTTTTTTTGTTTGTTTGGTTGCCTTGTTTGTTTGTGGTTTTTTTTTTTGATTACATGCCTTACAGAAAGCTTTGTCACAAACCACAAGAAGAATCTCAAAGGTACAAAATATTGAATTCCACATGGAGTTTCACTGGAATGACTCTCCAGGTATTTCTATGTGCAGACCAAGGCAGCAGTAAATCCAGGTTAGACAGTCTCATATTCACATATGATCACATTCACCACAACCTAAACACATAACCTATGCCAGTTATCTGGCCAAAATCAGTCATGAGTGACAGAAGATGACTGACTCAATGCAACAAGACAGATCAGGCTTGGGGAAAAAGGAAACAAAGTAGTACGGTGGTATTGAGTCTACTTAGGATCTATAGACTAAACACTGCAAAGGAAAACCAGCCCATAAACATCTCAGCTCCTTAAAGATACTGGGCACTCAGAATGCATTCCTGATAATGCTGGTACACCTCTTAGCTAAGAGAGACCAGAAGACTGAAAAAGAATTTCAGCCTACTGAAGGCAATATCCCTAGGTTCATTTAACAATCAGTGGAAAAGACAAGTATCATCAGAATGCAATTCAGAGAAAAACAGGACTTGATGCAGTCCAGAAAGATCACCCACACTAACTAAAATTAGCCTTTTAAAATACTTTCTATGTCCTATCCTTGCTACTGACCTTCACTGCTGCTATCACGTTCCTTTTGAGTTAGGGCAAATAACTCCCTGAGCAAAAAAAGCACCAGTGAAGACCAGCAGTATACAGTAAACACCAGCACTCCCCAGCAGCCATCTCAAGAAAATACCAAACATGCTAAAGCTGAAACATAGGTAGAAGAAACGAGCAGATTTCAGATTACAAACACATACAGGACATTGCTGCAATACTTAGAACATTATCTTAGCTCCACTGTTCTTGACCAGTTTGCATAGCAGTACTCATTTCACAGAATCATAGAAAGGTTTGGGTTGGAAGGGGCCTTAAAGATCTTCTGGTTCCAACCTCCATGCCACGGGCAGAGATGCCACTCACAAGATCAGGTTGCTCAGAGCTCCATCCAGCCTGGCCTTGAACACTGTCAGGGATGGGACATCCATAACCTCTCGGCAACCTGTGCCAGCATCTCATCACTCCCTTAGTAAAAAATGTCTTCCTAACATCTCATCTAAACCTACTCCCTTCTTTCAGTTTAAAACCATTGTCCCTATCTGCCCATATAAAAAGCCTCTCTCTCTCTCTCCTTACAAGCCCTCTTAAGGTACTGGAAGGCTGCAATGAGGTCCCTCTGAAGCCTTCTCTTCTCCATGCTGAAATTCATTACCTTGGGTTGATTTGAGAGTAAGGAGGGCTTGTCTTCCTGCCCACTGCTTGATTAACCAGCTCACTCATGTAAACATAGACAAAATTCTCCTTTTACATCTACAAGGTTGAACTATACTACTTTAAACAAAGCAAGTTCTCATAACAGTAACAGGAAACTAGCACTACAGCATCTACCAGAACTAAACTTATTTCCCCATCTCATTATTTTGCTAAACCATTTGATACTTATGGTCATCTGAGCCTGCTGCAACAGCTCAGTATGATAAGGACTGGATAGGTGAGGTATGGGAGGGCGTCAGGTAGGTTGATTTGCATGAACAAATGAAGAACCCAAAAAGTCATCACATGCAACTATCAAGACCAGTCATTCAAGTTTCTTATTCTATCAGAACTTTGTATTTGAATGATCTTTATAATTGTGTCAAATTTCAAGACACTATATAGCCTAAAGTTTTTCAGCATTTCTTTCCCATGATTGCTGCCTTCCAGTACTAAACAGGGCTAACAAGAGCTGGAGAGGGACTTTTTACCAAAGCATGGAGTGACAGAACAATGGGGAACGGCTTTATACTGAAAGAGGGCAGGTTTAGATTAGATATTAGGAGAAATTCTTTACTGTGATGGTCATAAGGCACTGGCACAGGCTTCCCACAGAAAAGCTGTGGATGTTCCATCCCTGGAAGAGTTCAAGACCAAGCTGGATGGGGCTTTGAGCAACCTGGTCTTGGGGAAGGTGTCCCTGCCCATGGCAGGGACATAGATCTCTAAGGTCCCTTCCAAGTCAAACCATTCTATGTTTCTGTAACTCTGCATTTCAATGAAAAAAAAAAAGGAGTTAAACAATGCTGTAAAGTCTCCTTTTCTTGATCATTCTGTGTTCTAGACACCAAAACTCTTTAACGAACTTTTCACTAGCAACACTGCCCACCTTCCCCTAAAATCTAACCTTTTATTCCTACTTATCTTAAATTTTAAGGCATACTCCATCACATGACAAATCAGTCAACTTGAATGTCCACTAGAATTTTTCTCTCCAAAATCCAGTATTGTACTGTGCTAAATTAGAAGTCTCAGTGATTTAACAGATGCAAAGCACAATTTACTTTTAGATTTGCTCCCTACTTACAGTTTACTGATTTATCTATGCAATAATACTTCAGAACACTTATATCAAGCAGAAAAATCAGACTAAATCTGAAGCTCTTTAGGAGACAACAGTAACATTTATCACCTACCACTCTTCTGGAAGTAAGGCAGATTTAAGAAACACTATGTGCTGTGCTCAACAGTTCAGCAGCTTAGTATTTTTGGTTTAGGAAAAAACCAAATACAGTGCAGTCCCAGGCAAGGCATTATTACTCATTTCATCAATTTACTCTAAAACCTTCTCTAACAATGTTTTGACTAAAGACAGTTACTCAGAGTCAGCCATCCATAAAGTCTTTACTGGGAAGACTCTAAGCTTCTTCCTAAGGGCAAATAATTCACTCAGATTTTCCATTAGAGGTTTTATCTTTGTTTCATACTTCCATTACTTCAGCCCCACTGATCCTACCCTATATTTTTTTACTTTTTTTTTTTGTTGCTGTTGTTTTTTATCAAGCTGATCTTCAAAATATTTCCCTATTCCATTAGGGTGTTCACATTTAACGTGCAAGAATTTCCAATCTTTTCCTCCTTTAGAGAGCTACCACCCTTTGGAAAGATTCACAAAAAAGGTTATCACCTCTGCAGACATTTTTGCTGACCAGTACCACACATTTTCCGAGCTTTAATATTTGTAAGGAAATCTCCATCCTACCTGCATTTTATCCTTTTAGCTGTTCTTTTGTATTTCCTTTTAAGCTTACTGTGATTTCTCTTTTAAAGCAGCTCTGGTACACTTTTTTTTTTACCTTCCTCTTTTAAAGGGCAGAATAGGCAGTACACACCACTAAATCCAGTGCTGCCTCTTCATTTACAGAGCAAGTAGATTGATAACTGGGATATCACTTAGTCTCAACTCCACAGAACTGATGAGTGTTATCTGTCCCACACTAATCTAAGAGCTCCCAGTCTTACAGAGTCTCCTGCTGTCACAGCATCTTTAAAAAAAATTGGTTTGTAAGGGTCATCAGGATCATCCAAGAATCAGTGATACAATGTTAGGGCTAGCTAGAGACTTCCTACAAGAATACAGGACTGAAGTTCCAAAGAGCCTGGGGTGCATTCTGGCAGTCAAATTTGGTTGCCACGGGTGGATCATGATCAGTGCTCTTTGCTAGAAGTACGCTGACACTATTTCTAACCTGACACTTCATGTCCCTGACATACAAGAAGACTATTGTGTATCAATATATTTAAGAGCACAGATTCAACTTCATTCATACTTGTCAACTGTGACAATTATAGACTGTACATGAAAAAAACATGAATGCACTTGACATCAGCCTGATTACTCAGTTTCATTCATGCTACTTACTGAGGATTTGTTCAGACTGTGCCCATCTTGATTTTCTCCTCTTTACCACAGGAGCTGATACATTGGTGATAGACTGCTCTATAAGACTCTGAATGTCCACAATGGAGTCATCTTTGCCTTGAAAGACCTAAAACATGTTTCAACTTCATCTGATTACAAGAAATGCAGGTATACAAATAGCACCGTAGCACTGTATACTGGATAACCTTGCTTGACTTTTGGAAGCTTTATTTTAAAACTCGCAAACCAATAAGCACAATTTCTAATCTTATCTGGTGGGATGGGGTGAGTTGGGGAGAGTAGGACAGGAAGGTTGACAAAACTCAGTTTTTATTCACCAAAAAACAGACTAAAGTGATTCAGTTAATTTTTTGTCCTGATTTGGCATTTTCTGAAAGGAAAATATTTAAAGCTTGTGTTTCAGATGAACCATTTTAGAAATACAGGAGGTCATCAGCACCTTCCTACAGCCTCAGAAGAAGCACACATCCTATGTGCAACAGCGTATAAAAGAAGCAGTCTTAAGTACTGCTGCTAGCCTTCCTTTAAGGAATCATTATCACTGTAAGCAGAAAAACACACTTTAACACAACCTGCAAGACCCAGCATGTAGGAAACTGACAGGCATTTACAAAAGATTTATCCAGTAGTAGAAAGGCTAAGCATTTTCACCAGCTAACACAGGTCAGCTAAAACAGAGAGGAGGCAAAATTATTCTGCTACTTAACCCAAGATTCATTACCACCTTTCAGGCTGGGAGGACATCTGCTGATGTCTATAGATGCCACATCAGTTGAAGCCTAGCAAGGTTACCAATGGATCTAATACAGGATTTGACATCAACAGCATCTGACTACGGTCACTTCTCAGCATAATGTACTCAAACAAGTAACTTCATGTAACACAAACAGCACAGCTCAAAACTAACCCCCAAGACAAAGCTGAACTGCTTCACTGAATAAAAAAGTCAGGCTCCAAGTCTCAGAAAGAGAAAACATGACATAAGCAAAATCCTAAAAATCATAAAAATTATGACAGTTGCACAATCTGAACTGTGAGGACCCTTGTAAACACAAGGTATTAATGTACCATATACAAAGTGCAAACAGTGAAAATGAGTAACTACCAGTCAGCAGCAGGTACTATAAGAAACAAGAATATACACTTATCAAGCTGTGCTACAACATTACACCTCAATTGTTATACATGACTCAAGTCAGACTTAAGTTCATAAGGCATAAGTAACAAGAGATTTCTCCTCACTTCAGGAACAACTACTTACCAGTGTGTTTGACAGGCTGACATACCCACATTAATGCACCAAGTACTGTAAGTCTTCTTACAAGTCAAAAGTAGATGTTGAGCAGTATTCCTAATTTCAAGTTCCTCAGCATTTTGTTATTTTATAAAATAAAGCATAAAAACCCCCCAAGAGATCTGCTAGATGTTGTTAGATAAATCAGTGTTCTCACTTCTACCCTGAATTTCTAAATATTCTTCCCAAGTCATATACAAAGAACCTCTCCCTAACACCTTCCATTTGAAGGCAAAATAATTCCTAGTTCCCTCAAATCTGAAATTAATTTCATATGCCAGTGAAGAAAATCACTGCACACATTAGGGCTGCTGTGTTAAGGGCTGCAAGGGAACTTTGTTTCACTGTGATACAAAACACAAATACTGAGCTGACTAAAGATGAGATTTAGAGACTCTAGACCTTGGAGGGAAAAAAAAAGGCAAAGAATACCACAGTCCCTGTAAAACTGCCTTTGACACACTCAATGGGCAGAAGTAACACAGAATACAGCTGTTCTCATCAGATCAGTGTTTCAGATCTCTCTCAACAAGAGTCTGGCAAGAAACTCAGTTCAGTTTCAGCCACCTGTGGTGTAGAGAGATGTCTCCTTATTTTTTCAGTTGATATTTGGTTTATGACAGAACACAAAACTGCATAAAACTCTTTGATATCAAAAAGTAGTGGCCTCTAAAATTCTGAATTATCAGCACAATCTGTACTGCCAACACATTCAAAGAATTATATTCAGTGACTGAACATTTGGGACCCTGTTGTTCAACGACACACACTTCACAAGTACCGTTCATGAAACTGCATCCAAGGGTGCACTGGATGCTCGTCATGTGGCAAAGTGTAAGCACCTCTGCTGTAACACTGCCACTTGATGCCTTAACATGGGCCATGAAGACCTTTCTGTAAGAAAAAGGATTACTTTTAAGGTTTGAATAACATTGAGATTCTAAGGAGATAAGTCTAACAAGCTTAATAATGTACATTCTCTGCACAGAAAAAAAATAAGTGCTGCAACAGTAAGTGGTATGAATTTTAATAATTTTAACTACTTTTAGCTATACCAGTTGTGTCAGAAGGAAGATTAAAGTATAATCAGCATTTAACAACTAAAACTCTACCTACCACTGTAACAAGAAGATAGGGAGCTTGGTGTGGTGCTCATCCTGAGCCATCTCATTAAGAGGGATACCTAAGCAGAGTCATCTTTTAATCAACACATTTAGACCACTTCCATTACAACTTGAGCAAGCAAGTCCACAAAATATCAGAGATGAAGAGGCATGAAAGAGATGTTTTTATCCAGCCAGCCCATCAATACTGCCAGCTGCCCCACAACCAGCCAGCTGGCTACGTCCACTCTCCTGCAGGCTGACCAGCACACAGCAGCCTCCAGCTAGCCCATGGAAGTGGCAAAGCCAGGCTCACCTTGACAAGACAAATACCACAGATCAGTGAGTTTTGGCAGTTCTATGGATACAAAAGGAATGTTTCCAGAAACTTTAGTAAGATGTGCATTTAATTCCTTTGAAAATTCAGCTATTAAATGGAAAGGAAAGAACAAACTCACTGACTACTTCTAATTTCTCTGCATCTACAAACATTAAACACTTTATTTCTGCTCTTGCCTCTCAACATTACAGAAATAGGTCTCGGAAAATCAGAAGTTACATACTTAGAGGAAAGAATACCCTGAACACATAGCTGGGATAGTAAAGCAGTTTGATTAAACACACAGGGTACCCAACAGCTAGTATTTGCAAGTCAGTTCTAGACGACTTCTACCTGCCTAACTGAAAGAAAAAAATTGGCCCAGTTCCAACAGCTGGATTGGATTTAACTAATGCCTTCCCTCTTGCATATGAGCATATTCTAGAGTACAGTTTATATACCTTACAACACAGGTGCAGGTGCAAGACAGTGAAAGGTAATGTTTGTATTGATGAAGTAAAACACTCTTCTTCCCTAGAAACTGCTTTTCTGTTCCTTATTCCTTCTCTGACACCTTTTAACAAGCATGAAATACTGCAATGCACATGAAAATGCAGAAGCCTCAGGAGCTGGGCTAGTTTGGGGCAGAAAAAAAGAATCCAAAATGCTTGTTTGTATACAATTGCTGAGATGATTAAGGCTGTCAACTGCCTATCTTTGGTTGACATTAGAAGCTAAATATTCCTAATTTGCATAGGCATATAATTAGTATGTACAAAGTTGAGACTTCAACTGATGATACTGTTCTACTTGTTCTGATAACAGCTGGCTTCAAACAAAAAGAGACAGAGGAACACTGACAAGAGGTGATACTGCTGTTGTACCTGTTCCCATTTTCAAAGTGTACATAGCTTACTCCAAGAATTGCAAGTGTATCACAATACAGGAACGAAGAATTCTTGGACTGCATCATTATGATCTGAATGCAACTACTTAACCACAACTAAAGGAATTAAAAACAATGATGCTCTGCACATTGATCCTACCTATCTCTTTTGGACACACAAACAGATTTGACATCCATGTCAAACCAAATTTTAAGTCCAAATTAACCCTCCCTGCTAGGTTTATTTCTCTACTTACAAACATCATGGATTATTACCCACCTTGTTTTCCCCCACCCAGTCTATGTTCTAGGCAGAGTCTTCTTCCCTAAGCCCAATTTTGAGACTTACCTAATTACCAATTACTCCTATAAAGCTCCAAATTGTCCTTCTAAGAAAAAAAGTGTGATTTTTTTTTTCCTGTCGTATAGATTACAAAGTTAGGACAACTTCTGGCTTTGTTATCATAGCTCCATATTAAATTATGCTGACCCAGTTAAAAATGCAAGCAGGGGGCATGGATTCCACAGTACAAGCAACAGATCTCCCAAATCAGCCAAATAAACTTGAAATGTGTCTGTACCCTGATCTGATACTCCAAGACAGTTCTATTTCATTTGATTACTATTTGACCCTAAAGGTATCGCTTCTCTTTTAGGTAAACATTCTATTATTTTGCAGAAGACTTTAAAACTTAGTTGAAAATTCTCTGTGTGCTGCAGAACCTTAATATTTTAAAGCTTCCTTTTGGCTTGTAACATTTAACACAGTACTAGTATATTACAAGCAGAGTGCAGTATTTATGCTACTGTATCTTATGTCATAATCTGTCTGAGACCCATGTTCCTCAGGGTTTATAATGGCCACTGACAGAAAACCAGTTCTTTTGTAGTTGGAGCCACCACACTTTTAATCCCCAGTTTGGGACCCCTAAAATTAAGACCAGCTGCTTTTTGTTAACTAGTCTGTGGCAAGATAATTCAAGTATCTGGACCTGGCTGGCCTCAGCAAACTGGATGAATGAGATATCTACCATAACTTTTACTTAGTCGTGGGTAATGACTCACTGAAGTCAGACACTCATGCCAGTATGGAAAGCCACAAGCCTCCAATTATTACCATTCACGATGTTGACTCACCTGAAAGCCCCATGGAAGCAGACAGAGCTGCCCATCCACATTGTCTGCTTCTACTGCTCCAAAAGATCTTGGCAGAAAAGTAATTGCTATGTTTATTTCTTACCAGTATTTTGTAAGGATATTCTTCAAGGTCCTGATATCCTATCTGCAATTGTTTAACCTCCATACTGAGCTATTACCAGCAAAGACGTGAGCACTCATGTTTTAATTCCCATATACCAATTACCCAGTTTACAAGTACAAACATTTCAAACAATCCTCAGGAGACTGGACTTGAAACAAGTTAGTTGGTTGCATTCAACATAAACTGCACAAATACTGAAGGACACAAAGCAGGCCAGAATACAGTCAACACATTTTCTGCTGGTTTTATATAGAATAAAAGAGCTGAAATTTGCTATTTAACATCAAAATTCAAGAAAGGAATACAAAATCTAGTAGATTTCCAGTTACTGCTGTTGTGTAAATCAAGGACATTATATCCAATCAAAAGTTTTATAGCATTTCCATTCAGATGTAGATCTTAACACTGTTAATCACACCTTTGCTGACATCAGAACAAAGACTGCAATGCACCCATAGGGGCACCACCTGAAGTCAAACTGAAGTTTTCAGGTAATCCCACAGCATGTCAAGCTAAACTCACCACTGTTCAACTGCTGTCTGCACAAACCAACAGGCAGTCAGCAAGGATCACCAGCTAATTCAAAGTACTACTTTTGTCCAGAGGTCCTAGCAGGCCAAGGAACCTGTCCACAAAGTGTTCCAAAGAGCAGTGGCAATGCAGTCACTTGCCATCTCCATTTTGACAAGGGTCCACCTTGAAAAACTTAACTGCAGTGTCTGGTCATTTATGCTGCAGCCCAAAAGAAACTGAAGGATACCTGGATCAAGTTTTTCTTCTTCTCCTTATCTGTTGGAAAGAGAAGGGCATACTGAACTTTACAATGATGCCAGCTCTGCCTTATCTAAATACTGTAATATGCCAAATAAGCAAGAACAGTGGATAACCAAGGAAGTCTAATTACAAGTGATGCCTATTCACACTTCTTTAGAAAGTTAAAAGATTAAGGCTTCTTGATGCATTAACTAGGTACAAGGGTTTGAGATTTGGTAGTTTTATGTTACAGAAATCTGCTTTTGCCAGTACACAAATTTCTAAAAACATAATTTGTTATTTTCCTATACTGCATGAGCAGTGTAGTAAATGCTTTAGAGTTTCCTGAAAACAGACGCTTAACCTGTCCTTGAGGAAGAACAAGCAAAGCACCTACATGACTCCTTGGTCTCACCGAAGACAGGACACCTGCTCTGTCCTCTCCTAGGGTTTCTAAGCAAGCAACCCTCCCATTTCCTTATTGAGGAGGGAAAGCACACAGACCTGTCCAGTCAAGTGGAACATCTGATTGCCATTGCAAAAGAGGAGTCACTTTCCTCTTCCATAGTCTAGAAGACTAGAAGAGTCCAGAAGACCAGCTCTGATATCGGTTAATTTTTTTACTAATAAATGTTACCAGAAACCAAATCTACTACCTAGTACCATACTTGACAGACAAAACACCATATTCACTTGTGTCCAGGACATTAAAACAGTAGAGCAAAATTACAACAACTGTTTGTGGTAACTAGGAGCAAACATCAGATTAAATTTTGATCTTCACGTCAACATAATGACTTGAATAAATTCGTTGAAATATAAAAGCTTTTATCAAATTGTAGATAACCACTTTCAAGAAATTCATTACAAAATTAAGTGTTTGGTCAGAAAGGCCTCACAGATTTCTGGGGCAAAAGCCAGAAGACCAGACATTCTTAAGCTTGCCAAATATTTATACTAGTTTCCCTTAGGAAGAAGGAAAAAAAAAAAAAAAAAAAAAGAGAAAAGAAAATCTACAAGGCTAAATACTATTCAGATACCTACTTGTGCAATCTATATTTGAACAAAGATACTCCCTTCTCAGATACTTAAACAGTCTTCAACTGTAACATCAAAGTACCTCAGACAATCATTCTGTGAACCCATGATGTATTTATAAGCACCTCCCTATGAAACGAGGAAAAAAGTTTTGCTATTCCAACTATAAAATGGGAAAATAACTGCAATTTGCATACATTCACAGGGTGCCATCTAAAAAAACACCAAATCAAGTCCTTAAGGAGCTAGGCTATATTCAACTACAGCAAGCTTTTTTGGTATAATATTATATAGCTCAAATGAAATCAGATTTTCTTTGCTGCTTTTTTGAAAGATATAATCAAAAGGAAAAAAAAGATTAAACATGTGCTGGCTGCCTAATTAAATCTATGAAGAGATCATTCTGCTCAAGATGCAAGAGAAAACAACAAACTCAGCTGACAATGCAAGAAGAAGATGGAGCATTAGGAATTAGAAAATACACTCTAGCAACATCCCACAATCTTACGAACCCTGTCAGCTGCCCTTCTGATTTAATCATTTCAGTATCATGAATTCTAGATGCTTCTATCTCACTTTTTAACGTGACAGAGGCAAGGCATCCGTGCTCGCGTTATTTGAACATTTTGAGTATCATGCTTCTCTCCTTGAGGGTATCTTCAGTTTCTCAAAATTCCCATTTATATGTCCTTCCATACATAAAAGAGGCAGTCACATTGATTGCAAATGTCAGTGCTCCATTAATGTCTCTTCTTGTCTGGAAGGTTGCTCTTCACTCCTGTTTGATCGGTGATATGAACGCTACACATTACCAGCCAACATACTTCTTGCACTCCTGGAGAACAGTGGTTAACAGGATCCTGATGAATTGTAGCAGGGCTCTCTCATTCCAGGATCCTCTCCTGATGTGGAAGGCCTTCTGTATCTGGCTGCAAGTCAGATTTTTGTTGCAGAGAAATCACTACCACTGACTTTGCATCTAACATTATGTGTGCACGAAAGAAGTGAGAGGCCCTGATGCCAAAAAGCTGCATGCAAAGACAGTAAGTGCTGGTTAGGGTGACTTCAGTTACCTGAGCGAGACACAACAATGTCTCACTGCATAATTTCATCAGCCTTCTGACTTACACTGTAGTTATTAAGAAAAGAAAAGGACTAGGCCGTTCCAAGAACCGCAAACCTGAAATCTGACACTGCACCTGGTCAGGAATCCCTTTGCATCTCTGAAAACCTGGCCACAAGCCACCCTAGCATAGCACCCTGTCTGACCACCTTCTCATATAGATGAGCTCCATGTTCACACCAGCAAGTCTGCAGTGGGGCTTGAACACTCAATAAAACGTATCTCCACCAAGCCTTACAAGTCTTGAAAGAAAGTTATTTCCCCAAGCTGATTTTGCAAATCAGTTATTCTATCATCACCCCTAAACTCCACCTGTTACTGAATCTGACAATAACTAAGGTTAAAAATGCTCAAGAAGAGGTCCTCAGCTGATGAGACTACGAGGGAAATACGAGGGAATATGAGAATATGAGTGAAATGAGTAATTCCGTAACAGTTGTTTGAATGGGAAGATACAAATTTGCCTCCTGTTCTGTAGCCATTTGTACAATATATATACTCTTATTTTGTACTTGCTATATTTTTTAAACACACACAAAATCAAGTTTAAAGCTGACTGCAACACTTGCTTAGTCTGAGAAAGGAGACAAGTGTCAGGTGACCCAGAAGAAACAACATGGAGCCTCCCCAGCAGATTTAATGGTGTTAATCTGACTACGAAGGGGTAACATTCCAAGAGTTAAATACCACTAGAGAAGATACACCTTCTCCCCTTCACACTGACCTCTTTGAACCACCACTGGTCTTCTCCAGATGTGAAGGGCTGGCTCAGTAAGCCAAGGGAGCAGAAAATGAAAGACACATGAAGAGCTTTGCAACTAGTTCACTCCAAGGCACAGACAGTTCTGATGCAGGACTAACCTTTTGGAAGAAAGCAGTGCTTTTGACTACCCAGGTCAAACTTTGTGAAACAGAATACAAAGCTCAGTTTCTGCTATTGGTAAGCAGGAATATCAATTCAGTATCAGAGTTTCCCAGTGCTGGGTATTTTGGAAACAACTGACAGACTCTATTCTTGGAAAAGACACAGGTTTTGGATTTTTCATTTCAAATCAGTTCAATTGACAATTTGTCTTTACTACTTGATGACATGCTCCGTTACCTACTTGTTAATTGCCTTTTCTAGCCTAATATTACAAGTTAGATGCCTCCTTCCACTTTTAATCCCACAATAAATACAAATCTGATCACATATTTGTAGCTGGTGCATCCTTCTGATTGCTGTCTTTTCATATAACATAGTTTTAGAACACAAAATGTCCTGCTTGGATATGTGCTGGAACTGTACAAATATTATGAAAGCCTCAAAGAACTTACATAAAAAATAAAGAGCTCTTTAAAACTAGTCTGTTACACTGCTACTAGCTGTGACCAGACTTTGATATTTTAAAAATTAAAAATCAATTCTTTAATAGAAGCAGCTTTAGCGATACCAGTGCCACTGCTGTAGTGTTAGAAATATACAAGAATGAAAAAAAATTCTGTAATTACAGAAAGATTACCAGAGGTTTGGTGTATCACAACAGCAAACAGCAATAACTGGGCCTCAATACAGCAAGCACAGATTCCAATCAGCTTATGAAGATTATGTTCATCACGAGATACCATCTCCAAATTGCATAGTCCACAGGTATTTTTGAAATAAACAATGATTTCCTAATGTATCTGTGTATTTAAATCTTTTAAAATGCAATACATTCAATTCATTTTGAACCTCAAGGAAAACACTAGACAGTACATCTAAGTGGACTTAGTAGCTGTTTGCTTTCTGCCAAGAGTCACAAATATTTCACAGCATTATACTATTTACCTGCAGACTAAAGATAGGAAAATTCCGGAGCAATAGCAACCAAAGAGGCTTCCCACATCTATATCTTATTTCCTACCCATGTAATTCTTTCCAAGGTACAAACATATACACTTGTATTCTCCCAAGAGTATATACACTGGGTTTAAAGGGTTAGAAACTCTGCATGAGAATATCAGATCTTGTATTACATCCAGTTGCCAACAGGAAGCTACCTGACATCTGTGTTTTCACTTAACCTGCTGAGACTCAACAAGCCTATTAAGACAGGAGTTCCACAGTACCTTTAACACACCTAAACCAGCCCAGCATCCATTCCTGTGTCAAAGTGAAAGGCAGAGAGTTGATCCGATCTGTAAATGTAAGCTCTTGAAAGAAACTGGATTTTTACAAAGTAGCTTGGAGTAACAGAATGTCTGGGACTGCTACAAGCCTTCTCTCTTTCATGAAGCCTTGGAAGCAAGTACAGGGAGAAACACAGTGCACAAAACAGCATCAAGAAATGAGCTGGGAGCAGCATGTCTGCTCATTCATTAACACTGTGCAGGTATGGTGCCTCCACTGCAAAACGCCTTTGACACTTGATGGGAATACAGCCTTAAGTCAACCTGTACCTTTTCCCAGATGCCTAGAAACACTACAGATTTGACTTCTCCAGAATGACATTCCTCTGCTTGCAAAAAAATTCATAGTAGCATGGTAGGAAAATGTGAATTAATTCAAGCACCCTCAAAAACTACATTCTTACTGTTAGCAAAGCAGGAGCAGTAAATACACTGGATCTGCCAGAGCTGATGATTGAGACCTGGGCTAAGCCCTTTATTCCTCTGCCTCATTTGGGGTCAGGATGCTGAAGGTACAGAATAAAAATGTATCCTTCAAACATCCTGATCCTAAAGGTGATACAGACCAAAAGGTGATACAATTGCCTGCAACTGGGGAAAAGACATCAGTGAGCAGGACTTCTGAAGCTTAAAATAAAATAGTGCAGGAATAGGTGAAAGATGACAGAGCGGCCATGTTTCCTTTTGGTAAATAGCCCTCAACAAATTTCAGAAGGATAACACTACAGCCTAAGCAACAGAAGGTTAAGGACTTGTGTTCTGACTTATGGCTAGGGTTGCAAGCACACAAAAAGAAAATTTTAATCCCAGTCATTAAAGTGTTTTCACATAAAGTTATTTAGTTTCTAACACACTAACTCCTTACTAGGTTTTAGGTTTCTTTTTTGGGGTGGTTTGTTTTCTTTTAAATGAGTGCATATGGAGTTTTACTTTTAATCTAGTATGCATTTTGCTAACTACATGACCACACAGTCTCATATCACACACAAAAATCCCCAGCAAGTCATGCAAGAGCCCTACAAATTATAACACCTCTGCTCATCAAGAATTTTTCCTCAGTTTTAGTCAGGGATGCTAACTAATCCTGACAAAAAGAAATGGGCTGGATTGTTTGATCCATCACCTTAAACATCAGAACAGTGAGTCAACAAATGAGTGCCTGCTATTGTAATAAATAAGAAACATTTCTAATCCAAGACATTGGAGGTATGAAGGTAAAAAGGATGTTACTAGGCAAAGAACAAAGCTGAAAAACTTCTATTGAGAAGCTTCAAATTGGTTTTCTAAAAGCTAAGGCAGCTTTCAAATAAATCAACAAATAAACACAGCAGTTACAATGGGTGTCACAAATTAAGTGATTGTAACTGTTTAATCTTGTTCTGTAAAGCCTCAACTGTACTGGAATAATCAGGGCCATATATTTAGAGAAATAAAACAAAATAACACTGAGACTTAAAATTACATGTCCATAACCAACACAGGAAAGCTTTCTCTTTATATGTGCAACAATTTAAATAGCTCTGACATCTCTGGATAATACAGAATTCAGAAAGTTGTGAGGAGAAAACTAGCAGTTGTTTGTCCAGATGAATCCATGAGTGTCTTGGCTCCTTATTGATCAGCTCTGCAGGTTGAGGTTAACTTTGTCTGCTGCTAATCACATGTCAGTACCTATAAAAATAGAAGAGTCTCACTAATAAAAGCAAGAACAGAAACGCATATTAAGTGAGGAACACTAGCTTTTGGCATTTGATTTTGCTATTATCCCTTTTGAGGGCTAAGTACTTTTTGGAAGTACTGATACCTGAAAATCAGAATTCCAGTTTAACATCCACAACTCTTATCTCCCTAACAGAGGAAGCCAACAAAGAGGTATGAAACTTCCACACAAATCTGAAACTAGAAAAAGGAGAGGGAACCTGTGCAGGTCAAGGATTCAGAAGCTTTGACTTCTGCTCAACAGATCTGTTTCTTTGCTCTTAGAAAAGCACAGTGCATGGGTACTGAGGTCTGTCATAACATAAAACAAAAGTACTTACTCATCTTTTGTTTCCCTTAAAGCTGCATTAACAAAAAGCAAAGACAATTATATGGCCCAGCAAACCCAGTAATAAAATATGAGTTAACTACAAATTAAAGGAGTATTTTGGTCTGCCAGAATAGTCTGTACCCAGAGGGGATCAATAGTACCTCACAAGTATTTAATAGCAGTCAAATGAAGATTACTAAAGAATGTGTTCAAGCCTGATGAGTTCAAAGGCAATGACTGTTTCCAGGCAGAAGGTGACTCAAGTGTCACTGTTTTCAAACTGAAGTTTAGAGCATACAGCTTTAAATATTTTAAATTTTCCAGAGAATATAATCTAGATATCAGACTATTATTTATTATGCCATCATTCTAACCACTTCATTTCTCTTTAGTGGAATTTGACAAAATGTGAAGATGCAGATCAATGCCAATGCAAGCACTGAGGCCTCCTGATTTCCAAAGTTAAGCACAGAAAACTGGAGGCAGGATCTCTATGCAAAAGTCTATATTGCAGCACAAGGAGCAAAACAAAGTGTATTTAATTGCTGACAGTTGGGAATTAGGTATACTTGATTTAGAGAAGAAACACTTTGTGGAGAGCTGATAATTTTCACGACAGAGAGACAATCTGTCCAATCAGCAGGTCAGTCTGTGTACCAGTACCTCAAGAGAAGCACAGTAACTAATGGCAATTATATAGCACTGCTGTGCTCCTTATTCTCCACTCTAAGCTTAACTTACATTGTTTTACTTTTAGAGTCTTAAGTTACATAAAGTTTACTCAGAAGGGTAACAAAACTTCTAACACAAACTTTTAAATAAGTACCTTAACCAGAAGAGAGTCAAAAAGGAGGTTTAGTAGAAAATTTCAGACATTTAATACAAATTAAATTGTTTTGAAAGACACTGACAATTTGTAAAAGTCCTTTAAATGAACCTAAATTTCATTTTAGCATAACTCCATGGGTATACAACTTTAAAATACTTTTGCTTCAAAAGGAAGGGGTTTCCTAGATTTTAACCCTTTTCAAAAGTATGCATGAGAGCTGTAACTACATTAACATTACTGGAACTATGTACCAGTCTTAGGCTCAGCCACAAAAAGGATATCAGTCAGCACACCCGAAGACAACCCTAGGGGATATACTTCTCCATAACTGCAAATACAGTACACCAAAATAATTACTACCCTTCAGGGGGAAATGAGAGCTAAGCTACCTTAGCTGGTCTGGTAGAAGTAATCTCAAGTAAAGCTTAGGTGCTCCATTCCTTCCTTCCTTCCTCCCCATGAAGGTAGATATTTAATTCCCCTAGTCTTGGGCGTGCTATAATATAAGCAAGCATGGATGACGGATCAGTTCACACTAGACATGAACATACCTAACCTTTCCCTGTTTAGAGCTTTGATGGATTCAGGCCAGTGACTGAGAAAGCAGCAACAAAGCCGGTAACCAATATGGAGAGAGGAGACAAGGACAAAATGAATGAGGAGCAGCAGGAAGAGCCTCACTGGATGAGAAGGGGAAAAAGAAACGCACCACGCCTCCTCCTTATCCTGAGAAGCAACTGCTAAACAGAAGGATGGGCAATTTTTAGTTACTTTCTAACATTTACTAATGTTAGCCAGAAGTGTTCAAGTTATCATACTCTTTACATGCAGTATTTTCTGTGAGGAAGATTCACTGTCACCGAGTTAAATACAAATTAAAGATTACCTTACACTGTGAATGTCACCTTAAAGACACTGCTGCTGCTAAGCCTGACCTGCATAAAATTGTCTCCACCCAAACAATAGCAGCAGAAGTGTGAATTCTGCTAAAATACAAAACGTGCTTTCAGAGGACTAAAATTCCAGTTCTACTGATTACAAAAGTTAAAATTATAAAATCAACAGAAGCACGGAAAACACCCTCAGGTGAAGTCAAAGTAATCTGACACATATTTAGGTTTTCACTCTAGCGAATCCTAAGCCGATTTCAGTCCTAGCCCGATATCTGAGCTCCCTCCCCCCTCCTTTCCTTACAGAAACTTAAACACGAGATTTGGGATTTCCTCTTTCAATTGCGAGTAGAACTGAAGATGTCTTCGGTAATGACACACAGATTCGAAGACCTCTGGAATATCTCTAGGGAATAAGCGTCCAATAACCCCGAGTCTCTCAAATTCGGGGGAGTAAACTACTATCCCATTAACCTTACCGAGCATCACACTCCTTCCCGATTTAGACGGAGATGCCTAGCAGACCATTACTGATAAGCCTACCAGCATTTGAAAATAAAACATAAAAATTAAAAAGCAAAAAGGGGTTGATTCAAGGTAGGACAGGGAGCAAAACGGGCCAGCACAGTACACTCTAACAAGGCTCACCAGAGCGTGGGAGCGGTCCCCGGCACCAGCACAGGCCTCCGTGTGCGGCAGCGGCACCGCGGGGCGAGGGCAGGGCAGCCCCGAGCCCTGGCGGAAGAGCCGCCACCGCCCCGGGGGGCGGCACAAAAGGCGGCCGGCACCATTGTCCGAGGCCCCATCCGAGCTCCGAGCCCGGGAAAGGCGGTAGGTCGGGGAGGCCGCCGGGGCGGGAGTGGGGAGCGCCGCGGTAGCAGAGGGTGCCGCATCCCGCCGGCCCTGCCCGGGCCCCGGTGAGCCGGACAGGCGGCGGAGGGGTCCGCGGGCGGCCCGGCCGCGCCGACCCTTCCCCCCTCCGCCGCCGCCTCCGCTCCCCGCC
>WBMZ01014155.1:0-115803 GCA_013400975.1 Atrichornis clamosus | reverse complement strand
GCAAAACCACGACAATGGTCTGTATGTATCTATATATTCTTTAGAGTGCAAAAGGATTTATAATATATAAACTGAGTGACTGAGAAGGTTTTGTCCTCATTGCTAAGGAATCACAACAAAAAATGACATAAAGGATAAAAGAATTGACAGATCAGTTAAAATTTTGTGTAAATAATAAAGAATATGAGAAGAGCTGAGTTCGTGAAAAAGATCAGGAAAACAGCCCGCCATACATTTTAGAAGAACAACAAAAATCACACTAAAAGAAAATCTAAGTTCTAACACACCAATATAAACATCCAAAAATTAGAAGAAAATTTTAGTGTGGTGTTTTCTCTTCGAGTGGGAAGACAAAGCTTAAAGTTTAAATTATATTCTTTGAAATGTTCTCCCACAAGTATTTCAGATGGGGTATATTTAGAAGAGTGGTGGGCTATTGAATGTCTCATTCTGCGTGGATCTGTACATTATGGAGCATATTTATTATTGGCCCTTTATCCTGTGTTGAGTAGACTGAACTATCTTAGTATATTAGCTATATATAGAGATGATCCTGCTTATTTCAAAATGTTTTTTTTTCTCTAGACTGAGGAAAGCAAGTCCCTTCTGTGCAGCAAGAACTGCACCCAACCTCAGGCACTGGAAAATTAGATGTGTGGTCCAGGGCATTTGCATGGTTGCTGAAAAAAATAAGAACATTTGAGGGGTGTTTCTTTTCCTTCATCTGAGATGAGGTTTGGGCATGGGATGATGCAGGATTCTTTCTGTCTATAAAGTGCCAAGACACCTGAGACAACCAAATTTTTGTCTTAATGTTTAGGTGAGTCAGATAAAAAGAGCTAAGTCCCATTCTAAGTATCTGTTTACACCTATTTCAGTTTTTGTTTGTAAGAGAATAATATATGTTATTTCCATTGGTAGCATTTTAAAATTTCCTTCATTTTGTGATGTAGATAAAACACATGATTAACCTCATAAATACAGAGCACAGCTTCACCTCTGATCCAAAATATTTTTAGCAATATACTGTTATTTGTTTCATATTTACTTTGTAAATGCATTTAATAGTGGGTTTTTTATGTTCTAAATTACACGAGAGAGTATTACTTAGCTTCAGTGTACAATTCAGTGCTGTTATTTTCCATCTTCCCAAAATTTCTATAGTTAGAAGGGAAACGCATTTCCATGCTTTTAGGCTTCCTGGAAAGTTGATAACTAAATCTGTAACAAGAGCTGTGCACAGAAAGAAGCTGAACATAAATACAGTTATTTATAAATAGCACTTGGAAAAGTCCACAAAAGTGATGTAGTAGTGGTGTATCCAGTAGAAAGCATTTTCCATTAGCTATACTTTGCCTGAGATGATCTAAGATGTTCTACTGGTGTTAATGGTAACCATTTAATCCATTTATGCACACAGATCAATGGGGAGCCACTGAGAGACAGAACATCACACTCACATAGATGACCAAAAGAAGCAACATCAATTATGGTATTTAAAGACACAAAATGCTGGCTTTTTGCACCGTAGGAAATTGGAGGGCTCAGTCTTCTTGTATAATTACAAGGAATTATATTTAAATCCCAAATTATTATAACCAAAACATGTTCTGGGGTAAGAGTTCTGTGGGTCACCAAGGAAGTCTTTCAGAAAACGTGTGCACCACAAAGCCTTTCTCTGCTGCAGGGCAGGATGAGCAGTGCTGCGTTCTGTTTGAACTGTCACATTTCTCCAGGAAGAAAGTCTGCCTCACCTTTCATATTCACCTGTGTAAACCATAAACGTATCTAGTGCAATGAGGTGAAAGCAGAATCTGTCCTACAACCTAGATAGAATTGTCTTTTCCCTGTTGTTCATTCTTGCAGGTGCCTAGGATGAGGCAATGCTAACCCTTCATGTCATCAACATATTGGTATTCAGGGGTTTGCAGAGTAGATTTTTGAACAGTAATTCCAGATAGAGTCTGATAGTTATGATGCTTTTTGCGTCAGAATTCTTGCTTGCATTTATCAAAGGATTTTGATAATGTTTCTTAAGAACTGCTATCCTTCCTGGGCATATCTTCTATTACTTTAACAATGTGTGCCTTTCCTTGCCATCTTTCTCCTGCTATGGCCCCTTCCATCACCTTTATACTCTTGTGACTTTATAACTTCCTCTATTACACTCATGCTTTCCTTTGCCTGTCCTTAGTTTTCTCTCATCCTTTCTTCCTCTGGAAACCCATTTCTGATTCCAAGTTGCTTGTCTCTGGATGTCTGGAGCCTTAACTCCTACGTTTAGCCTTTTGCATGGAAATCCTCAGGAATCTGTTTAATGAAGGATAGGTACAGGGGGAAAAATTTTAAAACAATGCTCCTCTCTTTCCTGAAAATCACATTAGTTGTTAGTAACAGATGTAGCTTCTATAAACAAATAAAGTAAATTACAAACAAGTTATATTTACTAAAGTTTTATGGACTTCGCAAAAGAGACTTTCTGTGAAGTGGCAGTGAGAGCATTTTTCTCTCTGTGAAAAGCAAGTTATATTGAAACTCTGGCAACTAAGGAAGCTGCATATTCTACGCTTCTCCTTTGCAAGAATAATTTCTGGAAATGTTTTTATGTGTTTATTTCTCTGCATTCTCTAAGAGTTCCTCCACATTATTTCCATGGCAGTGCTTTATTTGATTGATCCATTTTGCACATGCCTGCCTCTTTCTACAGCACATGATGGAGCAGCTGGTATAGTTACTGAAGAGCATATTTCTGTTACTAGAGTCAGGTTGATCTCAGTGTAAGAACACCTTGTACTGTCTTCACTTGGCATGGATTTAGATGCTTGTGAATGAGAAAAGTACACTCCATTAGTGTGATCCAACTCCCATAAGAGACAGTGGGCAGTTCTCCATTGACTTTAATGGGAAGTACGATCAGCATGTCAGTGCTTTGCAAAAAGCAACGGTTTTGTTAAAAAAGTATTCATTTTAAGAAGAGTGACACAATAGGGAAGTAACATTCCCTGTAGCCTGTAAATGGCTTCTGCAAACATAGTCTTCTTGCTGTTTAGCTTCATAATAACCATGCTAATCAGGGTTTCTGTTTAATGTGAAATACATATTCACTTTCCAGACGGCGCAAGAAAGAAGAGTGCATTTATTGTGCTTTTGGCAGGCTTGTAGGGATTCCTTTGAGTGGATAAAAACCTGCTTTTCTTCCAGGTAATTTGGACCATCTCCACTCATTTGATTTTCACTATCACCAAAAAGTGATCCACGTAGGAGTTCCATAAAGCTGCAAATTACAGTTCAGTTCAAACCCTTAAAGGCATTTCAAGTGCACATTGTAACAGACTCATAGTAATCAAGTTGCAGAAAGACTCTTATAACAGCTATCTCTCTCCTTCTGAATTGCTGAGGAACAGGCAGATGTGGAAATTATGAGTAATGTAATTGATGATCTTAAGGCTTTTAAATACCCAAGCTCTCAACAATCAAGATTTATTTGAGTTCAGAATCTAATAAGTAGTAAATACAATAGGTTTCAGTAGGATGTTTTATCAGGTTCTCTGCAGTGCTCCCCGCCCCCCTCGCTTTTATGGGCAGCATTACCATCTAATCAGCAGACAAGTTGGAAAATGTTATTGTGACAGATAATCACTTTTAGTTCATCATATTTCTTTCTGTTTGATATGCAGTTACTGTGAGTTTGCTCATAATGCACATTTTCAGAGGGTTTGTCCCCAGTTTTTTTTAACAGGTGAAAGAGAGGGTACTGTTATCCCAATCTGTTTATTGTCAACTTATTTTTTGTGTACAAAGAAAGAAATATGCTTGTACAAAACTCCCACAAATAATGAATTAATGCCCTATAGATTTCCCAGATGCCTTAATTTATAAACCACATTTTAGTACTGATGACAGCTCCAAGATTTATTCTGATTATGTACTGAATAAATTCTGGAAGTACTTTTTCCACCCAGCAAAAAACTGTGTACAGTGAAGAGTTAATTTCAATTTTTCATCTGTTTTCCTTTAATCTGCAGACCAGACTGAATGAATCCTAAATTCTACATTATGTTTTAGCTAAAAAAATAAGAAAACATTTGTCAGTGAAGAACCCAGCTCATGCTATTACCATAGGTACAGAGCCTAACACCCTTGCTTACGTGTTAATTTATCCACACAAAAAAACCCCATGTTAGTGTGAGGTGAGTAAAAAATATTTGCACCACTGGAAAAACTGCTAAATCACATTTCCCCAGATTCTCTGAACAGCAAAATATGTTTCAGCTTTGCCTTTGATATTTCCTAGTTTGGTAGAATGAAAACAGAACGCTTTTTTGTTTTTTTCCAAGAAAGATTATATTTTCACTGCAAAAAGAGACTTTTCTTTGAAAACAAGGGAATGAAAACTGAGAAAATTTGCATAGGCATGAAAAGGTGCAATTTTTTAAATGGGGCATTTGTTGGTTTTTCTACAACATATTCTTTTTCTCATAGATACAAAATCAGAACATTAACATTAACTGAGGATTTACAGGTGTCCCTTCTTTCTTGATATATGGAGCAGTCTAATACTGTTGATCTTTTGGTGCATATCTTTGCTGCAACATGTTTCTTGCCAAGTGTTGACCCAAATTCAGGTAATACTGCTGAACCTGTGGACATGTGAAATTGTCTTTGGGCCGGTTTGGACAGGAGTTCAGATCTGACACTCTGCTTTTTCTCAGGTTGGTGTTCCACTTGGTAATGAGGCACAAAGTAATGGGCAGTCTTAGATGCCGATCGTCTTCAGGTGCCAATAGCTGGCTCATCTTCCTGCAAGCAAAGAACAGGGATATGTGCCCTGGAAGTCCTAAAAACATGAATGTTACCTGTTAGGGCACGGTAACTTGGATGTGCTTTTCCAATAGGCTCCTAGCTGTCCTAAAGTGACAGTGGAAGTATCAGCCACAAAAGAAACACACGTGGTCCTGCAGTTGGTGTCCTTGTCCAAAGCGTTGCCTGGATTAGCTCCAGTGACAGTGCAATGCAGACAGTAAAAACAGATCCTACCCAGCTCCAGCAATTTCCAGGTGGGCTGCAGATCTACACAAACCACTCCACAACACCACTACAGTCTGCTCCTGTACAGCCATTTAGGCAAACCTGAAAGCTCCTCCAATTTTGAAAAATTTTGAGAAAACAAAGCAAAACGGAATCTGTTAAACTTCACATTCAAAACCTGAAAGCTGTTAATATTTCTCAGAACAGCATCTGAGGTCCAGAAGGGAGAAAATCCAGGGTGGTAGTCCTTGCTCAGCACTGAGGTTCAGATTTCTCTTCTGGTGAACTGCGTAAGACCAGCACAGTCTCCATCCACTGACTTGATGGGCAGCTATGGTGGGGCCAGCAGTTTATTTCCACCTGCACACATTTACAGCGTGGAGGGAGGGGAAGCTCTCTGTCAACTACCCTCCTGTGTTGGACTAAAAAAGCTGTTTAGTCAACGCATTCTGTTTCCATGACCTTTGTTTCTGATGAATTAGCAACTTTTGTTGAAAAAGAAAAGAAAGCTCTGTTGTAACATTTCCAATCCATTCTACTATCAATTGCAAAATTATGGCTATTGCTATAAATGATTTACATTGGAAATATTCAGGAAAGTCAGGCCAAATTGAGTATGCCTTGTAATAGGGAAAGTGCCCTGTATCATTTTAAGCCTCCCGGAGTACATACAATTTCACTGGGTTCCCTTGTTCTGAGTATCAGCCCTGCAATTTAGGCTCATGTTTGAAGCCTGACAGATTGGGAGGTATGATACTAATGTATACATTGATTATGAATGCCTGGGTTAAACGAACAATTATTAACTGGTGAATGAGAGAGTTTAGTAATTTCTTAGTTTGCTGTTACTGTATTTCCCATTGACAACAATGAAAGCAAGCTAAAGAATCTTTTGGATGCAGGATTGTTTTTCCATGGATGAGGGATTACAGATTGGCTTTTAACTTCAGCTTTTCCAAATAGTTTTTCAGTTATTTAATTTACTCTACATGGAGTCTATTGATTATTCAAGTTGGCAGTCAATTTTATAGGGCACCCCGCTGTTTCTTTGCTTAATGTAGTCAATGATTGTAATTGCTTGATCAGTGCAGCCCATGAAATAGGTTTTGTGTCTTTTTTACAATGCATTGATGGCTTTATCTGATGCAGTCTTGGCAGGGTCTAGGTTTTACAGCACGATCCTGAACTCCCAGAGGTCTCTAGATTAATGGCTATGGCTTTCTGTTGGAGCTGCTGATACTGCTCTCCAGAATGTATTCACACATCTGGCATGCCACACTTGGCAGTTGTGCCAGCTTTTTGTTGCGCAGTTACAGAATATCTCACCAGTGCCTAGTTAACTGTTTTCACTAAGGGAATGAGATAAAAAGCCATCCACAGCGTTGTTGGCACACGCTCTGTGTCATTGTAATCACAAATTTTTAATTTTTCTATTACACTTTTTATACGGCCAATTGATGTTTAGAAACAACAAAATATGCGTGATATTTGTTGTATGAACTCTGATTTGATTCCACAAAAGATTCCAAGCTCATTGTGATTTCTTGTAAACGTCCCATTAATGCTTTATTTCCTAAAAGAGGAACGAGCTTTCTGTTGTATTGTCAGCAAATAAATGGATTAAAATTACATCTCTTTAGTTCAAATTTTGCTACAAACAGAAAGAAAGGAAATGTGGGTGGAAGAGCAGCAAGAGGAACCTTGTGACCTTGCCTATGAGTGAAGTAATTCTTTTGTCTTTCATTGGTTCATGTTAAATTACTTAAGCTTCATTTAGCTCTGCTTGAAAGTCAGTGTTTCATATTTGGTAGAATTTGAATCATATTATTAGAAATGTAAAATGTAGTCCTAATAAGCAGGCCAAGGAAATGTAATGAAATATGCAACACAGGTGCATAAATCCATGGACAATATAATTATATAGCACACATACACCATTTACAGTGCCTAAGGTGACATCCTGCCAAAAATGTAAAAGTGTGATAGATTTTGGACCAGCTGTGGTATGAACTGATTTCCTCGGCTGAGCTTGACATAGAAACTGGACATGTGCAACCCCTGTATGAATTCTTTTCTCTCCAGGTAGTAAACTGTAAATGCATAATGCATCTTTGTGTAGTAAAGGTCTACTGAGAAGACATCTGGAATTCAATACTTAAAATTCCGAGTCTGTCTTTCCACTGAAATCTCAGTTAGGTTGCACAGTAACACAAGAATCACATATATATATATGCACAACATTAATAACTCACAAACCATGTGTTAACAATAAATAGCCTTAATAAAATCTGTCACAAGGAAAAATAATGAGAGTAACATGGTAAAGACTTTCAGTGTAGCAGTCTTGAAATCACTAGTGGAATATTTTATAATTTCTGATGATTTTTGTGCAGTGAAATCCCAAAAACTTTTAAGCACGTACGTAACTGCTCATGTGAACTGTTACATGGAATTTGTTTGTCCCCATCTTATCAGTGTCAAGGCATTAAACAGATGGCTCCTCTCCTTCAAATACTACAAATGAGATGCTTCTTTGGATGTTCTTTTCCATTATGAAAAACTATATTACTTTTAATTTAATAGTATATTGAATCATTGGCTTGAACGATTAAGGATCTTCAACATGGAAAATGTAAACCCACAGGAATGAAGAGCCAAATATCCGCATCAAAAATGTTAAGGAAGCCTATTAAACACAGCTGTATAATTTCCCTTCAGTCATGGAAAAAGATACCATCACCTTTTCACATTTCCAGATTTTCTAAGCATTTGTTGTGCTTTCAAGGGTAAAAAATCACAATCCTGTTTAGAAGTCCACACTGAACTTCAGCCTTTTTCTGTACACTATTAATTTATGGCTTCGGAAGTTGGAATGATGTTTTCTTACCCCTGATGAGAAAACAAATATGAGTAGCAAAATTTCTTTAAGAAATGGCAAGCCAACCAAGGGCAATCTGAGAAATATAGAGGGGGACAAAAAAAGACACTGTAAACTCATTATTATACTGTACCTTTCAGAGCAGTACATTCTGCCTTTTCTTTTACACACTCTATTTTGCCACTGAAAATGAAAGGTGATGAAATAGAATGACAAACACTGGCAGATGAAAACATTGAAACCAACATGAAAATTTTCTGCACCATTTTTTTCTCTTAAAATTCACTTCCAAAACCACTCTGTATTTCAATTGCTTACTTTTCCTAGTGTAACTGAGTAGATATTGCTATTAACACTCAAGATAACCTGACACACCTCAGTGGAAGGCACCGTACCTGTTGTGGGCTAAACTTTGTACGTTCACTCAGACAATGACCAGACTTTTCCTGAAGCAGGCTGCACCTACAGGATCGTGGAAATCTACACAGTACTTGTATGCAGGGTCTTACATGAGGTATCTGTGGACCTGATGGATACCAGGTTCAGTCAATCCTGCCCCATAAAGAGAGTGAACATTTTGCTGTGGTTTTTAAAGGAGGCAGAAGTTAATCCGTACTTCTTTACTGCATGCTGCATTTATCTTGCAGATTGAATTGTCTTGGAGATTGAATTAACCTTGAGTTTTGTAAATCTGACACAAAATACTATGTCCCACTTCCCATCTCTTTCACATTAACAATTAACTCTTCATATGACATCTGGCTCTTTCAATGGTATCTCTCTGCATTTGAAAGTCATTCCTAGAAAGCAAAAGGTAACTATCCGTCTTTCTCTTCATTAAATGATTTCTGAAATTCCAGACTTCTGGTCAAGTCACCACATGTAGGAACTGCATGGACCAGCAAGGTCCAAGATGGAGCCTTAGCCTTTCTTGTCAGCCTTGTGTGTCAGTTGCTGCTTTTCACTTGTGACCTGTAAATGTTATAGAGTATCAGACGGCTCAGGACAGAATTGGCACAGTTGTCTGAATTTGCTTAAGCTAGCTTAGATTTGTTTTCCTAATTTTTAGTTTTCCCATATCTAAGAACATAGTTAAGAAATACATGACTGATTCTCCTTGCAAAATAATCTTCTGAAGCAAAATATTCATATCAGTGTATTGCATATGCTATAAATAATAACAATAACAATTACTGGTTCTTAATTTGCTTGTTCAATCTGTGTGCTAACTTTTTTAGATATGCCTCCAAGACACAAAATCAGCATCTTGAATGTGGTCAGCTTTTGCTTTCCATCACAGTTTGTTTAAAGGATATATAGGTAGCCCACAAAGTACAAGTGTAATGATGTCTTCCTTGGGACAGATCCCACTCCCAGTAAAATCAGCAGGAGGGGACTTTTGTCAACAATTTAAATCTAAACATCATATTTGAAAAGACCAAGAGGTAATCAAATTAAAAATTAGTAAAGTGATTTAGATCAAGAACAGGGCCTTTGCTTTCACTTAAGTTCTGCATGTAAAAGGCACGCGATAAGAAAAGACCTGCTTTTGCCTCAAAGCTCAGACTAAATTAAGCCAAATTTATAAGCCCAAAGGACCATAAAAAGATGTCTTCTTTCTTTTGTCTAAACAATCTCAGTGGTACTGGTAACATCTAGATGAGCCTTGCTGAATTTCCACATCCATTTTCAGACTTGGGGTGTAATTCTGACCTACCCTTGAATCCAATCAAGAAGTGCTCTGGTAAGTCAAGGGACAGAAGTGAGATTGAAAGAAAAAACTCTGATCTTTCAAAAATTCAGTGTAAGTGCTGTATAGGTACCTTGTTCCCCCGTTTATATAAACTGGAAATGAAGCTGACTTGAGTTGATTGTTGGTTAGGGCTGCTCAGCTTGTGTGTTCTGGAACAGGACACCACCAAGACAAAGATCTGTCGATCTTTCACATTTCTACTTACCCCCCTCCCCATATGCTGCATTCTTCTCACAAGGGCAAAGAAACTACAGCCTCCATTTGTTAGGAAGCTGAGGAGGATGATTCACTGAATTCTTGTCCCAAGTATTACTTTTATAAGCGTAACTATTACATTTCAGCACTTGAGAGCTCAAAAATAATCTTTATTCGTGAAATATTTATACATAAAGAGCATTACTGAAATAGGAGTGCTTGATTACTTGGATTGGGTTACATGATTGTGACATACTTATTTTTAGTCCTTGCACTGAATGGTAACAGGAGACAGAGATTAAAAAAAAAATATAAGGAGGATGGATTCATTGCTGGTGAATGTTAACTGTTAACTTGCATGTTTCTGCTTACAGGAGATGGCACCACTTTGATTTCAAATTTCTGGTGCATCTTGAATTTGCTTGTATTTGGAACAGTTCATATTGTGATACACAAAGTGTACAGATGGGCACAGTACTCCCTTGTCACATAAAGGTAGAGCAGATACACTAAAATGAGACAGAGACAGTGACCTTGAAGACTCAGTAGAATAAGTAAAGAAGAGGAGCAAGCAAAGAACTCCCTCTGCCTCAGTTGCTGGTGCAGAGAACTGCCTCTCAGCAGAGGGAACCAGGGCAGTGCTCAGAGCATTGCATTATCTGTCCTGTTCCTATCTGACCACATAGCATCGTCACCATCCCAGGTAATTACTTTGCTGGCACACATAGGAGTTTTTCCATCTGAGCTGTTTCCTGCAGGTACATTGCCATCAATCAGGCTTGTCCTTGAAGGCTTAATGATATAGGATTGTTGGGCATTTATGGGATATGCATAAGCCATTATCAGACAAGTTATCTAAACTGTTGCTTTTAGTCAGATTATTCCAGATTGATCCATCTTTCTAACAATACTTCAACTGTTAATTGAATATGGGCAGTAATGTTTTCCATGTTTCTTAATTATTTTACTCTTCTGACCCAGGTTCCTTTAGTGGATATTTATTTATTCAACCACAATGATGCATACACTGGGCATTACCGGCTGAAGCTGTATGAGCTCTGAAAACCTGTCTCTGCTGAAAGCACAGCCCTGCTCTGAAAGGAGCAGAGAACAGAGCCAAATCTCTTGCACTAGTGATTTTCATATCATGTGTTTCTGGTTTGCATATGTAGAGTGATTTCCCTAATTGAATATTCTCTCTTACCTGTCATCATCACCTGCAACGAAGTCCTCTTAAACTCAGTTGCCTCGTTGCCCACTGTCTCCGGAGACAGTCCTTAATGACACCTGTGCAAAGCCATGGACTCCCCAGGGCTTAGGCAGTTGGAAGGGATGGGGATTGCTAGTGATCCTTTAGGAAACACATGAACGACTGAGCCTCCAGCCTGGGTAGCAAGAGAAAACAGTAAAAATGGCTTTTTCTGTCACTTGTCTGAGCAGATTGTTCCAAGTTCACAGAAGGAATAAATCTGCTTTCCCTTCTTTGGAGAAGAACATCATGTATTTTCAGGAAATCAGGATACCTCCCGTATATCATCACATGGCTTTGGGGAAGGATGTCAGCGACAGGGTACCAGCACTCTGATGACACCAGGGCCTTCCCTCCAGATTTTGTTTTAAAAAAACAGGTACAGGCATTGCAATGGCAAGAAAGCAGAGCAGCCAAGCAAATCTCTTCTTTTGTGTTTGTTTAGTTTTGAAAGACTTGCCTGAAGGTTCATTGGCGTTCCTACTGCAGACAGTTTGTGCCTGGGCTTCCTTGCAGAAAAAAAAGGGGATTTTCCAGGCACGTCAATATGTCCTTGGCTGCACAGATACCTTTCATACAAAAGGCAGTTACAGTTTCTCCCACTTCGAAAACAGTTGCTCCTTACTTATGCGCACTGGCGCAGCTTCACCCTGCGGTGTTTAACTGGTGCTGTTTATGATGGTTATATTCTTACCAGTTTCTCTGATATACTCTCACCTTGTCAATACTGTCACGCAGTTCTCCAGCAAGAGGATTTTTTATCTGATTTTCTCTATCTGTAGGGGCTTTTTCCTCGTTGTTTCACAATTGCACTGACTTTGTCTGCCTGCCCAATAATTTTTGAACCATTGGCCAAGTGTAACCCAAGACAGCAATGTTTGCCTCAAAGGTAAGAAACCCCCACATATTTCCCAGAACTCAGTCACAGCAGAAGACACAAGACTTGAGCAGGACCCTGCTGAGAGAGGAAAGGCTGTAGAGTGAGCCCAGGCCATATCTCTTCTGCCTGACCACAGGTCTGTGTGCTCAGTGCCAGGGACAGGTAACAACATGTGACATAGGGTCAACCCTGAGGAAAGACAGGGTGATGTTAGAAGAAGTTGACAATCCATGACTTGGACAGGTGCACTCTTTGCTGGGTTAAAATCTGGCTGGATGGCTGGGTCCAGAGGGTGGTGATGAATGGTGCTACATCCAGTTTTCAGCCAGTCACAGAGGGGTTCCCCAAGGCTCAGTACTGGGGCCAGTTCAGTTTAATGGCTTTACTGATGATTTGGACAAGGGGGTTGAGTGCACCCTCAGTGAGTTTGCAGGCAACACTGAGTTGGTCAGGAGTGTTGATCTGCTGGAGAGATCTGGACAGGCTGGATCAATGGGCTGAGGACAATTGTATGAGGCTCAAGAAGGCTACATTCTGCACTTGAGTCACAACCACAACCACATGCAGAGCTACAGGCTTGGGGCACAGTGGCTGGAAAGTGGCCCAGTGGAAAAGAACTTCAGGGTGCTGGTCAACAGCACATGAACATGAGCCAGGGTGTGCCCAGGTGTCCAAGAAGACCAAAGGCATCCTGGCTTGTATCAGAAATAGTGTGGCCAGCAGAACCAGGCCAGTAACTATCCCCTGATACTTGGCAGGCCACATACTGGTGAGGATATTGGATATTTGGTGAGGCCACACTTCCAGCGCTGTGTCGAGTTCTGGGCCTCTCACTACAAGAAAGACTTTGAGGTGCTGGAGCACGTCCAGAGAAGGACAATGGGGCTGGTGAAGGGTCTGGAGCACAGGACCTGTGAGGAGCGGCTGAGGACACTGGGAGTGTTTAGCCTGGAGAAAAGGAGGCTCAGGGGGTACCTTATTGCTCTCTACAACTGCCTGAAAGGAGGTTGTAGCCAGGTGAGGGTTGCTCTCTTCTTCCAGGCAACTAGTGACAAATCAATAGGAAAGGGCTTCAAGCTATGCCAGGGAAGGTTCAGGTTGAAAGTCAGGGAGAATTTCTTCACTGAAAAGGTTGTTAAGAATTGGAACGGGCTGCCAGGGAAGTGGTGGAGTCACCATTTCTGGAAGTTTTCAAGAAATAACTGGATGTGGCACTTAGTGCTATGGTTTAGTTGACATGGTGTTCAGTCAAAGGCTGGACTCAATGACCTTGAAGGTCTATTCCAACCTTAATGATTCTATGAGTTTATGATTCTAGGGTTGCGCAGAGAGCTCTGGAGAATACATGGAGGTATAGAAATAGTGTAATGCAGGGCAATAGTGGCTGAATTCTGACCACGATACTTTCAGGTACCCACTTAGGTTTTTTTACTCTTACTTACAGTCCTTTTCTTTACACGTAATAAGAACAAGAAGCTTGTCGATCTGGCAGAGAATGGCTGCTCCTCAGCACAGTAGTCATCCTCCCACCAGGGCTCATGCATGGGGTCCCATGGTGGGAACCCAGTGAAGATCACCCTGCTCTGCAGGCTGGGTCCAGCCCCACAGGGGCCTGGGTGGAAGAGACCTTGAGGTGTGTCACACATCATCAGGCAGCCTTGACCAGCTGTGAACCCCTTGCAAAATGTGTCCATGCAGGCTGCGGGCCCTTTTCTAACTCAAGAGCAGCAGTGGGTCCCTGTGCCATCCTGAGCACAGACACCAGCCAGCCTCTCAGTGACTCCTATTGTCCTCTTCAAAGCCTGTATGCAAGGCTCACAGAAGAAGGGATGAGCATTGTGCACTCATGAATAAGTGTAATTGAAATTCTGTTCATAGCTATTCAGGGGAAAAAAAATTGCCAGTGTAATTAAAATGCACAGGGGAAAGAGAAGTAGCCTGTACAGACACATTATGTTACACAGCACCCACCCAGACAAAGGTCTTTGTCTATAAAAAGCTCAAATATATCTGAGATAATTGCTGTTCATTGATTGTGCCTCTGAAGTGGAGTCATTCTGGCATATTCCACCTTGAGGCTGTCTTATACATTTCTCTGAAAGGGAAAAATTCAAAAGTTCAAGTAAAGACACAAGTTCAGTCAAATATGTGGCAGTAAAATCTTGATTTACAGCATTAAGGTTACTTTCGGCTGACCTAGCCCTGAGTGGTGCTGGGCAGTTTTGTCTGATCTTGTGTTAATGCTGTTAGCCTGTGTTTACTAAATGATTTAGCACTGAAATGTTGGGAGTTGCCAAATATTTGTCTTCTGTCCTTTATGAATATTTGAACAGCTCTTTCCTCAGCCCACTCTGAATGCAGAAAAGGGTGTTAAAAGTATCGCACTCCAGTAGCGTTGCTTTGCGGAGGCTGCAGACCAACAACATTCTTGCATCAGTGACACCTTTGGTGCTGTACTAAATAAACCAAAGGTAGGAGCACAAAATGCTGTGCTTGATAATGTGCTTGCCTCTTGCTTCTTGTGTCCTACAGAAATCCAGGTCTGAAAATAGGGTTCTTTAAAGTGTATAACTTTTTGCTCCTTCTCCTTTTAAATATAAAAGTGTTAAGTAACCCCTAGGTTGACCAGTTCTGTGCTGAAGGCAACATCCAAAAAGCATGGAAACCTGAGTTCAAACCCAGACTTCATCATATATGTGTGAGATGAACTTGAGCATGTCTCCACAGTGTGTGTTTTGTCTAGAAAAAAAAAAGTGTGAAGTTTTTAACCAATAGCGCGTGTATAAATGTACAAAGACGTCATGAAAGAACATGTATCCTGGATGTAGCTGACAATTTCTGCATGTAGCCTGCATTACTGAACAACCAGATTTTCTTTTGTCACACCATTTTTACACTTGCTCTTTTTTTGGGTTTGCAGACCCCGGAGTAAACAGGCACACCACTCTTCAAGCACCCAGAAGTGCAACTCATTTTCACTTTCAAATGTGATTGTGTAGAAAATCAGTTACTACACTAGATTTGATTGCACCCAGCAATAGCAGTCTGCAATATTTTACACACAGGTTCAAAGTTGAGATTAATTTCCCAGAAAAAAAAGTTGACCCATAAAGTAGATAATTTTAAATGTCAGCCTTCCTAGAAAAGCTGCAACTTTTCACCTTCTGTGACTTAATCTCATGTCTCATGGATAGGAAGTAATACATTTTTAGTGTGAAAGGCCCATCCCTATTTTGATAGAGCTGTTGGATTTAATAGATCAGGACTTGATTAGAATACATCTAGCCATCTCTGATAGTTCAGGGCTTTAAGTTTATTTTTTCTACATTCTAATACAAGGATAAATTCATTTAATCTGAACTTATTGGTAATGATTTACATTTAGTACGTCTGCAAGAAGCCAAGAATAATGAAAGGAGACACCTTCTCATTCATTATTTGTTTTTAAATATTCCTCATTTTTTCTTCCTTCCTTTTTTTTTCCACCTCTACATGCTGCTATTGCACGCATGGCTTGCTCTCAGCTTGCTATGAAACAAGCTGGGGCAAGCCTTATAATATGATTCAAATTGTAAATCTCATGTCTTGCATCCCCCAAACACCTCATCTCATATGCAGTCTGGAACCTTCATTCCAGTACCAATTAGACTAATATATCCACCCAGCTCCGATTGGGGTGATGGATCGGCTGGTGGGGGAAATGGAGGCGATTTTCTCAGCTCCTCTGCATTCCCATAGGCATGCAGCATTTGACAGATTGGGCAGAACTGCCACGAAAGAGTCTGACACAGATGGTGTAATTAGAAAATGCGAAGTGCGAGTGTGAAATTTATCTTTGATCAGCACCTCCTTGCCAGATTGTCATCTATGTTAATATGATGATGGCTTCTTGGAGATGGATAGAAGAAAACAGCAGCCTTGAGGAAGAAATGGAGACAGTTCACAACGTAGAGGAGATATTTTGTTTAACTCTGAAACTCAATCAATTTCAACATGAATAAAAAGTGATTTAATGTATTTAATTCATAGGAAAACAAATTGAATCTAAATCTGATACCTTACTTTGTTAGGCCCATAATCAATATGGTAAAATCTTAGATTTTGTTGGAAGAAGACAGAGATTAATTTTTTATGAACAGTTAAATAAAAAAAAAATCAATCTATAGCTATAGGCACACTTGAAGCTACTATATCGCTCTTTGTAGAGACGTAATGTAATCTAAATATATATAAAAATCATTACAGAGTTACCTGGACAGTTTTAAGGAGTTAGAAGAAATTTTTGCTCTTTAAGCTTTGTATTTTCAACATCATCCTCTCTAGCAGGTTCATGAAGTCTATCTACATTCATTACAGAACACCAAAATCTTTAACTGTTTCATTTTCCCTCTTAATTCCAAAGGAAGATTTTAACTGGTTTGAGGGGTTTTCTCATTAAAAACAGAAAAATATTCTTTGCCTGAGCAAAGCATTCTGATCATTTATCTGACATCTCCAGCTTTCCCAGGAATCTGATGCTCAACGTTCTGCAGAAGAAAAGATCATGGTCCTTTAGGTGCTCATTGATCAAATGCTGCTCTTCAAACACAAGCAGATTTAGCCTCTGTGAGACAGGTATAATTTTCCACAGACAGAAACTGAGGCAGGGAGCAGGTAGGCACAACCCACCCGAGGTCACAGAGCAGTGTGGAGCACTGTCACTGGCGGGTGCCTCTCCTGCCGGCCTGGTCCCCCTTCCACACCACATCTGGCACCTCTGTGATCCTGTATTTGGGTGGTTCAAGAGGTTTGAGTTTACAAACCGCTATGCCGTAGTTCATTTTGCTAAAAACTGCTCAAATGTTCACATGAGTGGTGCTAATTTTCAGGAAGGTAAATTAGCATAATTAATGACCAGCCAAATTTGGGGGTAATACAGTATGTAATTAACATTAGAGAGTTCTGTTGTACCACCTGCCCCCACATTTCATTGTTGCAGTGTACGAACTGTACAGGAGGCTATTTTCCCCTTTGCTGCACTGAGCAGAAAGCAGCTTTCTTCATCAGAATAAGCCATTAGCTGTAATGGCATGTAGGTGTAATGGAATGTGCTCGAAACATCTGTGCTGAGAGCAGGGGAGAAATTGCTGCATGCAGTCGTAGGCCTTTGGGGAGCTTGATTAAGGATTGCTTCAGAGAACTTGAGATCTGGCTTGGGATGCAAAAAAGAGAAGAAAGGAAAATAACACTAATAGATTTACGGATGTACTGCAGGGAGAACAAAGGATTTTTAATTTTTTTTACTTCCCTTTATTGCTCTTATATTGCATCTGTTCTCTGTTGGGCTTTCACTTATTGAATTGATCTGGAAAAAAAATGTAGCTCAAAATGCAGTTTAGCAAAAGACATCCTTGCTGTATAAACACGAAAATAGCTTGATTTTTTTCCCCTTTGTTTGCTAATGAAGACCTCATTGAAACCACAAATAGTTCTAACAATAAATATTTATTGCGTATGGCATTTGCCTAAATCTGTTTCCAAGTGATATGTCCTCTATCTAGAAATCATGTAAACACACACATTAAAAAAAACCTGTACAAAAAGACAATTCTTGCCTTGCGTTATTTTCATTCCTGGAGTATTCATCTGCTCCTTTTTTTTCAAGATTTCTTTAAAATGAATTTTTGATTTGTTTTTCTTCAACTCCATTTGTTTGCACACATTTTTAATAACCAATGGAATATAAACTCTCAGTACACAACAAGAGTAATTGCAGAACCACTGGGCTATGTCAGTTCTGGCTGTTGACCCATCAAACTGTGAAAAATCTGAAATGCAGTTTACAGGATCTTAGGCAAGGTGACAGGGAGGAGAAAAGCAATGTTTTAAAAGATTACTTTGATGCCATACAAAGAGAAGGGTTAAATTCTTGAAAAATCCATATTACAGAAAGGGGAATTAATGTGCTGCATGGCACAGATGTGGATGTATCACACAGAAAATGAGAAACAAACCTGCAAATATTGGGTGGTTTAATGATTAAGTAAATCTTACACTTTCTAATTATAAATGACAACAAAGCACTATGTTCACTGGTATCCATCTTCCTTATGAAATAAGAAGCTTTCTGAGTTGGTGCCAAAAATGCCTTGCAATGAAGTTTAAAATATGTAGGGAGGCAAAAATGTAATAAAAATGCAAAAGCTAATAATATTATGGCGACTGGCATTGTTTACAATGTAGAGCACCTGCTGTTTAAAAAAAAAAGAGAGAGAGAGAAAGAAAAAGTGAAATCATCAAACTGTTCTTAAATGGAAAATCTGGGCTCTCTGCCAATTACACAATGTGTTTCAGGTGCACTGTAAATAGGAACAATAAAAGGTGCAGGGGACAGAATCTGAAATGTTAAATATCAGATGCACAAGAAAATTATTTGATGATGTTACTTTGAAAGGAAATCTTGGGTACCTTCCAAATTTCTTCAGTGTGGAAATAGGTTTAAATTTTTGCCTCTGTAAGAAAGTTGTAGAAATCTAATTATCCCTTTTAAAAACTGATTAAATTAACCCCATAAAGAAGAAGAGCCAAAAAAATCTAAGAAACCCACCAGGGACTTCCTTTTTACCAGTCTATTCCACATGGGAGATGCTTGGAGACTACAGTGAAACATATCAAAGCCAAATGCTATGATATAATAATAGCGTAAAGTTAAACCCACTCCCAGAGTTATAAATATGGAGTCCAGGAGGCCGGTAGTGAGGTCCAGCTCATTGAAATCAGACCACAAATTTGATACACATTTCAGAGGAAAATTCATATTGTCCCAGCACTTTCTTCTGTGTATCAGGGAACAAATGGTGGCCAAGTCCACGTTAGGCACTGGATGCAAGGAAATTTGTCATTGGCTCGCTAAAGACCAGACTTCCATGAATTTGCCTTGTAGCTGTAGGACTTCAGCTTTTGACAAGAGTTTTCTTATATGTATAGAGACCAGAGATGGGATGAAAATTTGTCTTCATTCATATCATTAGAAGGACAGTGGGAAATTGTTTAAATATGTGGTTTTTTCTTTGGGAAAAATATTTTGGTTATGTGTTTTACTTCAACAGAAAGTGAGTGAGGAGATGCCTTAAGCATGGTCAGAAAGTAGTTGTCAGGGGACTCTGCCTGCCTATGTCTACGGAAATAAATGGAATCAATGTTGGCACATCCTCTGACCTCCAGCCCTGTACTGCTCATCTCAGCTTACACTACTCCTGGCTCACCCTCTTCTCCCCTAGAATAAGGGGGATTTGTCCCCTGTCTTTGGGAAGGAGTTGCTGACCTGTGCACCTGCGTAGTGCTGTTTGGCAAGAGAGAAACTCCAGAGACAGCGGAGAGGGTTAAACAGGATAGATCTCGTGGAGCAGTGCTTAAACATGTCCTAAGCCTGTTTAGTTTACTAGTATAGATGTAGCCTTGGAGACCAGAGACCAGATGCTGTGCATCTGCTGCACTCCCTGTAAGATCAGCCCTGATTATTTCCACACCCCATATCTACAGGGAAGGCCTGTAATAAAGCAGTAATCATTTTCCTCCCACCCTCACCTGAACCATGAGCCAGATCTTCATTTCAGTAACCCTTGGATAAATCAATAATCCTTCTATGTGACTAAAATCACACCTATAATCTTTGTATTACTGTTTCTTTTGGGTCTGATCCTGCCAGTTTTCTGTTGTTAACGGGAACAGGATCTTATCTCTTATAATGGCAGTTTGTTTTTCATTTCATGCTGCAATTATCAAGTTATCTGAACAATGCTTACGAGAAGCAAATTCTTTTAATAGAAGGAGAAACTGGGGACACCCTGGTACTCTTATTTTACCAGGATATGGGTTATCAGCCTACTTCCATACAACATCCCTTCTCCCCATAATTGTTTCTGTTTCAGCTTCTGTGCCTAAACTAACAGTGTTCCGCGTCAGGAAAGCAAGAAAATACATATCACAGTTTGCTTCCACTTTTTTACAAGTTTTCTAGAACTCACACACACCATGGCATCTTAAAATGGACAAAGTTAAAAAGCAACACCAGAGAACAGTTGCAAGGCTGAAGCTTGAGCAGGGCTAAGTAGGACTTTGGCTACTATTACCACTGTACTGATATTCTGGTTTTCTGGTGCAGATCTGAGTGCCAGAAACAGAGACTGCAGACCTGTTGCAATGGTGAAAGAAGGAAGAGCTGAAATGAGTTCTGAGTTTCACCTGAAACTCATCTGAAATGAGTTCAAGGAAACAACAAAGTTAGAATGTAGAGTGGATAGGAGAAAAGGCACTAGATTGGTTCTGCGTAATAAAGTTGTCCAGGATTTTTTTTCCCCCTGAGTCAAGGGTGGTTGCTAACTAGGTTGAATACTGGTGAATCCAGTAGAGGCTGAATACATATTTTTGGGCAACTCGTTCCAGGTGATTCTGCTTAAGGACTGGACCAGGTGACCTCCAGAGGTCCCTTACAAACTCAACAATCCTGTGATTCTGTTATTTTGTGAATCTATAACTGCACCTGTTCAAGGGAATTTGAAAAATTTTTACACATTTTAAAACACTATGAAATAGGAGCAAAAGAAGAAGTTTAAAGTACATCTCTTTCCTCTGATGGATGGGGATGAACTTTCTTTCTTCTCTGACCTCTCCGTTACGTGGGAGTTGTTGTACTCCTTCTTCTCTTTGCATAACTTCAGCATCTCCAATGACGTTCAAATAGTGTGAAAATACAGCTGAAACTCATGGGTGATGCTGACTCCACTAAATTCAGTGGCTAATCTATGACTTCACAGGGGTTCACATTTTGATTCTTTGTTGAGAGAATGAATTTTCATTCAATGGTCAATCTTGCTTTTAAGATGGGCATGATCAGATAGACAGGAAGTGCTTCCTGGGATCACCCCTAAAATGATGCATTTAGAACCACTTTGAAAATAAAATTCTTGCAGCAAACTCTGCAGTTTAATGAAGATAAATCCAGTAGAACAAACAAAGAATATATAGATTGATAGATGCATAACTCTTACTACTCTTTCTTTTAAGTATCAGGTAGATTTCTACATTCCAAATTTAATTCCCAATGAAATTTTCCATAATAGTTTGAGTAAAACTAAGAGTAAGAAACAAGACAAATTTAGTTATATATTTTAGTTATATGGTTATATGTTTGAAGACACCTATAACCAAAGATCAGATGTTTAAATGGTACCGTAAGTATCCAAAGCTATGGCATAGTTACAAACAAAACAAAAATTTAGAACAGCCTTTCAGTTACTTAGGTTTAGATAGACCCAAGTTTGTGAGAACCACAGTAGAATCATCTTAGACTCTTTTTAAATAATAATTATTATACTTAGTATAGTTATTATACCCAAACTTTTCTTCCCAAGATAGGGGATATGAAAATGGGACAGTCAGTTTGAGTTCCAACCACTGAGCTTTATGTCCTAGTGATTTCAGGTTTCAGATCTGGCTAGCTGTCAGTTTGAGTCCCAACCACTGAGTTTTATGTCCTAGTGATTTCAGGTTTCAGATCTGGCTAGCTTAGAAGTACTGGCTTAGGTCTATATCCATATCTAGAAGCCAGTCTGACTTACTGCTGCTTAAGCTGCTACAAGAGGAATGTGAGAGTAGTGTATTCCACCACTTCAGCTATTTATTCTCTTCTCATAGACAGTTTTACCTAAGAAAAAGTAAGCAACAGAAAACCAACAGTTTAAGTTCACAGTACAAAATGCAACTAAATCAGGAACCTTGTAAAATAAAGCACTGCAACACCAGGACCATGTCTTCCCAGATGCTGCATCAAGCCATAGCAGCCTAACTTCAGGTTCAAACCAGATAAGACCAAGGAAAATGGCAAGAGAACTACTGGGAGATTCTGCTGATGGTGCCTCTCTGCAACCACTGAATGACTTATTCTCACATGTCATTGTCCTTCAGCAGTAATCTTCAGGAAAGACTGAATTTTTTATTAAGCTTTTAAAACTCATATTTTCTTCTAAGAAAAGTATATGCTTTATTATATGTCCTGAGAGTAAATTGAGGGGGCACTTATGTTCCTGAAACAACTAAAATAAAAACATTGTTCGGCTGGTGGATGGTGTTACTGTTATGTAATTCACTGATTTATACCACTGTTCATAGATTTTAGGGTCAGTGGACCAACTCTGATTCAAACAGTCAACTACTCAACCATGGGGACATAGTATCCCTTAAAATGGAATAAGCATCAAACTGGCCAGTATTAATGGGGAAAGCCAGAAACAGTCCTAAAAGAACCTGTGCGTAGTTTTGACTGCTTGCATTAACAGAGAACATAAAATTACACCAAACATTTCTGACATCACGCCCACACCCTTCAAAGGAGCTATGGTATCTTCTCTAGAAAGCTATCCATATCTTTTCAAAATTTGAAGTAGTGAAAATTCAACTCTTTTCTTGATGATTCTTAAGTTAAACTCCTTTGTTCTTCAAGCAATCTCCTGCCCAAAAAGATGTTTATACACATCAAATCACCCTTTACTCTTTGCTTTGGGAAGTTAGCCAGCTTGAGCTTCTCTGCAACCACCACCTCCCTTCAACAGATCCAAATTACCTCATTGCTCTTTGTTTGTTCAGGGGTTTTTTGTTGTGTGTTTTTTTAAATGATTTAGCAAAAGAAATAGTAATGCAGAAGACAGACTTTATGATGCTGCACCTGCTAGGTATCCCATAGAATTTATATCCAGGGATTTTGTTAGTTTTTTGCACTCTGAGCATGTGCTTAGCCAGTTAGCCACAGTGACTCTCCCTTTCATAGATCTGCTCTTATTATTTTTTTGTGCTACTGATTTTTTAGGTATGGGAAAGACAACCTCTCTTTCCCTGGATCACTGACACACGATAGGTGTGTGCCAGCAGTCTGAGTGTCCAGGGTTGGGTGGTAAGGGGTTGCAAGTGAAAGGCCTTTAGCTCCGCAGTCTTCTTCTTACCCCAGACTGACAGATCTTGAGCTTAACATTCAAGGCCCTTATGCTCTTCTTGAGCTTTTGCCTGAGGGCTGCTGCAGGCAGCAGTTGTACTTTAGTACATATGTGCATCTATTAATGTGGTTACACCCGTGTTGTACAGGTGCTGTCACTATCTTCACACCACTCAACCCCAACCCCTCCATGGTGCTGGCCGAGTCACCCCACTGGAGATCCCTGCCTGGCCACAATTCCAGAGTGAGCATCCACCCACGGGCAAAGGTGACAAATGCTGCTTGCAAGTGGGAGATAGACAAAGCAGGAAAGAAAAAAAATCTCATCACACATGTTGGTGCATAGCGTTTTATGGCATGGCTTGTCACATTTTACTGCGTATATATGAACATCCTCACCACATCACATCAACAAAACAAGATATATTTACTTTGCTGTATCCTACAAAAATAGCCCTCTGGCTAAAATATGCACTCACCCTTTAAAATATATTGCAAAATGCCCCTGATTTCCCTCAGAGGGCCTTCTTTGAAAGTCTGATTTTTGACACAGCTTGTTTCACTTATATAAACATGTTAATAGTGAAAATGTCAAAAAGTTTATTGATTTTAATTCTTGAGATGGAAAAAATACATATAAGTTCTGTTTTGTGCTCTAGGTAAATAAATGAACATGGTGTTTCTACGTTGCAGCCAGTGAACCATGCTTTTTGTTAAACCCCTCCTACTAACACAGGAATGTGAACAAAGCTTAGTAGTGGAAAGAAGACACAAATTACCTCCAGCCTTTTAGAGGCACAGTAGAGGCTTCAAACACTGGAAGATACATGACTAATGCATACAGAACACCCTGTTTCAAAAAAATGATCTCAAGATTTGTGTTAACTAGTATATAATAAATAATACTCTTAGAAGAATAACAAGATAAGACAATGCTTGTTCATGCTACTCCTGAAGAAAAATGAACCTATTTCATGCTTGTGTGCTAAACTGAGGGCACACACATATGAGTGTATGCACACACACATGTATGTTCACATATATGCATATATATATATGTATATATTGAGATAGACGCTTTTGCAAACAAAACAGAAATAAATTACTGTATATATGCCCTTACCTTCCTCCCATTGTGAATGGTCTTTTTGTTAGTCCACTGAATAACCATTTGTCATGGGCTTTACTGTACCATGAAGTTATGATTAATATTATGGCTCATGTACAGCGGGTTGAAAAACCATATTCATTTTCAAAGTCACGTTGCATTGATTAGAATTCACTGCAGGTTATTCAAATAACGATCCTCTCTTTTCCCGGGAGAATCTCCGTCTGATTTTTCTTTATCCTCATTAAAGATCCCAGGTGCAGACAAAGCTTTACATACTTCTAATTTGCATTATCCTTGGGAAGGAGGTAATTCACATGCCTTCAGTATATAGCACTTGTTTTTGTAGTTTGCTCTTTCCTATCTGTCTATTTAAATAAATCAAGAAATTTAGCCTTTATAAAACCCTCTGACAATAGAAAATGCCAAATTTTATTATGCTTAGTAATGAGCACATGTATTCTGAAATATCAATTATAATTCAGATTAAGTGAAACAAATTTTTTCTTTGCTCCTCACCAGGTTTTACTTAAAATGCAATCTCTGCTCACGCTCTCAGTGATGGGAAAAGGTGAATTTATAAAGCAAAGATATAGATTTCATATCAGCCTTTGACTGATGTAAGAATATCCCTCAGCAAACAGTCTCTGAGAAATCATTGACAGGATTTAGTCTTTTCCTTTCTTACTGGTCAAATGCAGGAGTGGAAGCACATAACATCTGTAATTGCCTGGTAGAACTTAACAGTCCCATTAACCCCTAAAATGCAGCACTTGTGTGGATTCCACATCTGTTTTCTGAGGCATAAATTGTGTGGGCCTATGTTTTGCAACAAAATAATCTGTCTTGGACTATTTTTATCGCAAGCCTTTGTGTAATGAGTTTAGCCTCAAGCAGACTGACAGCATTGTTGACATTTCATTGAGTTTTCATCCTCAAGAGAGAGGAAATTTTAGCTAATTAAATAATGTTATAGTATCTTAGAAACTACAAAGGCAATGGGAAACCACACAGCAGTCATACTGTATTTGTTAAGATCACTCGTGTATTCACGAGGTTTTATTATGCAGAAGTGATTCCTCTAACAGTCTTTAAAGCAAATCATATATTAGATAAACTTTTCATAACTCAGCCTTGATAGTAATATTTGTAAACTTGTTAGTGTATATATGAAATGAAGCCAAATGGGGAAAAGAGCTATTAGAGAAATTACTTTTCATCATCTCAGAACAAATGGACAGAATATGTTGCCCATGTGTAGTGGGGGCAGAGAGACAGCAAAGACCTTTTCCCTGTTCCTTTGTGGCTACCCAGCTCCTCCTCCACACCAAGGGGATAAAGGAAAGGGCAAGGAAAAGATGGGGGCAGGCTGGCTTATTGGAAGGTTGTTAATACAATGCAGGTCCCTTTGGGATGGCAGGAAGTAATTCTGGTGAAGAGTGGGGAGTGGTGGAGCCTGTGGGTTCCTCTCGCCCCTGCACTGTGTACGCTGGTGCTCATGCCAGCAGGAGGCAGGGAGTGCTGCCCATCCCCTCCAACACCGTGAGCTGTTTCTGTGAGTGATCGGCTGCTGACCAGAGAGCAGCTGTCCCAATATGGACCAAAACAAAGGGCAAGTAGTATTAATTGTGGAAGTTCTGAGGGCCAAGCCAACGTGCCCTCCCTAGCTTTCCAACAACTCCTGAGCTCCCTAACTCCAGCTCTCCTCAAAAACTGGTGTCAGCCCTGGTATCCTCAGGGCTTGCAGCAGTGGCACATTTTAGGCAGCACCTGCACCAGTTTGCTGGCACACCAGGAAGCTCAGGGCTTCACGGTGAGCTTGGGTAATGGCTAAACTAACTCACTGCTGGAAAACACCTTCACCCCACACATTGCTCCTGATGGTCAGAGGAAGAGAGACAGAATGAAACTGCTGCCAAGCTCATTTGAATCTGATTTATCCAGGCAAGCTGGGACACCACCGTGGGAAAACAACAGGAAATTTGACCAGTTCAGTCTAACCAGGCCAGCAGGACAAATCGCTGCCCTCAGATCTGTCCTGAGTGCACAGCACAGCAGGCAGGTGAACAGACAGTTGTTCAGCTTGCCATTTCTAAGAAAGCCAAATAAATTGATTGCACTCTTCTTTATGTGCAGGAAAGTGAGTCCTTTGTTTCTAACACCTTTACTTCTGGGGTGTAGAGGCCCCCACCTTCTTGCTGCACACGCAGCATCTGTGATTACCTCGGAAGGTATACTGAGGGTGCTCAAGTAGTGTGTTTCTATAATAACACTCTCTCAGACTGTCTGCCACATCAGGAAGAAAATAATATATTTCTACATTAATGATTTAATTTCTTTTTTAAGATGTTAGTGTTTCCCTGATAAGCAGCAACTTACATATCTTGTTTCATGGCTAAAATGATTCATGGTATTAAGGATTGAAGTACAATATAAAGGAAATACAGTTGCTGAAGAAATGACTGGTTTCCTTTGCATTTCCCCTTCAGGCACAGGGTGCTATTTGCTGGTAGTTTAAGTTGATGGCCACTGCAATGTGTCCTTCTAAGTTCTCAGTTCATGATAAGGACATTTTATATTTGCATAACACCTTTCATCCTGCAAGAGCTAAGCACTTAAAAAAATTAATTTAACATTATAATCTCCCAGCAGTGGTGATTCACCCACCGTGCTGGCAGCAAAGAAAACTCGGAAATTGTCCCTGTGCATCAGAGACACTAGCCAGCACTGAAATACTCTGGAACCCAGGAGGGCTGCTAAGTCCTCTGATGGGGTGTGTGTGTGCATGTGTCTGCTCACATGTGTGCATGCTGAGGAGGGATCTCCACGTGGCCAGCTGCCTCCGGACGGACTTTGGGTCTTTTCCTGCATATGGCAGCAAGCTGAGGTTTTCAGCTACACAGAGCCAGAGAGGAGAGCTCAGGATTCCTACTGTGAGCCCCCCAAAATCCTTATTCTCCCATTAAGCCTCAGGGAGTCTGAAAGATTTTATTAGCCTTAATTACATTTTGTCTGGGATCATGAGGTCGGTGGGCTTGGCGAGCTTTTGTTTTTAAAAACCTAACTTGCTTGCCAGGCGAGTTTCCCAAGCTCTCATTTTATTGTGGTTTCCAGCAGGGGATCTTGTTTCAAGGGATATGATCAAAGTAAAGGACATTTCTTCTGGGACTTATTTTACATAGATTAGATCTCATTATGCAACTTGCTCTTTAGTCTATATTCTTTTTATAAGCTTCTGGCTATATGAATGAATTTTACATAGTAAAGTGTGAATTTATTATAATGAATACACTTTCTGAGTGAAAGGGAGGCAAAATACAGCATAGTGTAATACATTTAAGCTTTCTTATCAACAAAAAATTTCAGCATTGCAGCAGTTTAATCTTATCTCAAATAAGGTTGCTGCACACTAATTTCAATGCAAATTTTCAGCTGACTTTTATTTCATTTTTAAGTTAAAAAAATATTTTCTGGAATTGTGTCAAATTTTGCATTCCCTTCCTATATCCATTTTTTTAAGCCTTCATTCAAAGGCATGCATGATTTTTTAAGATTTCAAGATCTGCACTTGATTAAGTCATTACAATTTGACACCTTGAGAATTCCAATGAGATGGGAATTTGTGATGATGTCCAGCAGCTCCTTCTGAGTACAAAATGCTCTGGATTAGTTCTGTTGGACAATCTCTAATAAGACTGAAAATTGAAGAAATTAAAAGTTAACATAGAACAGATCTTAGTATACACAGGAATTCTCTTCCAGTTATGTTAAGGTTTAGGGACGGGCAGAAGTGGGAGTCTTTGTTAAAAGCGTCATTCTCATAGCATACAAATAAGAACAGATTTTTCGGTTTTATGCTTCTGTATCACGCATCTATCTACAGTTCTATTTAATATGAAGTTTGGGTCAATGCATGTGTGAGTTCATCCCGTGTTTATGTAAATGACTTGCTTTATTTGCTGAGTTTCCTCATGTGAGTAAGCAGGTATGTTTCTATTATGTCATAATCTCATCCGATTTAAAGCTAAAATTATCAAGTGAACTAGAATTTAATTGTCAAATGGAAGAGTTGTATGGATTTGTTTGTTGGTTAACTTTTATATGTATATATATATATATATATACACGTCCTCACCTTGCAAGTAATTATTTGATAAGGTTTCTCAATGCAAGTGATGATCTTAGAAATAGATTCAGTCATTTTGACTCCTCTATTATATTACATAAGTGAGGGAAACAAGCTTTATCTTTTTCTGTCAAGGGCAAAATTTAGCTGTACTTGCTTGTGTCAAGTCACTAAAAATGGTCATTGAGCTAGAAGAGGTAAAAGCAGTCTCAGGATCTGTTCTCATAACTGTAAAATTTGCCCCAGCTAAAACACTTTCTTCATTTTAGGCTGAAATACTGAGGGCAAATTAGAATGCCTAGAGGGTTTGTATTCCCATTGATGCTGTAGTCAAGAAGTTTCATACACAGGGAATGGGATTTTCACAAGAATTCAGCAACTACCTCCCTCTGGACCCACAGAATTCAGTGCACCATGAGCCCTTCTGAAAAACCCACACTTATTTTTGCAGGGACTACTGCCCTATAGCAAATATATGCATCTGAGGACTACTAAACATATGCAGCATGCATTCACTACTTCTTCCCCAAATCTGGTTCAGTTTCAAACAAAACCCATGCAAAACTTGTGCATAAAGGGGTTAAATTCATACCAATACATTTAATTGCAATCTTATTTACAGACTGTAAGCAGCTATTATATGTCTTTTCCAGGTTATGATTCATAGTTTACGCATCTTTAGTTTATCACAGCATAAGGCAATGTCTTAGGAAAGGAATGTTTTTCAGTTAAATGGTTAATTAAGACTTGGAGATTTTTTTTTTTCTGATCAATGCAAGTCAAATTCTCTGTGCAAGTGGTTGAATCATCTTCAGAACTCTGATCATAATTAAACCACAAGGAGCCTGTTATGATTAAATGTGGGAAGCTGAAAATACGTGAACCATAACAAAGGATCTGAATTCGCTTCAAGCTTTGCATAAAATGCCGTTTCAGATTTTTTTATCTTACTATAAAAAAAGCTTTCATCCTGTACCTTTCCTGTTTGTTTCTAGAATTTTTTCCAAATTCAGTTGTGTTTTTCCAAATTAATAATAAATCCTGGTCACATAACTGCTATTTGAGTTTCATAATTTGTAGAAATTCTCTGTGTCCTCTGTCCAAACAATAGATTTTTCTTTATTTTTTATTAAAAGTACAGAATTCTAAAGGATACTTTTTGCCTTAAACAGTTACACTTGACATATTGGTGAGTAAATATTTCTCCAAATTACTTTCTCACAGCTGTATAATCCATATACGGTGTTGGTAGTACACAATAAATGTCTAAAATTTATATTCTTTATTGTGTTCTAATTCTTTATGGCCATAATGATTTCTGTTTCTGTCTGTCTAATTAGACTAGATAGCTTTTACAGAACAGCTTTCACACAGGGTATTTGTTTTTCTGTTCCTATAATTTAATCTGGAATACTTGTAATCACAGCATAGGCATATCTAAAAGGGACCAAATTCTGTTGTCTCACCTTGGTAAAATTATCTTTTTAAAACAATGAATGGAAATACAGTATTTTGTGAAGGAATATCAGAAGCAATGTCTACTGCTAAACAAATAAAAAAACAAACAGCCCCCCAAAATGATAAAAAAACAACAAAGATGGTCAATATTAAATTCTTATAGTTAGATCAACCTTTTCAACTGTGTGAAATTCAGAATTGGAGACTCGAGTGAGATGAAGTTGCACCAAGTCTGACCAGGGACTACAGTATCTACAAAGCAGGAGTGAATGGACCTGGACAGGATTTTGGTGTACACGTCTCTCTCTCCTAAGAACAACACCAAAGAAAGGAGGTTCTAAGTAAGACCCACATCAATGACCTAAAATTGCCTCCAGGAAAACAGTGTCTCAGTCCCTCTTTAGAGGCAGACTGTGAAACGGATTTTGCCTGTACAAATGTTGGCTAAAGGAGGACTGCAGAAGGAGAGCCTAATGCTCAGTACACCAGGTTGAGGAGCAGTGACCTAGGATTGAGGTCCTTTACGTTGAAGGTAAACCACTGAATAGAAAGGACTGGAAGTTTCCTTGACTCAAAATAAGGGCCTGGGAAGACAAGCCATGACTGTGGAAGAGCATTTACCTGCTTAACAGTAGGCGCTTCAGCAGCCCGGGATTTGGGGAACTGTGATGACTTGCTCATATACTTCCTAAGCTTCATCTTGATGCTACTTAGGTGTCCCAAATCCTCCCTCAGATACGGCTTTTGGTACTTTCATCAGCTGTGGTCAGATCTCTCAACTCCAATTCACTGAATCCAAGCCTTGTACTCTCACTTAAGGAAAACAGACACAAATATTAATGGGACTTTTGCCTTCATGATCCTGTCTAGGATGGGATGGTAGTCTCTGTGCCATGAAAGTCCCTGAAACAGCATCTCCCATCCACCAGCACCTCCTTACATCTAAGGGATGTGCTACTACAGCACAGCTGGCTTTCCTCAGTTCAGGTTCAGGAAGCGACTCTCTACAAGCCAAACTGGTGGGACTTGTTCACTGTATTTTATAGCATAATGGACAACATATCAAGGGGGAAATAATCGTATTTACATTTTTTCTGCTAAGTGGAAGGAAAAGGAAATGGCATTCCAGAGAGCGATAAAATGAGAATGAGTTCATTACAGGAATATAGTGGCTAGGAGATTTTTTTCACATTTTAATGAATAAATGACATTTTCATCCACTAAAATACAAAGTACATAAGTAGTATTTACCTACAGATCATAGCATAGCATGAAATTCTTCCTTTGTAAAAGTCCTGGCAGAATGATCCAATTTTGCAGGAAATCTTTCATTACATTCAGGACTACTTACCTTTAGTAATGAAAGCCAGATCTTTTTCCATTTAAGCCAGTTGCAAACCTTCTGGTTTTTTCAGCCATCATAAAAATTCTCTAATCCATATCACAAACATGCATCCTCATTTAGCTGGCTCTAGATGCAAAACTGGTTACTGTCACACTGAGTGCTCATGGTCAAGGTTCAAGTAATGGCTAATGCTCTAAGTGAGGCTACACATAAGCGCGTTTCAGTTCTGAATGCATTGTCCTTGTTGGTGAGCACAAAACAGCTCCCTAGCCATTTAATTATCTGAGATTATAATGATCCTAACTTTGAATAGGATTTTCTGCCACACCTTCTGGTTTCTGAGCAGTCCCTTGAAGCAAAACCAAGTTTGTTCTCTTTGGGGTTTTGTGGGTTTTTTTAATATTTCTAAATTAATTCAATTTTTACATGTTTATTATAGTGGTTTATATCTCCTGTTTCTTCACAATGGTGGTTTATAGTTAGTTTCCCTTTTGGAAGCATTAAATATATGAAAATAGGGTGCACACACATGAGGGGATACTTACTCATGCAAATAATCCAATTGAACTCAGTGAACTTCCTGAAGACAGCATTACTCATGCAAGTAAGTGATTACAGGACTGTGTCACACAATGAATGGTGTGGGCCTGATTATCTTCTCACCTACACTGGTTTTACGTCTTTACAGTTGCACTGGCTCTAACAGAATTACTCTTCATTTTTCCTAATGTAAGAAAATTGAGATTCGCACACCCACTCAAAAAACTTGATGATAATAATAATAATGCCCATGAATGGATGGTGACTCATTTAGGTACAATGCAACAGAAGTAGATGCATAATTGCATTTCTGCTAAGATCTTGCTATTATCCAAACTCATTGTGGATCCTGAGCTCTGTCTGACTGGGATTGTTGAGTGCTTAGAGTTTGACATGCAGTGATCATTAATAATTCTTTCTTACCCTGGAGATCGAATTTACTTAAAGTCCCAAGGGAAAGGTGAGAGAAATGTTATTGCATTCACCTTGTACATAGCATAAGACAAGCATAAATGGGATTAATTTAAAATATTTTCAGATGCTATAAAATACACAGGTTTTACAAACACTAACAGGTGGCCAAGACAAAAGATCCTTGAGAGAATTATCAACTCAATCATAGAAAATGTGCAGAAGTAGCATTCAAGCCCCTCTTTAGACAATAAAAGTATCCAAAAGAACAGTAGTAAAGAGCTACAACCCACCAGAGAGCTTACTAGCATCAGTTTTCCTCAGTGGGCATCTCCATGGAAAGACTTTGTCCCCCTTCTTCCAGGCAGGTTGGTACACCAAAGAGAACAAGCATTTCCCAAAAACCATGCCGGGATGATTCTGATTCTGCATTCACTTCTCAGAATTCTCCATTTTGATAACTTAAAAATTCAATTTCATATATTTGCCAAATTAAAAACTTCCTGAATCTCCAGCATGATTGCTTTGATGAATTGAGTCCTTCTAGTCCATTTAACATGAAATAACAGACTTGTGTTGATGGTGCTTTTGTTCTTGGTAGTAGGAGAATTTGTTACTGAAAAATTAGCTACTCATCCTTAAGTAATCACTAACATTCCAGCTCCTGAATATAAAAATGAAGAAAGAGCAGACGGAAACAAACAAAAATTGTATTAATAATACATAATGAAGTGATGCCTACAAGTGATATTTCAGTAGGGAAAAAAAGTAGGAAAACTACAGTTTTCATTGGGTCTTAATGTATGTATCCCTCTCTAATGCTTCCATCTTCAAGCAGTTCTGTTTTATTGACACAACAACACAAATTGCAGAAGTAAATTGAATCACAGGCTCAGAATGTAAAAATCAATGAGAAATAATTTTGTAGCACTAAAGTGAACAGTGTAATGCTAGGTATTCATTTAATTAACCATGAGCCTTTCCACATAATGCACAATCATTGCCAGCTTTTCAGCTCACGGTTATTCCAGGAATAATGGGTTTGGGATTCATCTTTAGAAAACCTGCATTAATATTTGAAAGCATTTAAATCCATTAGTGGGTCATCTGAACACTGCAGGTCACTTTTACATTGCTAATTGAAACAATAGTAATGGGTTATAATCTACTATCTAATAATGCCTGGAGTGTTTTACCGCTTTTATATCTGCAGATTCCAGGAAATATGTAAATTTGTTGCTGAACTGTTATAAAATATGGAAATTTAAACTGCAAACATGAAACTATTTCTTTTTATAAATTTAAAAAAAACCCCCGCTCACAGCATTAATAAACTGAAGAGTTGCACTATATTTTCATGTCAGGATAAATTCCTTTCTATAGACTTTACAGTGTTCATCGCTTCTGCACTGTAGGCTTAACATCTGGCATTCACATTTTCAACATTGCCATTAGGAGAAAGTGAATATCATTAAACCAGTGAGTAAACAATCATGTCATTGTTTCCATATGCAAGCTATACATTGACTCAGTCTGCTGTGTTCTGACAGCAATGTGTTTTGTTTTGGTTAGGTTTTTCCCTCCATTATTTGATGCAATCTTTTTTTTTTCATGGGATTTTCTGTTTCTCCTGCATGTTGAAGTAGCCATGCCATATGGAAGTATGAATTTAGGGTGGGTTACTTTCAATTTTGTGCTGTTTTTCTTTTCTTTTCTTTTTTTTTTAATTAAAAGGTACTGAAAGGTAAAGTTGCTTTACGAATCTTGCAGGTAATTGAATAGAACGCAAATTGATACTTAAACCCTCATTTTCGTTTTTAATTAAACAGGCATCTTGCACATTTACCTGCATCTTCATAGGCTTAATTACAGTCTGATTGGGCAAAAAGATCCAGAGAAGAGCATCTCATTACATCTAGGTAGGCTGCACTGGCAGGAGCGTGTGGCATGTGTATAAGAGGAGGCATGTGTGTTAGTGAACGTGCTTAAATAATTTACTTGGTTAATAAAATATGGATAGCATGTTTGAGGGAAAATTGTGGATCATTGCATCACCTTTGCCCTCACCAGTGAGAAAAAAAAGTCAGTCTGTAATGTGGTTGAGGGGAGAGGATGAAAAAAATATTTATTGTGGGTAACATTTTAACACAAAGCTATTAAACTGGAAACAATTCTATATTCAGCAAGGTAAACAAACTTCTTGCTTCCTAGTGAAGTATATTGCCCTAACATGTGCCATTCTGTTTGGAAAATAATGGCTTTTGCGGGTGAGTAAACCCCACAGCTTTTCCTGCTTATTCCCGAGTGGTGTGATATTTGGCCCTGTAGGACTACCAAATCATCCAAACCTCCCTTCTTGCTTTGTTTTACATGGGGAAAAGGGGCTGCAGACAGGATCTTGTTCTGCAGGTTCTCGTTTGAGGAGACAGCATTGTTACAAGAAAGCTATAATTTCATTAGTGTATTTTTTTAAACAAGAGCTATTGATCGGGGCTGTCAGATGCTGTCAGAGGCAGAATCCTTCCTATTCAGTATCTCTTGGCATGCGAGGAGGAGGAGAGCTTACAGTGTTTGTCCCCAGCTGACTGGTATGCCTCTCCCCAGTGACTGCGCCGTGATGGACTCTGCCAGGTAGGGCTTGCAGAGGCAAGAGGGTCTCAGGAGACAGAAAACCTCCTTCTACCCCAGCAAGAAATAATAAATGAGCAGGCACAACAGCGCTGTGGAGTGAGAGCCCTTCTGCGCTTTGTGAGAGCTGCTCAGCCACGGCGATATGGCTACAGTGCGAGGGGAGGCTAGTTCATCAAGGTAAATAGAGTATCACCTCTGCTTTTCATCGCTATGCAGGGGATGAATTAAAAGAATCTCCACTGGGCAATGACAAAGATACTTAAAAGGCAGTTGTTACTTGAATTTCAAAAATATGCAAAACCAGGAGTAGCAGGAGATGTTTATTGGTAGTCAGTCTCAGCTCTAACTGGCCGTACTCTAGAGTGGCATGAGAAACACCTTCTCTGAGCCAAGAATAAAGATATCCACAGAGGTAGATGGCTCCATAAATTATCTAGAGCTACAGAACATACAAAATTCCCAAGATATAACCTGTCACTCTCTAACCTTTCTTCAACATAGGCCAACCCTTTGTAAACCCACTTTTGACTCTACAGGCCCATGGGCAATTAGGGAGCCTGTGCTCTCTCACTGCCTAGCACATATCTTCCCTAGAGCCACCTTATATTAGCTAGCCAAAACCTCAAAACCTGGGATACAGTGATTGTGAATAACATAGGTAGATGCTTTGGCTGGGAACAAGTACATTTCCCCTTCATTTTCAATATAAAACGTAAAACAAATCATGGATCATGCATGCAGGCAGGAACTGGATGCTAGTGGTGGTTGGTAGAGGCCTTCCAGGTCATACAGTAAACTACCCTTGAGCTCCAGCCCTGTGTGCTGGAGAATAAGCTGCCAGTGAGTGGAGTGTTTTCAGCCTATTCTCACATTTGTGCTTGGTTGAGGTTTTATTTAACATTGGAAACCCTAAACAGATGACTGTTCTGGATAATATGGTTTGTGCTGTTGGCAAGCTTGCAAAAGAGCACTTATTAAACAAACAGTTTTTATTGTTTTTAAAAGCTTTAAGAAGGCCTTTTCCCCTTCTTTTCTTGGAAAGGAGCAAGATCCATGGCATGGAAACATTGCTGTACTTTAACAAGGGCTTTTTATTTTTAAAATATGTATTCTGCACTGACTGGATAACCAGAATCTTCTACCTCATCTTACATATCAGGTATTCAAATGCAGATGCAGCCATATACCACCATATCTGGATACCTGGCCTTGAGAAAAAGCAGGGATTTTTCTTCCTGTTAGGTGTCTGCATCACAAGGACAGTCAGTGTTGGCAATCTCAGCAGAGGGGCAATAGGTGAAATGTGGAGACAACTCTCATCTTTCCACCCCAGAATACTTTTCCATATGCTGCCACGGAGGTTATTCAGATCAACAGTGAGTTCAAACACTGCGGTCCTTTCTCCAGCAAAATTCCCCTCTGAACTAAGTTAAGCTTGAGTGATGACAGTATTTGTTGCATAATAAGGTCTTTAATTTGCTGCAATGTCAATAAGGCACCTTGTCAAGGATATTACACTTAATTAAACAATAAATAAACCAGACCCGCCCTGCTCCAATCAGATAAAACTTGCCTGGCTGCCCGGCTTTGGAGGCTGACAGGGTTCAGGGACTGTTCAGGTGAGTCTGAAGCAACGCAGGGAGCTGAGACATGCCAGGCTGTAACCCCAAGAGGGTGCGGGTGACAGTCAGGGTGAGATGTGTGCCCTGCCTTTGGAGACAGGGAGACACAGATAGCTGAGGCTAAACAGAACTGCACAAGCAGCACACAGAGTCTCAAGGGAAGTGTGTCCCTGATGAAACATTTTCCCTTGGTAAAATTAACAAGTTCAGCTTCAGCTGTGCAATATGTTGACCAAAATCTCAAGAAACCCTGCAACCAATTTATTCCATCTGGAAATTAGTTTCAGTTTTTACTGCTTTCAAATTTTGTTCCAGAACAGATTCAGTTTGCAAAGGGAGGTCTCTGGTCCTTTGTCCTTCAAGATTTTTTTTTTAATTTTATTTCCAAAGCATGTTAATTAGAAAGTTTTGAACAATCAAAATAAGAAGGAGGAGAAAGGAAAAGGAACAGCTTGATTTTCCTCTTGTCATTAATTTTCTGTACAATAAGATGTTTCAATGGAGGCTCCTTTGCAGGTACATCTCAAATACCAGCATCTGACATCAGATCCTGTTGGAAATCTAAATAATTTCTTGTACCAAGCAGGTATTTTTACCTGTTCTTTATATTAGTCATTTAATGGAGCTGCAGTTGAGCCTGTTATTTAACAATTTGTCATTAACAGGCAAAAGGAAAAGGGGACAGGAGTGGCGAGGTACCCAGTGTCTGTTAAAAACAATCTGTGTGTATTCATTGCCAAAGTAGTTAAATATTCCTAAATCATATCTGAACATCTGCTTCTCGTTTAGTGCTTTGGTTGAAATTATTTTAAATGTGCTTCTACCTGAAAGTGATTTCTTTTAAAAGGTGAAGGCTGGTGGTGATTTTCTCAGTAAGAATGACAGCACTTCATCAGTAGAGCATCCCTGGCTCTCAGGAAATCCACCATCTGCTTACTTCTCCACTTTCTAAGGAACAGAAAATCTGAAAACCAAATAGTAACAGGAAAAAAAAGAAGAGAAACCTGCAAGTGAACAATCCTAATGGATTTCACATGCAATGTGTTTCTCTACATGGTTCACCAATTTTCACAGCAACTCAGTCTTCTAAACTGGGAACCCTGGGTTATCTGCTCAAAGTTTTTCACCCAGAGAGGCAACCTGTTCTGATGAATGTTGACAAATGAAGTAACAAAATTATGAATGAAGTCTGCCACCCTGGGCTAACTTGTTCATAACTCAGAAATAGTATTAATAAAGATTTTGAGTGAAGGGAAGCAAGATGAAGGGAACATGGACACAGCTCCCAAATCTACATTGTTCACAAGGATAAGATTGAAAGGCATCTCTAAGACAATGAAATCTGGTTCCTTTTACTACAGGCAATGATAAAATCACTTGTGTAAGTGATGTAAACATATCAGTGTCCATCTGAAAGCAAGCTGTGATTTCACTCTTACTACTTCTTGTTCCAGATTCTCACTCCTTTACATGCTTTTAACCTCTAATCTGCCTTTAATTTCCAAATCTATTAATTCATGGGTTTTCTATTCAGCTTTCAGCAGCATCTTCCATCTCAAACCATTTTTTGTACATCCTGCCTGTCCTTCTCCCACCTCCAAGAGAGCATAAAGCAGTCCTGTTCCCCTGAGCTTTTTCTTTTCTAGATTATAAGTAGAAGTAACTTGTTTCCACTCATACAACAGGCTTTCCATTTCCACTTATCTTACTGATGCTCTGTCTCTGCACCTCTCCAGTTTGAATCCAAGTCCACTGCACACAAGTGATCACATGGAGATATTGATCTTGTTGATATCTCATATGGAGGTACTTGCTGTTTTCATCTTTCCTGAACACACCACATCTGAGAAGTTCTTCATATCTGCCTTGGCCAAAGTCAGTGATAAGGGGATGACTCAAACCACAGGTTTGTACGTTTAAGTGAGTATAGGCCATTCCTGGGTGCTGGAATAGATCTTTTAATGATTTAAATGAATCTGCATGTGGAAACTTGCATGTTCACCTCACATCCCAGTGATCCCAGAATAGCTGCAGTTTCTGTTTCATATTCTACAGGAACACAACCTCTGTCTCTTGTGCTCCTCTTTACACTGGTTGGGGCTATCCTGCTGAGAAGCATCTTTGACTTGCCAAACTTTGACCTGCCTGACTTCACACTTGCTCTGATAAAAGAAAATTAATCCTAAATACTTGCAAAAATCCTCCACCACTGAAGATGTATCTGAAACCTCTGAATAAGAGGTAGATGTCACTACATATCTCCTACAGAAACAATTCCTTCTAGTTCCCAGTGAAACTAAATCAGATAATATGTTAAAAATAAGGACCTGAAATAGAGGGGAAAAAGAGAAACAAGCTGCTATTCAGCTGAAATCCTCTAATCTCTAATAAACTGGGAATTATGGCAAAATTAAAAAGGAAACACATGATGGCAATATTAAGACCAAAGACCATTAGTAAAGAGAGTCACTGCCAAAGGCACATTCAGTGATATCTCTGTGCCAATGGACATAATATTCATTAGCACACCCTGGCTCATTCTGGCTCCTCTTAGTGCTACACTGTTTGCTTTATGCCTCTGCAAGTTGTCTTTCCTCTCCCGTTTTCTCCATCACTAAACTGAAAGCTATTTGACAGTTTCTGGCATCTCTATTAAATTGTGGGATATAAGGAAATATCAACTTTTGATCCATGAAACTAAAAACACCCTTGCACGTTCTGGAGCTGAAACAGGTCATGAATGAGGTAGCTTCTTCTGATAGGACTCATAGGGGCAGCAGGAGGACATGGGGAGAGAGGGAGGTTGGCCTCATTGGCTGAGATTTGGGGTTTGCCATTGTCATTAGAGATCAAAAGACTGTGATCACTTTTCTGATTGCTCCTTCTCTAGTAAACAACCTCGAAGTGAGTTCATTAAATATTAAAAGGCCCTGATATCTATTAATGTTATCGGACACATGAAATATGCCTGATGGATTTATTCTGCTGTAAAGGAACCATATCCCAGTGTCCCTCCTGGGACGATGCTCCAGCTGTTTAAACTATAATTCCATCACTAGGAGGAATGGTTGAGGCTGACCTCCATGAAATGTACTCATTGTTGCTCAGCCTGTGAATTGTAAATGAAACCTTTTGTAATAATGTTAAAATATGCATGCAGAGGAATTAAAGCATTGGAGGTCAGCAGCAGAGCCTCGCAGTGGGGTCGCTGTTGGCTCAGAGCAGCTGGTGGCTGCACTCCAACAAAAATGATACCCAGAGGTTGTTTAGGGGGCTGGTTGTGTGCATGACTGGGCTTGACAGATCTATTGCTGCGTGTCGGTGAATCTCAATCTGGTTTTGATTGTCTTCTGCTTCAGCATCGGTTGTTTTGAGCACCTTGCTCTTTTGGAGGAGCCAAGTTTCTGGTTACCTTGTCCCCGATTCAGTGCCAGAGCTCTTTATAGCCCTATGTGGGATCATTAAAATGTTATATCACATTTTAAGCCTCAGCTTTCCACATATTGATTTTGTGCCTGCTTTCTGGTTATTTATGACACAAACACTATCTACATGTCCATGGAAGAAGGAGCATATGCATAAATTCCAGCTAATAAAAACAACGGAGTCAGTCTAGAATCTGAGAGAGGAAAAACTAGCCAATGCCAGAATGAACCTTGCAAGTTTGTGAAGGGGTTAAAGAGTACCTGTGCTGAACCTGGAGCAATGACCAGGAAGTCCCTATGCTCTGGTTTCATGCATTTGCGAAGACACGTAATTCTATGCAGTGAGACCCTTGCACTATTCCTGGTATTCTGCTTTCATGACAGTTTTTTTCTCCACACTTAACATGCTGTGAAAGTCCTCAAATGCCTGAAGTGTTTTAAAAGCTTTACAAAAATTAAATGCTTCAAAAAAAATCTCTGATAAGGTTTAATACAGAAAGATAAGTGGCAGCTTCTCAGCTGGGCTTACCAGCAGTCAGCCAATGCCACGTCTTCCGTGTCAGCAGGTAATTGAATTGTACGTCCCAAAAGTGGGGCAAAGACTTCACGTTGGTACTGCCTAGGCAAGGGTTTCACCAATTTAGCACTTTTGTTGTCATGTTCTTCAAAATCCTCATGTCACCTCAGATATCCAAGTAAAATAACTGGGTCTGCAGGTTTTAAGTAATGAGTTTCTACACTCAGGGCTAAGGACTAAGTATGGGAGAGAGGCTTTTTGATCTTTTCCTTTTGGAGATCTAAATTTAAATTATGAAAATGAATTTTCCAGTCTCATCTGCGTCATAATTTTCCAGTAAAAAAATCATTGTAGTATCTGGCCCAACATGATGTTTCCACTAAGATAAACTGGAGACATTGCTGTCCCAGACCAGTTACCACTGAAGGATTAGGAGAAGCAGTTTGGGATAACACCAGCTGGTTTCTGTATAACTCCACACCTGTCCATATACCATAGGAAGAAAGGAAAGGAAAGGAAAGGAAAGGAAAGGAAAGGAAAGGAAAGGAAAGGAAAGGAAAGGAAAGGAAAGGAAAGGAAAGGAAAGGAAAGGAAAGGAAAGGAAAGGAAAGGAAAGGAAAGGAAAGGAAAGGAAAGGAAAGGAAAGGAAAGGAAAGGAAAGGAAAGGGGACTCCACTGTCTGAATAGACTTTACAGCTTTCTTTAAATGACTCAAAACTTTTATTTACTCCAGCTAACTCACTCTGACAGAAATAGAGGACTGTTTAGTTATATTATTCATATAAGAAAAATCTGAGAATTTTTCCAGGTCTTAATCAGTTGTTGACCAAAACAGGTATGGAAGGAAAAAATAACCAAGCCGCTTATCTTTAAAGCACTGTCTTTGTTCTCCATAGAGATAACACTACTATGCAATCTTCCTGTCACAGTTTAAAGACTAATTTCCAAAGGTCATGCATTAAAGGTGTTGAGAAGACACATGTAGATTATTCGCAGCAATGTAGAGGAGCCGTTCAGACAGTGCATGTTAGGATCTCTTTTGCTTTAGGTTACACTGGCTCAGCTCTGAAGCTCTTTGTATGAAGAGAGTTTGTCTGTGCTGACCGTGCAGTTTGCAGCACCCACCCGCTGCCTGTGAACAATGCCATGAACAGCCCGTAAAGGTGTGGACAACACTGAGACAACACCAGGTGACAGCACACTAGTATCTCCTGAGTCTGACTTTGGACAGAAAGGAAGAGAGCTGAAACCCAGCAGGACTCCACATCTTTGCAGGCTTTAGGCTAAAAGAAACAATGTGAGGGGAAAATAGATTTTCTCTTTGATTTTTTGTTTAAGCAAAACATTTGAAAAGGGAAGCTTTAAAAAAGAGAAAGAGTTTCTTGATAGCTATTAGCCCTCTGTTTAGCTTTACCCTTTCCCAGATGTTTTTTCCCTGGGGAATTCTAGCAGACAGACCACGGACCATCACAGCTGGCATCTGAACAGTGCTGTGCAGTTAATAATGATTCACAGCCACTGCTCCCAATTTCGCCAGCATTTGCCTCCGTTAGGACAGAGCACAAATGTGCTTGCAATTAGAAAGGAAGGAAGAATGTAACAGAAATGCTGGGTTTTTTTAAACAAGTAAGTGTAATTTTTCATGTAGACTTGGGACTGTGCCCGCAAGTAATTTGCTTTTGTCAAAGGGAACATGAAAACCACGCACGCAGTCCTGCAAATGACTACTCACAAGTGCAGTCTCTGCTAGCACAAATGCTGGCACTGAAGTCAAGAGCAGTCTGGTGTGGGTAAGGATCACTCGTATGAGTAAGGGCTTTCAGGATTGGCCCCAAGAGAGGTATGTGAATACTCCTTCATGGGACATAAGCTTCAGGGAACTCAAAATAGGTTAATTCTATGCCTGATTCATTCCATGGACCATTTAACGAGAGCCTCTGGAATTGTGCAGTCAGTAATGAACTGCCAAGAACCAAAAGTAATCACTGCTGCAATTATTAAAATTTACACTTGGATTCTATTACCTTTGCAGCAAATATGGGTCTTGAATTAAGTGGTCCAGAAATCCAAGGACTTCCCACAAAACAGCAGTCTTTTCAAAACCACAATTCTTCTACTTGCTTATTGCCCAAATTGTAGCATAAATGTGCTGCTTTGCTAGTTTGTTTTCTTCCATTTTTTAACAGGGTCTTTGTATGCTGGAGATGCATGAAAAGGCTGCTATATCAGTAGTAATTATGGGCCAATAGGTCATGTAGAGACTTTTTATTTTGTCCTAAGTGTAGTGGGTCTGGGCATTCCTCCTGACCTGAAAACAGCTTTATATTTTTCCTTAGTAAAGTACAATGCACTGCTGTATAACCTGTATGTTCTTACACTGTGTCTGAGCCATGCGAGGTGTGGGCACATCCTCTTTGGGTAGTCCTGTATTTCCACTGCCAATCATGAAAACTTAAAGCAGCTCCGTCCTGTAAAGTGCTGAGCTTTCTGGCCCTGGTCCAGGAAAGCACTTGAGTACAGGCTTAACTTTGCACATGCATCTCATTGGAGTTGATGAGACTACTCATTAGACGCTTTCAGATAAGCTGAGTCTGATGGGCTTCACACTAGGATACTTAAAAATCTAGAGGAAAAAAATGTAAGCTCTGCTTGTAGCTTTAGAAATGGGTAAAAAGTAAAAATAGCAGCAAATGTGTGTACCTGGTGCCTGTTGTTACATGTAAAGCATCATCCTAACTTCGGTTGCTACAAAACACTGGAGCAAGTAACCAAACGATTTGTTTCTACAGACTATGGAAAAAACAGAAGTACAAGGAAGTGTCGGTGTGGCTTTGTCAGGAATGTCTGATTTGCAGTAGCTGTGCAGGAAATGCTCTGGGGATGGCACCGGCTTATAAACAGAATGTGAGTCAACAATGCTCACCTACCGCAGAAAAGCAAATATGTTGTTGTGGTTTTGCAAGGTCTGGTTTTTGGTGGGGGGGGCTAGAGGGGTGGCTTCTGTGAGAAGCTGCTAGAAGCCCCCACCACCATGTCCAGCAGAGCCAATCCCTGGCTGGCTGCAAAGATGGACATGCCGCAGGCAAATTAGAACTGGCATCGCCTCTGTGATAACAGATTTAAGAAGGAATTCAAAACAATCCTGGTGGTGTAGTTTTAATTCCAGCCAGGGAAGTGGGGGTGAGTGAGAAGATGTGAGCAGAAAAACAACATGGAGACACCAAGGTAGTTTGGAAGGAGTGGGAGGAGGTACTACAGGAGCTGGAGCCAAGATTCCTCTGCAGCTGGTGGCGAAGACCATGGTGAGGCAGGTTGTGCCCCCCTGCAAGCCATGGAGGACCACAGGAGTGCAGAGACCCACCTGCAGCCCGGGGAGGAGCCCACGCTGGAGCAGGTGGATGCCTGAAAAGGACTGCAGCCTGTGGGGGAGTGACCCATGCTGCAGCAGCTTGACGGCTGCTGTTGCCCGTGGGATGGACTGATGTTGTAACAATTCGCAGAAGGCTGTTGCTTGTGAGATGGAGTTTTGTTCGGAGAAGTTCCTGGAGAACTGTCTCCCGGAGGGGACCCCACAGACGCAGCAGGGGAAGATGACTCCAGTTCTGCAGCAGGGGAAGATGACTCCAATTCTGCATCAGGAAGAAGCCACAGATGATGAACCGACCAAAAAAACCCCATTCTCTGTCTCCCTGTGCCGTTGGGGTAGGAGGTAGAGCTGGGAGGAGGGAGTGGGCGGGAAGAAGGTGTTCTCCAAAAGCTCATTTTACTTTTCTTTATCCTGTTCTCTTTCTGTTAGTGTAATAAATTAACTTTCATATCTTTTAAGTTGGAGCCTCTCTCGGATCCTTATCTCAAACTCATGAACGCTTTGAATTTTTTTCCTCTCCTCTGTCTAGCTGTGGGGGGAGTGAACGGGTGGTTTCCATGGGTGCCTGGCCTCCAGCCAGGCTCAAACCACAACATATGTCTCTTACTGAGTTTTGCAAATAAGAATATATACACGGGGAGACAGTTGAAATGATCTGTCCATTCTGCTTGCTAGAGCAGTGTGGCTGATTTTAGGCATCTTGGTGTAGGAATTTAATCGAATTGGAGACTACAGAAGAAAATTATAAAATCTTTTAAAAACATTGCTTGGGAGGAAAAGCTGAAGGGATTTGTGTTATTTCTGCTGGGGGCAGTTTGAGGGAAGTTCTGGGACTCAAGTATGGAACAGAGGCAACTAGGACAAGAGTTGGAATAGTGACACAGAAGATTCAGACTACACATTAGGAAGAATCTTCCAGTGCTAAAACTAGCAGAGGAGTCTGAGGAGACTGTGGTGCAGTTTTTGGGGGTAGGTTAGGTAAAACACCTGCCAAGGATGCTCTAGGTAGAGCTGCTTCTGCCTTGGGACTGAGTGACAGGACAAGATCTGAGGTCCCTTCCAGTCACAGCTTGCTTTGGCACTGTGCATTTACAGTTCTGTGCACTGACACAATGATGTGTCACCTACTGTGTTTTATTCTCTGGGTGTCACACATGCAGTCCTTTTACAGGACTGAGGCCCCAGACCAACAAAGTACTCAAATATGAATCCTACAGAAAAATATATCTTTTTACTTTTTTGAGGCAAGTATGCATTAAGAGACTTTATGACGCTAAATTTAGGGGCAGGTTATTTAGAGTACAGATGTACCTAAAGACGGTTCTACTACACATATAGTTTGAACTTCCCATATTTCGGTTGGCTGTTAAAAGCAGGGACAGGAAAACAGACATGTGCAGCTCTATCTGCTTTGAAATATGCCCTTAGTCTCTTTGACTGTTGGGAGACTCATTCATACACACACTTTCGAAGGGGGTGAGCTGCCTGTAGAAAGGAAATATACCAGTGGAACCAAGAAGCAGCAAAGAACAGCAGAAAACTCCAAGGCTGATTCAGGACTTCAGGATTTGGGGTCAGATCTCCTGCCATCTCCTGAGTTTCTATGGCAAAGATAGAGGAACTTGTGATCAAAACATCAGAGAACTCCTCACCTCTCTGATGTGTTCTAAGATATGATCAACCCTCTATGAGGAATTTAAAATTACAGATTTTCCTGCTGCTATTTGTTCACGTGACAATAGCAACTTCGTTATCCAGCCACAGCTGGATGGATAAAGTGTAGGATGTATATACAGTTGAGGATTTATTAATAAATAATTTTTGTTTAAAACTTCTATAATTGCACACTTTAAATAGTGAATATTTGTAATGAGACATCTAGAAAAAGAGAAAGTGGAATTTCTGTGTTTTTACTGTTGCAGTTTAGACAAAATGAGACCATACTAACAAGTAAGGTAACTTGATTAAAATCTCATGGTTTTGGTATTTCTAGTCCCATGAGACTATTGTTCATAACATTCTGTTTAAAACAATTTGCATTAAAAATATATATTCTCAAAGTAGATATTACTGTGAGAGAATTCAGCTTTGATTTTCAAACATTCTGTTTGAAAGGTACCCTTTGAGAAAACAAAGTTCTTTTACACAACAGTGCACTTCTGGTTAAGTAGTAGGGTTCAGTTCAGAAAAATTAGCAACTGCCTCTCCCTGAGCCCTTTTTTGCCTGCTAGGGAACTCCTAGGACTCTGACCACCACTCTCAGCCTCCTTAGAGGATGTGACTAACATAAAGCATAACATGTAGTCAGCACATTATTCCATTTTCCAAAAATTAAGCTGTTTTGTTGGGGTTTCTTATTCCAGATTTTCAGACTGCAGATTCTTAGGAGAGGACCTCCAGTCTGTCTTCCCAGGTGATTTTATTACAGTCTACTGATTGCATTAGATTTTTGTAGAGCAGGCATACTTTTGTTCAGAACAGATGAAAAACTAAGCACAAGTTCATAAATAGATACAATAAGAGATTGATAATTTGATGTGAACCAAGCTCATTGTGGATCTGACCCCACGTTTCTTGATAGGTTCATATTGTTCCCAGGGTAATAAATCACTGCATGGGTCAAAATGGTTTTCTGCAGATGCGTGGAGATATGAACAAGTGGATGTGAGTTAATGTAACAATTTTGCTCATTTATGGCTGCCTAGTATTAACCACAAAGTGATGGTAACCTGTTGTTTCCTTGATCTTTCTTCTGCCTTCCAGGCTGTCCTCAGCTCCTTGAAAACTCCCATCTCCCCACATAACCCTGTTGTAAAAGCTGCCTCTTCACTCCTCTGGGTACTTTGCTCAGGATCATTAGAGATCCCCCATCACTTAATTGTCAACAGGGCTTGAAAATTGCAAAAAACACTTTGGCATGAACCTGTGCTGGGCTTCTGCTGTGAGCTGATCTGCAACTGTTTGGCATAACTTCCTTCTTTACACAGCTGTGTCCAAGGTTAGCTTTGATCAAAGAAAAAGCAAGTTGGAAAATCTTTCCCATTCTTGAAAGAAAATATGATAAAAGCTGCAGCATCTATGGCGTTATGAAACTTGAGTGGGTTTCTTTGGTGAGCTGGAATTGTTACTTTTGGAAATGGAGGCATGTTACATGTATGTATCATGTTGCTCTGCCCAGGTGCACAGCTATCACTTCCCTTTGGACCCAGGATGAAGGACAACTCTCCTCAGAAGGGAGACGGTGCTTGTTGGTTTTGTTGTTGCTCTGCTTTTCCTTCCCAGAAGAGAGAAATTCTGCCCTCAGATTCCAGCCATTCTCAGATGTCTGTATTAATAAAAAAGTACTGGTAAAGTTTTAAATGTTTAAGAGAAAACAAAACCTTTTGATATGTGTGAGCCTGTGGGCCTTAGATGAAAAGATGCCCAACGATTCGAGGGGATTCTGGACCAGACTCTATGTGAACAGCCTAAGAGTTCTCCCTTGGCAAAGGTAGGAAGAGTGGCTGTTCTATTGTTCTGGGATGTACATCTTAGCGTTATTAATGTATGCAAAGCAATGAAAAGACAACTTTTTCTTTCATTAACTTTGTTCTGGTTCAACACCAGGTTCTTAAGAGAGGAGTAATTTTCAGGTGCTTTAGTTAATACTGAATAACTATCCAGATGATTTTGTTGTCTTTTCCTTTTACTTTTAAAATGTTTTTAATTTGTATATTTACCTACCCTATTTTGTACATTCAATGTTCAATTCTATTGACTGCAGACACAGAACAAGTCCCTTACTGCTGTCACAAATCCTTATTTACTGGCTAGACTTTGTGATGAGAGTGCCCTGCAGTACCTTGTCTACGAACACAAATTATTGGGGGAGTTCTGAAAGACTTTTATTCCTTTTTTCTGTTGTTATAAGACAGGATCTAAACACATTGTGACTTTCTCTTGACTGACATAGGAAATGCAGTATCTTTATTACATAAATTTAATGGGAAAAAATTGTTCTTTTCCCTGTTAGAACCTGGGTTCTTCCTTTCTTATTTGGACCAACATGTTCTTTTTTAAAAAGCTTTATTATGGAGGCTGCATTCTGTATATGCAATAGATTGCAACAGATGTGCATCTTGAGTATATTTCAGGCAGTGTTTTATTGTTAATATTAAAAAAAAGCCTATATATTAACATAAGGAAAACAGCCAGAAATAACTTTTATTGTATATTACTAACATGCAGCAGACAATATACACAGACAGGCATTATGTCTCCATTTATTGCTTACCTACTGAAGTTACCTCCTAACATCCCTATAAACTATTATAACAAAATTTTCAATATGACTTTGTGCTTGAAAGACTAAGAGCATTATTATCAATGGTGTTTGTTGTATTCAAGTAAAATGACCTAGAGGGCTCAATCCAGCTGGGCTGGTGGTGTGCAGTGTACAGACTGGTCTTTATATTGTTAATCTGCTAACTCAAGGCCCAGGGTTCTTTGACTTGGGATTTCTGGTGTAGTATTACTTAGTACGAGTGGCACTAAAGAACTAGTCATTAAGTTACATGACATGAAATTTCCTATTATGAATATGAAGAACCTGAAACATTGCAGTTGACTGGGCAAAAAGTGTTTTTTTCACACTGATTCCAAGAAAGATGCTACATATAATTTTCAGTTCAGTCTTTTTATCTGGAGAAGAGGTGTTGACAGTGTAACATATTTTAATTCTTTACATTATGCTTCACAGAAGATTGTTTTAATTGTTCCTGCCTTAGAAAATATTCCCAGAAATACACATCTTTCTGTGAAATAGATTTGATGTTATTGTGGTCCTACAGCTTCCACTTTGTATAAATATTCAGGAGCTTTACTAGCCATGACATGAACTTGAGAAGATGAAATTATACACCACAGCTTGTAATCATCTCAACCAAATTAATTTCATGTTCTGGATCTTAACATTGAAAAATTTGAAATTCAGGCTTCCAGTTCCAAGTGGAATCATATAAATCAATAAAGAAACAAAAATACATGACTTGTGAAAGTGAAAAATTAAATCTAAATCTTGAATTCAAATTATTGTATGTTCTCAGAGTTTCTAACATTTTATAAGGAAGAAGAATTTATAAAGCAATCTATCAATAATGTGAGTAATGAATCCATTTGAGATTTTGTTAATTGACAAACATTTAATGATCACAAGTGGTAGTGCTGTGAAAAATATATCGTTCTTATATCTCTATATAATTTAGTTGCCCGACAAGCTGTCCCTTGCCCTTGCCCCTCACCACTGATTTCCATGAATCTGAGTTCTGCCTTGGTATAACACTTTTGTTGGAGTTGTGCCCTTGACACCAAGGTTGACCCAGACCAGCAGGTGGAAATCTGGTCATTAACAAACAAAACCCTGAGATTTATAATCATAGCAAAGATACATCTTAAATATGTATAAAATAACTTGGGAGATGTTGCCCTCTTAGAAAAATTCTTCAAGCAAAGCTGGTAATTTTGTAATATTTGGACCTCTACATAAAACTCCTGAGAGTTGAGACTTCCAGTCATTCTTAAAGCTTCACTCAAAGTTGCTGTCTGTGCACTCATTCCTAAGTTAATTAATCTCAAAATTACAGCAAACATCTGATTTTACATTAACCATATCAAATTACTGCCTAGATCAGCACCAAATCAGAGTCTGCTAGCTCATTCTCGGGCCCTTAACAATTTGCCTTGAATCCAATTTTGAGCTAAAATAAAAAGGGAGCCCAGGACACCGATCTTCTGGGTGTTGCCAATTCTGATGGAAGAAACAGATAACAAGTCAAATCCTTAAAAATACACCAAAGGAGGAGCTGAAGACCTGGGACTCCCAAGAAGCGAAGGGCTGCAGACATCAGCAGCACATTTTACCATCAGGGAGGAGCTGTTGCAAGTCAAGCAATGTCAGACAAGTGACAAAGGCAGTCTTTGCTTATGAGGGTACATAAGCAGACAAAGGATGGGGATGGGTGAGGGATTTTGTTCTGGAGACTGATTTTTTAGGGAGAATTAGTCGTAACATACACACCTAATTTAGCTGGGAATACGTTCAGCTAACGTTCCCCGCAGCAGAAATAAATGCTGCCAAGGAGTGACTCTACTGCCCGGATGCGGGGCGGGCGGGTGCCAGCCTCGCCCGCTGCAGAACGGTGCCGTGCAGGGACCTCAGAGCGGCAGCTGTGCTCCCGATGCACTGCCACAGGTGGAGGTGCCTCAGGTCTGCCCACCGCCGCGCAGGTGAGCCCTTTGGCTCCGTGCTCCACCCCAGCTTGGGAAGACGAAGCCCCTCACTGAGCAATGGGGCTGTCAGTGAAAGTCATCCCTTTTTGTCTCCCGAGTGACAAATGCACTTGTCTTCTTGGGTGCCACGTGACAAGACAGTAGTAGCAGTGCTTCAGACCAGACGAAGGCACGACCATTCATGATTTTCCATTTTTTGTCACATTAATTTGGGGGGGAGGGGAAGTAGGGCAGAGAAAAGGCTTTGAATCCAGACAGACATGTGTGTTTTAAATTATGTTTTGTGAATTGAAGCAAGGCAGATGCTTCCAACAAGCACACATTTTGCTACTGTTTGCAAAGCAGACACACACTGGCACATGGTTGTAGGACATGAATTATACTTCTGTGCTTCTGATTTGTAACCACACCTGTATACCCTTAGAAATGCTAATAGAAAAAATACGAATTTAGGCACAAAGGAGAATCTAATAAGAGGAACATTTGAATGGGTAAGGAAATGTCTATTCCCCCCCATGCCCCCCCAGTCATTAGGACTGGAGGAACATGCTTATAGTAATTAGGTAAGATTGATTTAGAGGCTGAACACCACCCACAATTTGTGTAGTCTGGGGTCAGGCAGGCAGCTGCAGAAACCGCTCAGCTAATTATGAGAATTCACTGTTCGTTAATAGAATCTCTCTCCACAAACAGCAGCTGTGTGTTTGCTCACGCAGATTATTAATTCTGGCCTTGCCTCAGCTGCAAGTTTCTGCTGCGTCGAAAGGAATCCTCTGATAGAAGTGTCAGTTATCACCCAAGCGATGCCAGGGGAGAAAGAAAAAGCAGAAAGAAAGGAGAATATCTTCTAATCACAGGTGGATAAAGATTTTTTTGCAGATACCTTCCTTTTCTGCCTCTTAGTCCCAAACAATTAAATGCCAGTTTTGGAACTCATTAATCTGTAGGCAACCTGGCGAGATCTAATTTATACCTGTCAGGAGCAATGGGCAGCAGCTAATAGGAAAATAATTGCAATGTAAGTCTACTTTCCCACTTGATAGTATGCTTGCTTTTAATGAAAAATCTTTGATATAGTGCATCAGAACATTATAATAGATATTGTCTGCAAAATGTTCTACAGCTATGTGTATCCTCCTTGTGCCATGTTTTGAAAAAAAGTGCACGTTTGTATTTTTTGCAAAAATTTAATAGAGGCAACTGAAGAAAAGTGGCATATTATCATTTACAGATATAAACTTCAGCTTCTCACCAAATGAGAAAATAAGGTCAGCTTTGTATGTAAGATATCATATCTTGCTACATAGATATATGCATATAAATTATTTGCTGAAAAATCAAGACTTGAATAAATTTTGGCTCAAAGTAAGTGCTGAAACTCACACTCATGTTGATAAGGATGGCAATGATTCCTAAGTTCTTAGATTTGATAACCATATAGAATATTAGGACCTTTGGGGAGAGCTGAATTTCTTCTCTGTATTGTATCAGTGTCACAGGACAAACTATCTGGTATTCAGGTAAGGTCCCATTCAACAAAATTCAGAAACATTCTCTGGAATGCTGACATATCTGTGAACAGAAGGTTCCTGTTGTGAAAGATAAAACATCCATATTGTGCATTTGGATGGAGATGTGTGGGAGGCATGCAGAATATCCCCATCTGCACAAGTAAAGGGGAGAAAAACCCCCAACTTTACATCATATTGCCTTGTGAAATAGGTACTTGTCATGTTTGCTTAGACCACTGAATGAGGCCAAGATATGAAGATTTTCTTTGCAATGTTGCAGAGCTCAGTTTAATGGTAAGTGAGCATCAGTGTGGGGAAACACAACTGATATGATGATTTAGTAAGAGCTGTATTCTTGTAATAAATGTACTATACAGTTGGCTCCTGGAAAATTAAGCTGTTGGGCTTGTGGTGAGCAAACCAGACCCAGTTAACCCCCAGTGTATCTTTGTTTCAACACTGTAGCAAAGTTTCCCCAAATACAAACTTGGTCCACTGTGTTTTGCTGCTTTAAATGTTAGCAGAGGACAGCAGGGGTCAGTGGACTGTGATAATATGAGCTTTTGAAAAAATTTCCTTTTCTTACAAAAATGAAATGGAAAAAAATCCTCTTTGTAAACAGATTGGGGTTTGATTTTGATTTTTTTGTTGGTTTGGGGTTTTTTCACTAAAATAAATATTTCAATATTTGATTTAAGGCTTTTTGAGAATCCATCAAAGTGTTTTGTGAAAGCAAACAAAAACGTTCATGTTCACTCATCATTTTTCATGAGGGAAAACATCATTTTGTGGCCAACTCTTTCTCCTGGAGTCCCAAATCTGTAATTTTCCAAATACAAACACAGCCTAAATTGGCAATTGAATTATTCCAACTTCCACTGAAATCCCTAATGTAACTATTTCATGGTAAGTCTTGCAGCTACATGCAGGTGATTGCACAAGGAAATGTCAAATCTTTCTAGACATCTTCAGCATCCATACAAATCTGGTCCTTATTAGCAAGACCTATTAACAGAGAAGGTTATAATAACTTTTTCACTAGAAATTACCTTGTCCTTTTACTCAGCTTGCACCAGCTTGCACATTTAAACCATTCTTTCTCACCTTCTAAAGTAAAAGGTGCTGATACCCTATTAAAAGCAACGAGGCATCAATCCTATAAAAGACAAACTGTAATTAATTTTCTGCAGCACTTAGGCACATCACTGTGATTACTGTTGGTAAGTATTCAGGGTTCAGTAATGACCACTCTGGACTTGTGAAAGTAATTTGTGTGAGGAAAGGAATAGATTTGATAAAGCTGCAATAGATTTGAATGCTTTTTCTATTACTGAATGTTTGCCATTCGTGTTATACTATGAAGATTTCCTTAGGTGATTTGCAGGTGTATAAAATGTCTAAGTTAGTTCTGACTGTGAATTTAAAGTGTGTCAGAACACCTATGCTCTGGGATAAACCATGGGTTTGGGCTAACAAACTCATTTAGTTACATTAAGACAGGAAAAGAGAACATGGGATTTGAACAAGTGCAAGCCAACTGAAAAAAACCAGCAAATTTTCTGAATTTTCCCCTTTCATTGAGATAAACTACAAACTTAAATTGGATTTTTGTAATGATTTGCAATTTGATTCTTTTAAAGCAGCACTTAAGGGAGTGTCCACATGGCAACTAGTTTTACATATTTAAAGGACTGGGAACACTGCATAGTTTAATCACTTAATCTTTACCATGAACTTGCAGGCAGAAGTGCAAAATCTACCCCAGCATAAGACAGGCTGAGAGGTAGGATCTATGCCTGGGCCAAGCACCCTCTCCTATTCTGCCCTTTCCTACAAACTCAAGTGCTTATTTTTGCCAGGAGACATTTGCAGGTGCAGACCACAATAAATCTCCGATATTGCAGTTGCTGATTCATTCCTCAACATGACTTTGGCCCAGGCCAGTGAGGACTTGTACATGTGGACTTTGATAGCAATCTATACCTTGTGGATAAAGTCTCTTTTCTAATGTTTAGAGCTCTCTCTTCCAGGGCTTGGCCTTGCAGTGGTTTGTGTTCTAGCCTACTTTCCCTCTACAGCCATTCCTTCTTTCTCCTTGCATGTCTTTTCATGCAACCCTCCATGTCTTTTCATGCAACCCTCCATGTCTTTTCATGCAACCCTCCATATTTCTCTATTAGAATCCACCTTGCTAATGAATTAAACAGCAGCTTGCTTTCCTACATTTAGTCAAACTACTCAATGTATAGCACATATAGCTGTTTTTAAAAGATTTCTAAGAAAGGGTTTACAGTTGCACTAGGGTAAAGTAGGAGCTACTTTGAGTTGTTTGGCAGAGGGAGCAGATAACCAAGGGCTCCTCTTTCAGCTCACATTTCTGTGACTTTGTAGAAGAAAGCTTAATGGCTTCTTTCTTCTACAGCCTTGGAATATTCCAACATGCCACTGAGTTTTGTCATCATTGCTCCCATGTAGATGGTCAGGGACTTGAATTGGCTGCTATTACATGGTTTGCAGGTTTTGTGCCAACTTCTAAACACTGAAATATCTGTTGGTGCAGTAGTTACTATGTATCACTAAAACATTGCTTGAAATGTACCTGAGCTATTTTACCCAACAGGAACTTACAAAAATAATTTCAAGAACATATCATATTTTCAGTTGTAAAAAAAAGGAAATAAATACTGCTGAATTATGATGCTCTGGTTTTCCTATTATATTAATATTTTTATCAAGTTCTCAAAGTTAAAAAGTCCTCAGAAAACCTAAGCCTTTTTGTCATTAACATGTTACGCAATTTCAACATTATTTATTCCTATTGGAAAAACATTGAGAAATACAAATGATGTCTAGTACTTCACCATGTAACCCTTCTCTAATTCTATTACAGTTCTGTCGCAACTTTGTCAAAGTTACTCCTTCCTTTAGTTTCATTTACACTTACAAGCACTTTTACTTAATGTGGGTTTTCTAACACCAACATTTGTTGTTTGTGCATCAGGATGCCAAGCCCCTTATATAATGGGAATAATTTCAAGATTATAATGATATCCCTTGAAATAAATTATTTAATATATTTATTGAAAAAGGAAGTAAAGGAACTCTTCTGGGTAACTGGTGTGCAGTAAGACACAGTACCAGTTGTATATTCATTTTTCTCCAATGTATGCAATTATCCACTCAGTCTGTATCCATTAATATTATTTTTCTTCCTAAGCTGGAAGTATATAAAGCCATTAGAAAATAATCCAAAGAATTCTATTTGCTGAATAAATTTTAATTTGCATGGCACTAGGAATTTTTTATTAATGGGAAATAAATTATTGCAATCTTATGGAAGGCGACAAGTTAATAGCTTTGTGAAAAGTAATGGAGAGAAAATGATCTTGAAAAGGTCAGGTCTCCTGTCACAATGTCTTTATGCACAATTAAAACAAGTCAAGAAAGTGGCTATATAATCAGGACCATGAATATGCATTATATCCTAATGAGAGTATGAAGATAGAGATGGGTTAGTGCTAAAGTCATGGTGAGGTGGTGACATAAAAATGGTAATTTGTGATGTAGTATTTAACTACGTGCTTCTGTTTCCTTTGGGAGAATTAACTCGTTGCTACCTGGCTATTCATTATTTTACCTTCACCAGTATACTAAGTGAAAAGAGGCTTCTCTGCAGGAGCTCATATACACATAGAATGTGTTTTACTTCTCTGTAAAGACGCTCCCTGTAGTTATGTAAATCACAAAATATCTCTATCACTGCAGGAAGACCTCCAGAATGTTTGTTACCATTGCATTTTTAATTATAGAAGTTGAAAGGCATTTTTGCATCACATAGTAGGTTTAATATGTCATGGCTCAACCTTGCTAAAAGTATTTTATTTCCTGAGGTGCTCCTGTGCCAGGCAAGCATCAAGTTAGAGGTGTTGTAATCCTCCATGCCTCTGGCATTATCCGTGCACGGAGGAAGACATTGCGCCCTTCCATGTGGATGTTTTGTGCTGCTCCTGTCTACTCCTTCTCAAATAAAAGAGATGGGACTTTTCAAGAGTAGAAGAGGAGGGCCATACCCTCATTTGTGACCACATCTAGTTACTGTTAGGAAACCTGTTTTGAAATATGCTTGGCTAGAAATAATCATCTACAAGATGAAATTAACTTACCTTCTTAAGCAGTGTACTTCCCCCTGTAAATGGCTGTTTCAGTGGTCCCAGTGCTGCTAATGGGTGCTATTGAGTCTTGGCAATTATTTTACATTGTAATTGAAAGTTACAGTAAGAACATTCTGATTCAGTGGTCATTTAATAAAATATAATGGTCACTGAACAATGATTTTGATTAGCTAATGGCAATTTAAAGGTTTACAACACCTCTCACAGCATTGTTTATTTGGGTTTGCTATTACAAGTTACTCCCTAAGAGCTTGGTTTATGCTCAAAAATAGGAAAAACTAGGAGGGGAAGCAGATGCAGCTGGCATCCTATAATGCTGTGTTTGGGTGGCAGAGTCGTATTCAGTCCATGCTGATTAGATTTCCATAGATGGGCGTTGAGCCCGTAGCTCTTCCCATATATTGGCTCACTTAGTCTATACTTTTCTTGTTTGCTGCTTGTTTCTTTGCCCACTATACTACAGGTTTCTTAACTGTATTATCATTGGATATTGTACACGAGAATAAAACTAGGTGCTTTTGTGATGAAATGCTTGTCAGGATTTTTTTATACTTTTGGTGTTATGAGATTAAGCTTGAAAACTTACTCAACGAGCAGAAAATAGACTGCTTATACAATTTACACTTTCGTGTCCTGTCTGATCACCAGGGGTCTGTGAATTAAGGAGCTGGACCTGTCACTGGCACCCTCTTCAGCCCTGAGCAGGCTTCACCATCTTCCTGTTTCCAGCTGTCCCATCAGTAAGAAACCAGTCAGGATGTTTCTTATCTGGAATTAACAGCATTCAGCCTATCTGTGCCTAGAGAAGATGTAATACATTAGCCATAGTTACCTCCTACCACAATTATGAGAGAGTTGCTTGCCTGGGATCGCACCTGGCAGCATTTGTCGATATGTAAAAAGATAAGCCAGAAGAGGCAGGGTTGTAAACAAAGTCCCTGTAGTGCTGGTAAGGTTTGTCACTACAGGCCCTCAGCAGGCATTTTGCTGGTGATATAGTGGTGTATTTCTGCTTTGATGTTGTCCCATGACTGTGTGTTTGGTCATGGTGGCCTCAGGCCATGACATCAGATCTGGTTGCAGCATCCAGAGTTCCAGGTTTCCAAACAGGTATGTGGAGCATGAGCTGCCATTTTAATGTGTGCTTAGAAGACAGAGGGAAGTGCTCCTAATGAAGCAAACACTGAATCAAAGAAACTGGTAAAAGTGAAGTGCACAAACCTGGGGAGTGAATGGTGTTTACTTGGCTTAGCACTCTCCTGGAGGTATGTGCAGTTACCTGAGGCTGATCTCCAGCCTCAGAAGGGCTTTCCATAGAGTGTATCTTTGTGGTACAGATTAGCTGCAGAGGTCCCTGAGCAAGTAAATCTTCAAGTTATGGACTCTGATCATTTTACCCAGGTCTGGAAATGAGGCTGCCACAGTCAGAGAAACAGGTTTCTTTAACTTGGGTAGGAGATAAAAGATGTCTTGCAAATTCTTGACCCAGGCTGATGTGGATGAAGGCACACAGGCACACATGCACTGTGGGTGGCTCAGTGACCCATGCATGCCAGCATCCTGCTCCCAAATTGTCGTGGGCAGCATGGCAGAATTGCCTCCACTTTCTCTGTCTAGACAGAACCCTTGCTATAACACTTCTTGTCTTTGGCTTGGATTACTGATGTGTTCCAGGAGGTGGACAGGGTGGAATGGCAACTTACGCTGCCAGCTCCTTCCTCCCTTGAGCAGGGCAGGACAGGGCAGGGCATGCCTTGGGTCCCTGCCACATCATCCCAGCTTGAACACCTAGTGGTGTCCTGTGATATGATGGACAGCTTTTCTGAACATCAACCAATCACTTCAGCAATGAACTGAAACTTTCTTGGAGATGTCTCTGGTATATGAGATGGTATATTAACATGTTGATGAAGGTCAGCTGCATTTCTCATTTTCTAATGACCCTGTACTTTTGGTTTTATGTGCTGTTGAAATACTTGGATGGTATTTCCAGGTACCTTAGTTTTACTGTAGGGAAACAGAATTCTCATCAAGTAATGCTGATGGGAAGAAATCATCTACATTGTTCACACTGCTGGTTTTGAAATTAACTGTGGTGACTCACGGGAAAAAAAAAAGTTTAAATGAATAGTTCAAGGAAAACTTTCTGATTTGGAACAGTTAGAGTAGAAAAAAAATTGAGAATATGCATCTAGAATGCCACAAAATAGGTCTTTTTTTTCCTTTGCAGTTATGATGATTTTCCTTCAGATTAAATCTCATTTTGAACTTTTGCTATTCCAAGTGGAAGAAGAGATAGAAAGAATCCAGAAGTGGCCAGTGAGTATCTCTAAGAGGGTGGAGAGTCTTCTGTAAATACCAGGCTGGTTTGTTGTTGCTGCTGTGAGTGGTAGAAACAGCAGTAACATGCACCGTCCTGCTGCTTAGGAACTGCAGTCATGCACCAGGACCCGGAGCTTGAACAGCATTGCACAAATACTCAGGTCTGAGGAGACATGTACAAAAAAGGTTATGAGCTAGGCATAGAAAATGAGTGGATTACAAAAGACAGATAAAATGTTCTGAGGAGTGAATTGAAAAGTAAAAAGTAAATTAAAATACTATCATAACAAAAATGAGGAAAGAGCTTAAAAAGTTGTAAAGAAAAAGCTTTTATCTAAACCAAAAAGATATGATTTATGCAATATGTGTGCTGACTTCATGCAACTTATTGCCTCAGGATATTGTTTGTTGGAGGAGTTTAATAGGGTTTTTTAAAATGAAGATTCAATCTCTATATAGGTAAAAGGGAATGCGTGTCCCTTACATGGGTAAAAGAGAATCAGAAAAGAACGTTCATTAGAGTATCTTCCACAAAACCATGCCAGCAACCAGTGCCAGGAGGAACGTGACTGTGAGCTATTTCACAATGTCAGCACCTATATTTCTATACAAAAGAACTGTTCCTCATTCCCTGCTCTCTCTTCATTTCCCAGGAGTCCCTTCTCAGCTTTCCTAGTACCTAATTCTCTACATTTTTTGAATGTACATGAGGGGTGTAAGGTGACCTGATAGTACAGAAGGGCTAGAAACCAGAACAAGGCTGATAGCCAGGTATGTTGATAAAACAGCTTGCCCTATCTCTGTTTCAGTTAACACTGAAATTCTGACATATTGCCCTGCAATTTCCACTCACCTTTTCCCACCCCCCCCTGCAAGAAAGAATTAAACAACTGTCCTTAAGTCATGTCTTTTCCCTCTAGATGAATGCCTTTCATGTAGTTTCTAAAACTCCTCTCTCAAGGTGAATGTGTGCCAGTTAGGCAGAGTCAGAGGTAACACCACTATAGAGATTCTTTTCATGGGTTTCAGCTGTCAAGAATGATAACAACCCTCTGTGACACAAACACAGACTTTTTGCTTTGGTATAAAACAACGTCTAGATTTATTCTAGACTAATAAATAGCTTAGACTTTTAGTGCTTACTAAAAATTTCTTAATATGCTCAACTATTTTCTAGTGTTGAGGTGATGAGAAATTCCAGCAAAATGGTCTTATGACATTAACATGCACAAGCTGAAAGGGACAGTAGATGTGTGTGTATGTGTGTATATACATGTGTATATATATGTGTGTTTGAGTGTGAGAGAGTGTATCTGTATATAAATACAAATTTCCAATTCCTGGTTCTTTTTGAGGAACTAATTCAGTCTAATAGATGAAGTGTTTGAAATCTGAAAACAATGTTTTGATGGTCAGAGCCGAAAAAGGGGAAGGTGTTAAATATGGCTTATTAGCATTTTATGGAGAAAAATTCAGAATCCTCATGAGACCAATAGAGAGAGAGGAAAATACAGTACACATGTAAATTAACAGCCAGCAATCCTCGTACCTAAGGAAATATCCGCAGGACATCTTAAATCATCTAGAATTTGGGTATACTCATTAACCCATGGGAGTTAACCATCTGGCAAGTAGAACACAATGCCCTAACTAGTGTTGTTGTGTTGTTGTTTTATAAATCAGGCTGCATCCAATGGTACTGCTTGCTGAATGGAAAGTATATTGTCATTAACATCATGTCCACTGCCAGATCACAATGCATAAAAATTCTATCTAGCACAAACAAAGAAGTCATCCTAAAAGCAGTGTTAGAGTCCATAGCTTTGATTGAAGATGTGACACAATAACTCTGTTTTTAAGTACACTCCTGTAAAGGTTTCCACTTTTAAAAATTAAAGACAGTATTTACCAGCATATATGCACAGATTTATATCTGATATCAAATACTGCAAATATAAAACAAATGCAAATGAAAGCCATACAATGCCTTTTCTCTCTAGACTGATTTTTAACTGGAAATAAATCACATAGTGAATACACTTAAATTAACTCAACTCATTTAAGCGTTATACTGACTTTGACACAGAAAGGTGTGTTTATTATACTTTATTGTAATTAGAATCAATGTTATTATTGGGACTTTGGCAGACAGAAACAACAAATATTTTACATTTATGTGCACCAGACATCAAGGCATCCTTTTTAACAAGATTTGCTGGCACTTGCGAGCAGCTGAAATTCAAGCTGGGAGTGCCGACTGTCCTTCTCCATAAACCATTATAGAGTTGGAGGAGGCTAGCGTGGTAGCAGGTCTGCAACCTACTTCAGTCAAGCAATCAATAACTGAAATCATGTTTCATTGCTTTCAAATACTTTTTCAAAGAATTCAGAGAATTCCAGTCTAATTTGTGTTCGTGTGTGCATGCACACGTGGGCGTGATCACAGACACAGCAGAGTGAGACAACACTAAAGAGGGCAAAACACACCCACACCTCACTGCCTCCTCTTCTGCTCCAGGAGCAGTGACTGGAAGGCCACGATGGGCCTGCAGCAGGAGGTGAAACAAGCCCAGTGGAGCAGGGTCTGCCTTAAGCAGCAGTGAATCTTGCTATGGTTTGGCTTGTTTTCATGCTCTACGTGATACTGTGTTTACTCGGTGCCACACAAGCATAGGAAAAAAATGAGCTTCCTGGCCCCCTGGCTCAGATTCTAAGAGAGAATGCAGGAGATGAATCCAGATGGATGAACAAAATAATTCATGAAAATAATGGGAAAGCATTTACCTGAATGATATACCATCAGCAAAATACACCAACTACTAGAAACAAATGGAAAAGCTGAATACAGAAATTGTGAAAAATGAAGAACTTTGTCCTCTGGTGAGTGTACACAGTAACTGCATGACTAGAATTTCATTTCTGACATTGTCTGTAGTCTTGATTGGATTAAACTTATTTTCCAAGACTTATCCAATTTCCCCTTTCCCCATATCCTTTCCCTTGTGATGTTGCCACTCTATTAATAGCCTCCCTAGTCACATCCTAGGGCAAGAAGTGAAGAAAAGTATTGAGGCAGATCCTCATTGGTATAAATTAATATAATTCCAACTGACCTCAAGTTATTCCACTAGAGTATCCCAGTGTATCTAATTAAAAAGATAGGTTAACTTTAACTAAGCAGCAAATATATTATTCAAATTGGAATTTATCCAGAATGTGGTTTTGGATATTTAAGTCATTAGTAAAGCTGCACAGCATCTTCAGTCACAATTTGTCTTCTAAAATAAAAATCTCATTTTATGAGCAAAGTATCATATTCAGTAGGAATATCTGTTGGAGCACAATGCAAGGACATATGCTTATTATTTACTGAGATAATAGATGCACCTTGGAAAATCCTGAAAACTTCCTGTTCACACATTTCCATAGCATTCCCCAATTTACACAGTTAACGCAGAGATTGCAGGCTCCTCACAAAAGTGATTAGAAGCAAACAAGTGCAAACTGCCTGATTTTGTGAAATGTGCCTTTTCATACCATGCAACTTACTTGTTATAAAGCTATGGACTTGCTATAGGATCGTCACTCCAAAGAGCACTTCCTTGAAATCATGCTTTCCATATGTCAAAGCTGCAGTGACTTTATCTCACAAAAAACTCACTTACATACTTTACTTATTTCATAGATGTAGTTTTATGGACCCTCTTTAGTATCCGACACTAAGATCTCCAAAGTCTGAAACACTCAGATGAAGTACATTAGAGTTCATTTTTCAGAAGTATATATCATAAGCTATTAGGAGGAGAATTAAAATTGCTGGTAGAATTGACTGAGCTTTTAAGATTTGTCACTAATCTATTTGTGTAAAGAAGGATCTTGTGATATTCCCTGCCTGCACAAATATCAGTCTCCTGTTCTTATTTTAATCTGTAAAACAAATGATTGAGAAGACAAATAGAAGCCGTAAAATGGGAAATCACTTTTCCAGTGAGTCTATAAAATTAAAATCATTACAACACAAAACTGTTCTTAGGAAAATAGATCCTAGGATTTGAATATCACAAAATATCAAGTGCATTCATCCTTGCACAAAATTAAAGGTCTAAGATTTCTCTCAGTCCTTGGATCTATCAAAGCCCTCATCCGATTCTCAAAGTATGACAAAGAGGGTACTTTTGGGTGCCATCATTCTTATACGACCACATAACTGTCTGTAGTTTAACTGACATACCTTCCTATGAAGAGAAGATAATACACCTACTCATCTCAGCACTGAGGAGGCAATGTTCCTACCAGCTGTGGTTCCCAGGGCAAACACTGAGCTCAGAATCACAGAATCACAGACTCAATTAAGTTGGAAAAGACCTCTGAGGTCATCCAGTCCAACCTTTGACTGATCTCCACTTCGTCAATTAACCATGGCACTAAGTGCCACATCCAGTCATTTCTTGAACCCCTCCAGGGATGGTGACTCCACCACGTCCCTGGACAATCCATTCCAATGTTTAACAACTCTTTCCATGAAGAAATTCCTCCTGACGTCCAACCTGAATCTCCCCTGGTGCAGCTTGAGTCCCCTCATCCTGTCGCTCGTTGCCTGGGAGAAAAGGCTGACCCCCATTTTGCTACGACCTCCTTTCAGGTAGTTGTAGACAGTGATAAGGTTTCCTCTGAGCCTCCTTTTCTCCAGCTCAAACCACCACCCGCTCTGATAAATGCAGTAGGGCATCCACCATTTGGGAATGCACTGCACAGCACAGCTAATGGTGAAAATCAACACTCTGGTCAAGATCATCACTTCCCCTCAACTCATCTGGTATTGACTAAGCTAAAATTTTTTTACAGGTTTGTTATCATCGTAAATGAATAAGATCAGTCTACAGGAGATGCCATTTCTGTTATCTGTACAATTAAATGTGTGCACAAGGAGTGGCAGAAAAGAAGGCACATGAATCCCTCAAGGAAAGGAGCATGTCAAGTAAATGTATGAAGAAGGCTAAGAAAAAGGTTTTACAGAAATCTTCTTTAAACCCACCAGGGCCAGGAACTTTCCCTTGGGGTAGATTTTAAATTAGTTCATCTTTTCTCTTTTTCTCTCATAACTGCTGAGAGATTCAAGAAATCTTCCATCTCCCATGCAGATCACAGAGAGAAGTTGAAAGAATAGAGAAATATCTCTTCATCCGTGCATGATGCCAGGCTCCAATTTTTTATATAACTGCTCATAGCATTTCTGAACTATTAAGCTTAATAAGGTCTCGTGGGTCTGTATGTGTGTGAATGTTTCACCCCACAGAGCTCCTCTAACTGCCATCCAGACTGTGGGTTTATAGTGAGAAATCAGCAACCAACACGTAATCTCATCTTATCCCAGCCATTGGTACAGACATTACCCATTAAAAGTGATGGATATCTGCATTTTATCGATTGTGAGTGAGTTTGCAATGGTCTGTAAAGTGGCTCCTTGACGCAAAGTGGCTTCTTGAGGCAAAGAGAGGGTTTTGTAAAGTCTGTTACCTGTTTTCTTAATCTTCTAACTTTGCTCTCAAGATCAATCCATTTGTATTAGCTCTCATTCCTCCTAGGAACGGCAGAAACATAGAGCCCAGATCTTTTCAGAAGCCTATCAAAACCTGGGACAAGAGGAGAGAGAAAATTCTTGGAACATGTTAGTTTCCACATACAAAGGATATGAAACTCAATGTACTGAACAGATACTAGATCTTCAGTTTCTAACTTGCACTGTTAAAATTTAAAGGTTATAAAAAGACAATATCTATGAAGGCATGTGTATTTACTTAACAAAATATAATAAAAATGCTACTAAATCCAGAAAGAATTATGGCAGAGCTGTCTGGCAATTTTTTTTGTATAAATGCTTTTCCAGTGTAAAATAGATTATTCACAGGAATGTTCCCTAAAAAAATTTCAGTTCTACCAAAACATTTCAGTTTTTCTACTTAGAGAAAACAAACTGTTTCACTGCAGATTGAATCGACTTATATCAAAACAGCTGCCTCTGAGCACAACCACACATTTCATGTGAGACTGGTTCAAAATTAATTTTCAGTTTTTCTTTCCCCCTTATTAAAGCAGCAGACTGCTGCTTTCCTCGTAGGGCCAGTGTTTGATTATAGGAAGCACAGACTCTATTCTACTAGAGGAAATGTGTACAACTCTGAATAAAATGCAAGTCTCCTAATTGCCTAGTATGTTTTGTTGATTGCAATATAGTTCAGTCTGTTTACTCATATGAAGTTGAGACAAATCTGGACAAGATGCCAGGGGGCCAACCTCCAACAGGAAAATACCTGTCTTTTTCCAGATACCCTTGAGTAAAAGGGTGGTCCAAAGTCTCTAATGAGAAAGTAGCTACTTTCTTTTGGAGGGTTCAAAAGATAATGTGACAGGAGTTTAATCCAAACTGGAAGTTAATACCAGTGAAAACTCAGCTTCAGTTGCACATCAACATGGGAGACATTAATTTGTGCTATATCACTGCAGCCATCCTCATGTCCAGCTGAATCCATCTGTACGTACTGCTCCAGCCACCTTCAGATTTCCCATTAACACTGACTGCTGCAGTTCTTTTCGGCATAATACAATATAATATAATATAATATAATATAATAATATAGTTCCAGTCAAATCTCTGAATTCCCTTATTTCCCCTTTTTTTTGGCTCCATCCTGTTTATGTGTTCACTTAGATAGACCTAGACCATGCCTACTCTCAAGCATGTAGTATTTTTATTAGTTTGCACTGTGTGTAGAACAACATAACCCTGTTCATTCAAAAGTCCTCTGGGAATTTTGTAAAATAAAAATAAATACACCCTTTTCACAGGTTTGAAAATTTGTCAAAATAGTCCCAGATTTCTGTGCATTGTAAAAAGTATGTTTGCATAAAGTATAAGAAGACTACTTTTCATCAGCCCCATAATTTCACATATGAAATCCATATTAGCAGAGTAATCTCTCGCTGTCTTTAATGCCAAAATATTTTGAAGTATCATTTCCCACTTTTTTCCTCTCTGTTCAAGAGGGGTTCCTACTTTTTAGTCATCAGATCCACCTACACACTTGCCAATCAAGCGTTAGATGTCTTAATTTCATTTATTGAAGAAATTGAACTCTCCTTCCCATTGAAATAACTGTTCAACACCTGAACTGCCTCTGATTTCAGAGAAAATTCAAGCTGATTTATGCATTTCAGTGATGGGAGCATTTGTGCTTATCTTCATGGTTTATGAACTGTGACTTTCATAACAACCTGAACAGTAAGCGCCTTGCAGGGCAAGCTCCACTAAAAGCAAAAGAAAATCAAGAGTTCCTTGTGACTGAAACTCCACCACTACTTAAGGGGTTTTAGTTAATTTACTGAAAAAATGCATAAAATATAGCAATCCGCAATGTCAGTTCAGGCTTCAATAAGAAAGATCCTTTATAGATTTTATTTTCTTACAAATATCTATTTCAATTCCTTGTAACATGACTCAGCGAAGATTACTTATTTTTCTGTTAATACTGTCAACCTTTTACTCCACCGACAAAAATACCAGCTGAGAGAGAGTGAGCATCTGTGTATGTCTCAGCTGCCCTATGAAATACACTTTATTAATCACTTCTTATGTGTAGCTAACAAATACATTGCCAGTTTCCCTAAAAAGCAGTTCGATCTTATCAAGCAAGCTTTATTTTCACTGTCACATGATTGGAAACAATATATTTCTGCAATACCTGTTTTCAGGGGTGGAGCCACAGGTATTCTTAAAATGAGACTTTACTCTTCTCAAAGACATTAATTGTTTTTGAAAGACTCAAATGCAAAATGCTTTGAATTAATTGTTAGCCCAGGGCTGTATGAATATTATAATTAGAATCGACCAAAAATCTATGAAGAAAAAAGGCTCAAATACTTAAGATAGCGTAAAATATAGTCCAGATTTCACTTCTACAAGTGATTTCTCTCTGGAGAAGGAATCCAAAACTGACTGAATCAAAATCCTATCTTCTTTCCCAGCCTGAACAGCACACCATTCAAAACCTTGATGGAAGCACGACTTCAGCCCAAGCTTCTTGGGCAATTAATTCTTTGTATAATTTTATTAACACCATTTCAAGGTACCTGAAACTGACATTCGTCTGCACAGAATATGAACTGTCACCTCCCATACCCAGAGTGAACTAGTGACAGACACTACAGTCCAGGTATTGTTCTCATTTTCCAGGGTCACTGCAGATAACTAACTGAATAGAAGTCAAGACCTGTGCCAGTAAAGAGCATAATAAAATCAGCATGTTTTTGGAAAGTCAGATGTTTGATCTGTATTATTTCTTTAAAAATAAATAAATAAAATGAAAACGTTATCATATCCATCAAACCTGGCAGAAATCACCTAGTGATTGCTGAATCATTCTCTGTCACCGTTCTAATCCACAGACACCAGGGAAGAAGAAAAAGAACAACCCCCCACTCATTCCTCTTACAAAGGCAAATTAGCCAGATTGAAGTCAGCCACTGAAGGAGAGGGAATATGCTTTTGCCACGTCTTCCTTGCTCCTAGGTATGGGTCCTGGCAAAGATCACATCAACAAGATCGGTCCTTCCTGGGGTGCTGGATTTTTGAGTGGTAACACGGAGGAGTTGGTATAAGGAGGGCAGTGGTCACATATGCCTAACTAGCTAGCAGGAGGAAGCATATGGCTACCATTTGTTCCACCAACGGTGGTGTGCACACACCGCAAGCCCACAGAAGGAATGCTATTTCGCTCAGCCAGACTTCCTCGGGGCTCTTCCAAGACACCCGTTTCTGCACGCTTCCCAGGAAACAAGGCATAAGTTGGCCAAAACTCCTCAGAAGAAAGGTTCCTTAACAGCGCTAAAGCCCTTCTCTCTTGTCCTTTACTAAGTCAAGTAAGTGCTTTGTGCTGCGTTGCACAGATGGCTCGATGCTGCATGTGCACAAGTACAGCTGTTAGGTTTGGGGTGGGTTACATCGAGCTGGCAACTCTGCCTTTCAGTTGATATCTATGAAATTAACCAGCAGGCAGATTTTTAGGGAAAAGAGAGGAATTACAGTGCAATATTTAAAAAATAAGATAGATACTCACGTCTTTGGCACTGGATGCAAAGCAATAATCTATCCCTCTAACAGTGCTTGAGGCAATGACCCTATTTTTTCTCTTTGGTTTATTTTCCTGACTCTGTCACTCACACATTGCAACTGGGTGTCAGATTGTTTAGTCTAGTATTGAGACAGCACAAGTGCTCTCATGTAGAGGCTTTATTTCTGGTTGGCTGTAGATCAGCTCTTGGTCTTTTTAGGAGTTGTGTGAGAGAGATTGGGCTGAAAAGCACGCAAAGGCCAGCAGAAAGCAGGCTGTGCTAGCTGGTGTGTGCCTTTATGCCAACTCACCCAGACAGGTATTTGCATATAGCCCCCATCCTCAGCACACCAGGGTTTGTCACCCCAGCTTCGCACTGATTTCATCCCAAACAATACGGGCACCTGCAGCTGCAAGTAAGTGAGACGGTCTTGAGTGAATGAATGTGAATTTTAGGAAGAATACACACTAAGCCACCAGAGTGCCATTTGCCCTTCATTGCCATCCCCACAGAAACATTTCATGACAAGAGGATCAGCTTCTCCCTGCCTTACTGAGGAAGAATCAGAAAGCTGTTCAGCATATCTGAGTCCCCAGATTTTAAGGCACATGCCTTCAGATGTCTTAGTGTGGCAGCTCCTACGTATGTCAGATACCGAATTTGCAGTATGTCTATTCACACTTGGCTGTGACTGACCCTGGTAGTCAGGATTCACATTAACTCTGTAGTGAAAGAATATGTCTATTAGAAAGTTTTATCCCACTGACAATTAAGCACTAGGTTTTACTACAGCAAATTTGTAACTTTAGATCACAATAAGTTTTTTTTAAGTATTGATGTTTTAAATTAACTTTATCCTTGTGTTTTAACAAACATATTTTTCCCATGGACCCATACACTGATTTAATTGAAACTAGATACTTTTTACTATATTGTTTTGTTACCTATTAACTTGATGCAGTTAACACATTCTTTATAGGCTCTCCTGCATTGATCCTCATCCTGGTAATTCACGTAAGGGCATTACCTGCTTTGAGTAACTGGGAAGATGATACTTAGGTAAAAAAACAAGTCTGCATTCAGAAAAAGCAGCACTGAAACAGTTAATTCAAGCATACATATATATATAGATATATATATAGATATAGATTTATGGCCAACGTTACAGTAATGCTTCTGAACTTTAGAATATTGTTCCCAAATTTCAGTTAAAAAAAAAAAAACCTGAAGGAGCATACCTGCAGGGCTGAACATCAGTAAGCAGACATAGAGAGGAGACTGGCATCTACAGAATATAAAACAAGATTTAGTACCTAAGGTGAAAGAGGTATGTAAGGTTCTCAGGGGACACACTATTTCAGTCTTTTGAAATAAGTGGTTTAAGTCTTCAGCTCAGCTCCGTTTGTAACATAAAGCCTACGTGTCCTCTTTGAGTTAGACCATGCACTATTACAATTCAAGTACATCTGCTTCATATGGCTTTGTCACTATATGTGAATGTAGATATATTTTTATATTTCTTGTATGCTTTCATTTTTAGAAAAATATTTTAAATTGTATGGTTTTAATGGTGTGATTGAAATTACATAATTATGCGGAAAATCAATAGATAAATAATAAGTAAAGACATATAATTAAAATTATAATTGAAATAAATGCTTTAATTCTACGGATAGCAATAGTCACAGATTTTGCTTCCACCTTGCCTGTATCTTTAATATAAATCATCATACAAAACTATATGGTCCTACTTTTCTGACTTTGCAGAGGCAAAGTAATAGACAAGTTCCTACTAACACTGAAAACAAAGTCATTGGCTTTGGCTGGCATTGGTCCATATCTTTGGTATCATTGCAGTGGTGACTCAGGCAAAATCATTGTTTAGAGAACACAAAATATGTGCTTAGTTGGATTAATGAATATTACATTTTAGGTTTTTAGTGACTTAGGTTAACAACTCAAGCAGGGGCTGGAAGTTTAGATCTGATGTGTAAGTGAAAGTTTTAGATTTTCTTGTATCCTAAAAGGGGGAAAGAAAAGAATAAAGTGGGTAATGCAATTTGCAAGAACTATATTTTTTACCAGACTATTGAAGAAGGCCAGAAAAAGCATTGTTTATCTTGAAGAAATGAAGGAAAATATATCTGAATCTCTGTAGCAGTCACGATGTGCCGTGTTGGTATGCTGAAAGTCAAGCATTATACACTACCTTAGAAACCCAGCCACCATGAGGATCAAACTTGGTCCTGAATCAATAAAGATGACAGGACTGTTCATAGGATGAGTGAGTTCAGGATGACACCCTTCCAATATAGGGTGAAGAGGAGACATTTGTTTTAGCTGACAGGAAGCCCCAATTAAAAAAGCTTCTGTCTTTCTAACAGTTAGCTGTGGGAAGTCATTAGTCATCCCAGACTTTAAATCTGACAGTCAGACCGTGCCAGCTTTATGCAGGAGCAGGTAACATAGGGTGAACTAATAAATACAGTGCAAATACATGTACCATTGGCACCCATATGAAACCCAGCATGAATCCAAAAAGAACAGCAATTATCAGTGGCACCAAGATCAAAAGAATATATGCTGTTGGTGAAATCCCTGTTATCCCCAGACATGAACCTAAGGACACTGATGGATGGATACTTACCACTACATGTTAACCTTTCTGAGGACAGGTTGCTTTCAAATGATGTGTAGGTTACTCATACTAACAGATGTGAAGAGAAGCTCATGACACAAATTGCCAAACCATGATAGTTTCTAGCAAAATGGATAATGATGAATTACATCTATCACAAATTCAAAGGTATGACAGTGTTTTTTATAACATGTGTCAAAGCTCTCTCAGTTTTGCTGGATTGTCCCATCCATCTGAACCGCGCTGGATGTGTGGTAGCCAACTCGGAAGCATCACCATCATGTCTGAAGTCTTTGTGTCTTTTGCATCGGAGGTGTTTCAGGTACTGAAGGATAAAACTGTCAGTCCTCATGCAGGCTTCTGGGATACAGAGAACAGAAGTCTGGGCTTTGGTTTTGTTTACAAACTGAGGAAAAGAGCATTGCTGAGGGAATCCTTGCTATTTTTCCACAAATTTTAATCTAAACACATAGAATGGGATATTTTACTGCAAGGTCTGTGACATACAGAAAGTGAAAGAAGAATCTGAGCAAGCAAAAGGCTATGCTTTACTGTGATCCAAGCAAGTGACACCACAGTTTGTACCTGCTACACAGAAGGGAAGCTACCCTACTGAATTTTGAGTCACGAGGGTCATTCTATGACAAGAAAGGGAAAAGAAGAAACTGGCTTTCTTCTCTGCACTGAGGCAACTTGTTTCTGCTGCCTAGGTTGAATTTAGGCAGCAGTCTAAAGGTCTTGAGAGTACCTCAGAGACACTCCTTAGCTAGGCATTCTTATTTTTGGTGTGCTTCCTCCTCCATTTGCTCCACTTGTTGCAAAAATATTCTTGTATAGCCAGTCCATTCTTGTGGGTATTTATCTATACCTATAGAAAATATTTCTCTATTGCTATAATTTTAGTTTATAGTAATGTATATATGGCTTATAAACTTAGGTTATTTTTAAAGTAAAACATAGATAGTTTATTTTATTATAGGCTTTTTCAAATATTCCCATTCTCATGACAGCACAACTTTTTATGGAAATTAATGTGACAATACAACTGTATTTTGTAATAACTGGGAATCAAGCAAAAGGAGCTGACTTATTCTGAAGATATTGAGATGCTGTTTTCACAGCATTAGCCAAGAAAGAATTTGGATAAAAGCAAAAGTAAAATCGTAAATTATTTAAATGTTGTCTAAATCAAATATTGCTTTTCCCATTTTATCATATAATGATGATGGTTCTTTATGGTCAGTAAGACCCTTTCTAGCTCAAATTGCCTACATGCAGGTATCTGGCAAAGGTTCACCAAAATGTGCTCCATTCCTTTATCGGGGGTTGAAAATCACCAAAGAGATTTTAGTAATAGAGGAAAAAAACAAAACTGCCACAAGGAAATTCTATCTGGAAGAGTGACTTTCTGGGGGAGTATTGCAAAGTCAAACGGGCATTGAGTCTGATGTCTTTAATGGGCTTTTTGCACAAGACACAGGCTGAATTCCTTTCTGATATATTACTTTCTTCTATTTATTTCAAAGGCTTTTGTGAGGGTTCATTTGTGGCATTGTGGCATTTTTGTGTCTACTTATGCAGCAGAGTGTCACGTGTATTAGAACAAACAGAGAAGAAGGCATAAATAGTGCAAAATATACTAACAAATTAATTCATAGTATAAATGAACATAAATAGGATTCAGATTGCATAAATTGTTGTGATCAGTTATCAAAGTTCCAGTTAATGCTGACATCCTCTTGATAGTGCTTAAAAGTCACAAAAGGTATAACTCTTTTAATTTTTAGAAGGTTAAAACAAATAAAGCAACAACTAACTGCCTCAGGCATACAATGAGTTACTACATCTTCATGATTTAGCAGGTTCTGCAAGCCTGACTCTACTGGTAGCTCACAGCAAATGAGATATCAGACCTGGAGTGTGAGCATCCTTACATGGGCCCAGCAGATATATGGAACGTTTGAAGTACCTTCCAGCCTTGACAATGCATTTCTGAGCCATAACTACCCAGCTGCTATTTTAAGCACTGCAGTGTTATAAAGTTTTGAAAGGGGAAATGAAAAAAAAAACCTAAAAAGAGGCAAGTCTAGTGTTGTATGTGCCAGTTGTATAAGGGACAATGAAATTCAGCTTCAGAAAGAGAAGGTGACAGACTGACAGACTAAGCCAGCAGGAGGAGTAGAAAACTGAATACTAAGGTGTGCAAGACGAAAGAGAAAAATGGGAGGTAGGAACTCCCAGAGCTGGTGAGGCCTCAAAGGCCGGGTAAATTTCCTCTGACCCTCATTAGGTAAGAAAGCAAATAATGCTTTATTTTCTGTCTCAATTAGGCAAGAATCATACAGTCACATAACTGTACACTGTATTTTGCACATATTTCATGCGGACAAAGTGCCTGCAGGTCAGCAATGTTTAACATTTTTTGCTGTTTAAGGTGCTTTTCTTTTACAAACTCACAACTTGAAGAGAAAGTTTGACCTTGAACATGCATAAAGTCAAGACTGTTCTTAAGATTTTATGGGATCAAGTCTTCCTGAAATCTTTATTATTTAGAAAGCACAAGTCTCATAGCCAAGTAAATTCACTTTGCATTCTCCACATATTTTAATGCAGAAATATTGTAGAATTGATGCTTAAAAATATTCTCAGACTCGGAGGAAATATTTTCTGTCTAGATCAATGTTGACCTAAGAGCTTTATTAATTTATCAAGAGAAGAGCTATAACTCTATTGTAACTTGTCTGACAATAAAAACTATGATAATTTCCAAGGACAAATTTTTTTGTTGATCATGAAATACTAAATTTTTAGCCACTTCTCCCTCTGGATTAAGTAAATACTATTAGTTTTTTCAGTTGTGTACAGTAAATATGGATTTCAAGACTTGTTTTTCTGCATTTCTTAAAACATTTATGAACTTTGAACAGATGAATTTGTTTTAAGCATATTTTTTCATTTGAACACTTTTCCCTCTGGTTTTTAATATGGAATACCATTCATCACATATTGAATAAAGCAACTTTTACTTTATTTAATGCCTTGACCCAAATCACATTGTCTCCATAAATATTTTACAATCTGTGTGCAGCAAAAGCATGATTACTAAACTCAGGTCTGCACTTGTAGGTAACATACTCTAAAAAAAACCCCAATAATTTTCTCTTCTCCTGTTTTTTAACAGAGAATTGGTGTAACTAACTGTCCAACTGAATAGAGGGGATTGCATGTGCATATAAATATACACATATATATATACACATATATGGCAGTCTATGTATCCCAGTATGTATAAATGTGTGCCTCTGAGTGTACACATATATATTTTAACACATAGTCTACAGGGATAGGCTGTTGGAAAAGTGTAGCAGGTTCTTTTGCCAAGTTTCTGTCTATATTAAATCCATACATACACAAAACAGAAAATATTACTCATTGTATGTCTCTCCAGTAGATTTTTAGTGAGTCTGGAAATGAATTTCCAGACTCGAATCACGGCTGCAAGTACAGCTGCATGTCTGGCAGACACAGAGTCTTTGCTGGTGGTTGAATTGAATGGGCAGATGTAGCTTAACAGCTACTTTAGAATTTGAAGAAATTATCTTCCTTTTTTTTTATTTGTCCTGAATTTTGCTAAGCAAGCACAATAATGCCAGATGGATGTTCAGAAAGAAGTAAACTGAACAGCAAGGAGCAAAATGGGAGAAGTGGTGAATCTCAGCCTGTTATCTCAGAGATGACAAGAGGTGGAGAGTTTTACTGACACAGGTCTCAGATCATCCTTTGGATGCATTCAAGCTTCCACTTTCCAGATATATGACTGACTGAATTAGATGAAATAACAGACTTTTTCTCATTCTGAATACAATGAATAAGATTAGAACAAAGCTGGACGGTGTACATGCAAATCTGAATTTGACTTCCTTTACTAAGCATTTCATTTTGGATTATAAAGGCACAAAAGAAGGCATTTCAAAAAAACAACAAGCTGAAAAAAGGATCATTTTAGCTTAATCCTGCTGTCACTCATGAGATGTGGAGCATCATGGTTCAAGGCTCAGCCTTCCACTACAAGTCCTGCCTTCACACTTCAGCCCTCTCTGCTTTTTCCTGATTAAAAAAATATATTTACTGGAAGTTATTGGTGTCAGCAACAGACAACGTTTTGCACACATGAAAAGTACACCAAACAATTAATTTTAAATCTGAGTACTTAGTATTCCTGACTCTCTTCTAACAACCCATCTTTGGGGAGTTGGCTTCACCAACTCAAAGTGAGGTGAACATTTTCCACGTGTCCATGTGGAAAAGGCAACTTGATGAAAAGCCATTTTGATATAAAACTGTGTATTGATATTTTAGTCCAGCTACAAACCTGTGTTGGTCAGACATTCCCTGAAGCCAGTGGAAGTTTTCAATTGACTTATTTGAGGTTAAATCAGGACATGAACCTGGATAGTTTGTTAAGGACTTGTATCTAGTAAATCTTCCTGGTTTTGCCACCAAAATACACAGATAGTTGCCCAAATGTGGCCTTAACGCAGCCTGGAAGAGTTCCCATTGGGAATTACTTCTCTGAAACTGCTGTGGCTGTCTTCTTTGGTGCCACACAGGTAAATGTTCTATAAGGAACTGTGCAGTCCACTAACCATGGTTAAATGCAGGTAATAGTGTCCCCTGTAGTGAGCCTGGCATTTGGTTGTTGGGAAGGGGTTTTTTGTTTGCCTGCCTTTTCTTTTAATAACAAATCATTATTAAAAATTAATTGTATTACTAAGTGTTTAATACCAAACAAAAAACAAGGAAAAAAAGGAAAAAACTCTAAGCCACATTTAATTGCATTATACACAGCAGCATTAATGCTAATGCTTTCTTATGAATCCAGACTTCTCTCTACTCTTCTTGCCTGTTCCAGATCCCAACAACAGGCAGCCTTCATCTGATTCTAATAAAAGGTAAAAAGCCTTCTTCCCTCATCAGACAGCACTGCAAGGTCCACCAACAGTTTTTCTGCAGAGGGAAGATGTGTAATCTCTCCTTCTTCACTTTCCTACCTCAGCCACTTCTAGTAATGGGGCAAGCCAAATTGCTTTTCATAACCTAAGTCTCATAGGAAAACATCACAAGGGAAAGCACAGCTTGAGCCTCTGGAAAACACAAAAGCAAATCCAATCAGCAATTGCCTGGTTTAGGTTCATCCCAGTTCAGATACAAACCATGCAGAGAAAATATTTCAAAAAGTATTCAGCTACCTCAGATGAATAAAACTCTGCTTCTGTGATTGATGTGAGCTGAATAATCAGGCTGCTTACAGCAGTGCATCTTACAGTCATCTCTGTCAATAAAACCAAAGTGAATGCAAATAGTAACCTGCAGATCGGTTGCAGTAAGCATTTCCCAAACAGTGAGTAAAATCACTTAATTCCCTTGCAAAACTTGAAACCCTTCCTTTGAGCTAACTTCTATAGTTATCAAAATAAGCAAAATTGAGTTTACGCTAATTAGATAAACATTACCTAAAACTCTTATAGATCATAAAATGAGAATAATATTGTAATGCAGTACAAAATATAATTATTGCATTGTACACTGCAAATAATTAGTAGGTATGTATCATGGTTTGAATATGAGAAGGGTGTGTCTGGGTGTTATTCCTAAGATTTTAGCAATTTGTAGTCATCCCAGTTCCACTTTAAAACATTACTTAAATTTTATAGTGAACTTGGGTTGAAAACACCAGTTACTCTAAGCTGCTTGTCTGCAAAGCTCTGTCGTATAAAAGGCAACTGTTATTCACTGAGGTGGTGTGATTAAAGAAGATGAGGGGAGGAGGGAGTTCCTACAAATGGCTCTCATGTTTGTGCATGGTTTGTTTATCTTCTCTCGCCTCCACTTTGAGCTGTGGAGTTGGAGGGGGGGCTGGCAGCTGGCAGCTCATCATTACAGGCACACACTGTCCCATCTGCACTGCTTATGGTGGTGAGGTCGCATGGGGTTTTACCCAAACAGGCTCTCAGGGGTACAATAACATACCTCTTGATTTGGCTGTGAAGTTATACTTATTATTAATAGACAAGATAAGAGGCTGGGGCTCTATTCATCCACTTTAGTGCTAATTATTCAGTTTGATCTGAGCCGATTATGATACTGATAGATAACCACACCACATTTACAGCTATAGCAAGCACTGGCCAAGAACTTTGGCTCATGCTGCTGTTTGGTTTATCTGATAGGAAGGGAGGAGAAAAAAAGAAGCTGCTCTGCTTGATTAGCAATGTGTTGCATGGGACCATTTATAATGAAGCATATCATTTAAATTTTCCTTTACAAATGAGTCCAACTCTCTTTGCAGGCTGCAGGCTCTGTTAATTGTCACAAACATTGCTTCCTTTTTTTTTAAACATTATTAGCTCTTTGGCAGGATCTCCATTGTTGACTGAAAACTTGGCATGATCAGGGCTTGCTGAATAATTTAGGCTGTTGGCAGCTGGAGTAGGAGAACACACACACATCTAGGCAGGCAGACGTGCTTCTTGAGCTCTTTATATAATAGCATTGTATACAAAGAGGACTATAGTCAGAAATGACTTCTGGGTCTGTTTATAGGTAAACACTGATGTTAGTTTTACAGAAAAAATTGAGGGATACTTCAAACTGTATATAATATGTGAGACAGATGCACTGCTGATTGTTCAGATGACTCCCCTAATCTCTGACTTTCATAGAATGTGATTACTGCAGATTCTGAGGAGCAGCACTTCAAGTATATTTCTGTGCACTTTGGCACTTTGAGTCTTGTGTATAAACACCACCGAACATAATAATGACGCTCTGAGCCTAGCCAGAAAGAGAACTCCTTGCACTTTTCTTTGTGTAGCAAATGTCTTCCAATTGTACTGTCAGTCACAGAGAAAATGTGCAGCTCGAGAGGTGCCCATTTTGGATAATTATTGCATTGCTGTATCATCTCCCACTTTTATCAAAGTGTCTAGAAGAGAAGTAAAACACATAAAACCTGCTGCCTGCATCCTGATGCTAGGCACCCAAAGCATTAATGATGAGCACTGGGTAGGTTTTTCCAAAGGAGTTCTCTCCCACAAAAGTTCCTCCCATAAATTTTATGTAAGAGACGTGCCCACCTGCACTTCTCATCTCGTTCATGTAACTTTATGTTGTGCTTACCTGTCACTATCGCAACACCTTATGAGAAGGTGTCTTGTTCATGTCAAAGTTTGAGCAGTATTGAATATCAGGAGAGGAATCCAAGATAAATAAAACATGAGCGCCCAGTACTGGGTGTTTATTACCCTTCTGTTTCCTAAGCCCACTTGTGCACTGCCTCTCTATTTTTCCAAGTTGCCGCTCTCTTCCCGGGAAAGTCTTCTCACTTCCGTATTCCTCACTCCTTAATTCCACTTTAAATGCTTCGAGTGCCTCTGCTTCCCAGGCCTTTTTCTTTCTGCCCTCAAGCCTTCATCCCTGGAGAGGGAGGACTCCACTAGAAAATGTCTCATGGATTTCTGTGACAGCCACTTGACAGATATGATAGAACATCATGATAAATGAATAAAACACTCTCACAGCAGTCTCAACAGAGGGAGTGTAACTGAGTTAGGCTGGGGGTGAACAGGCTCTCCTCCTCCCTCACACGCATCTTAGTCTTGTAATCAGTGCTGGGACACAAGGTGGGAAAGGTGGCTGCAGTGTGCTCTCTTGACAATTTTCATGGTTATTAGCTAAGAAAGACCAAGCATTGTTAAAACTGAAATGTCCCCCAGATATGCTGTGACACTTCTACACTTATCAAGAAGGGGTAGCAGGATGAATATTACCTAAGCACTCTAATACAGACTCCATTTAGAGATGCACAGACCTACATGTTTGCCAGAACAAGCACCTGATGACTGTCAGAGTGGTCATCCTGCAACATGACAACTTTTGCAATCACGTGTGGGAAGCATTTCTGAATTGTACACAGTGTATGGCATTCCAGTTATTCTTTATTGTATAGGTTTTATTACATAATAAGAGCCAGCACAAATCCATGCATAAATGTACTATGCAGCTTGGAAAACTGCTGATGTACCCATCAGTCATCATAAGGAATCCATTTTACGAGATTGTGTTACGACTATATACTTAAAAGATTATAAAGAGATGACCACACCAATACCTTTCCTTTGTTTCCTAGAAAACTGCACAGACATCTGCATAATTTGTTAATAGATTTCTAAGAATTTCTTCTGTTTCATTCATTTTATTTTTGTGCAGGAACTAATTGCTTATGTTTGCCACTGGCATGTTAAGGCATCTATCAGCAATACCGATGTGTGGGTGTGAGGGACGGCGTGGGAAAGGCCCACTCCCCCTCGACACTAACACATGACCTTTAGGTATATGGAAAGTCTCAGTGACTTTAACCTGAATACTCATCCTGACAAAGCTCTGCACATGCCAAAGTGCTGTGCTGGATTGAGACCATATTTAGCAGCTGGTTGCAGTTAGCTGTGTTGCAGCTTAGGAAGTCAGTGGGTTCAGCAGCTGATAGACTGTTAGCAACTGATAGCAACTGATAGACTCTCTGCACAAACAGTTTAGGGGTCTCCTTTCATGACAACAAACTGAGGAAAATTTCCTTTCACAAGTTCAGATTTTTTGCAGGAAAAAACTGTGTGCCCACACTTTGAATTTTGTAGCGCAGGACCCAATCAATTTGCAGTTAGAAATATCTGAGTTTTATTCCTCAGAATATTTGGAAGTACTTAGGTGCATAAGATCTGGGCTGGAAGTTGAAAGATCAGGTCATCATATGGCATGGAAAATGTGCCCCACTATGTTTTATAATCAAATATAGTCTTAATATTTTCAAAACAAATTAATTATAAATATCAAAGTCAAAAACTTTACTGGTAAAACAAGGAATATCATTTTGCACAAACCAATCTCCAGAGAAGAGAAAAGAAAGAAAATCATGAAAGGCCAACGACTGATGCACTTTCCCTGCTTCCTTTGTCACAGTGAAAAGCATATTTCTTCTAACACAACAGTGGCAGCTCTTATCTGTATGAGCACGAGAGCCTCTAGAGCATGAGAACCTTTTAATAAAGAAGTCTATTCTTTCGTTATAAATCATTCATTGGGCAAGAAGAGACTCTTACATTAGCAGTGTTACTTAGTTTGATGAATCTCATAATGTTAGAGTTTTAACAACAGACTCATAAAAAGGTTGCTGCTCGTACTTCAGCCCAAAGCGCCGCAGTTATAAACAGGCACACGGCTACAGAATGTCCAGGATGAAGAATTAAAAGGCTGGGATTGATTAGCATTTCCAAGAAACTTAACAACCAAAGGCTGTGTAATCTGTGCTGAAGTTACAAATTGTTGAGTTGATTTTCTATTTTTTAATGAGTACTCGACTATGATCCTAGTGTCACTGTGACAGAGATGTTTGGCGATGGGGTGGAATAAACTGAAAGCATCATTGACTTTGTCTGATGTTTCATGTGTTCTGCCATAGGAATGGTAAATAGAATTCCTTAAAATGAACTCTGAGGTGAGTGCAGGGCAATACAGAATCACTTCCTATATAGATTTCACCAAGGTACAAATGAAAGACTTGTCTACACTACTGTGAAAAGTTTTATTACCAAAAATATAGACAGGTCGCACAAGTAAATCTATTGGGTTTGAGTGTGGTGATCGTTGGGCTTTTTTGCATATTGATTATGTAGATTTAGCCACTCCAGCATAAATATCCACATTTGACATCAGCACAAGAGGGCTATATATATACATTAGTGGATCAGACCTGGTCAAAAAAGTATATTCTTGCAGAATCTTTGACTTGGTATCAAAAAAGATGAGGACAGGTGCTCTAAATACACTATTTTATACAGGGACAAACAGAAAATTTCCTATTAGAAAATGAAAAGTATAATCACAAATGCCTTGAATATGTCCTTCAGGTTCATTCTGAGCCAAGTAACACAGGTACAAAATATAGATCTCCTTTTTTTTTTTTAATGGGTATTGGACTGCAAGTGTTGCTGTAAGTTGCACTGCCAATATTTTAATTAATGGACTAGAGAAAGGCATTTGCTTGTCCATAACAGACTCCAGGTTGTGAAGGTGAAGATTAAAGATTGACTTCACTGGAGAATAAGGTTAGATTTTCTCTCGCTATCAAACCTTAGGTGTCTAAAGTCCCATTAAACTCTACAGATATCTAGCCAACATCATCAAGGCGTCCTAGAGAGCTGTTCAGATACCAGCCAGAAACTCAGCTGAGCTGAACTACCACCCAGGTTCTACTGACTGCATGGGTGGGATCTGCACTGGCTATGATGGGAGACTGGACAGCTCGTGGGAGCTCAGGGCCTGTGTACCTGAACAAGACATCCTTAATGGAGATGTCCGAACACCATCTGCAGATTTAGCTGTTCAAAAATTGCCTGGGATGAATCATCCTTTGTCATATTTTACCTGGTATTTAAGACGGGTACTGAAGCCACTGAAGTGCAGGGTCTTAAAGCAAGAAATAGGAACATGAATGGCCACCTCAAAGGTACCAGGGGCTAATTTTATGCCTGGATTATAACATAGTAGAACAACTCCATAGTATAGAAATAATTGTACAATTTGGGGTTATAAGAAAGGGAGTAACTTTGCACCCCAGGGACGACCTCTAGAAGTGGATCTCCTCAGGGGTAAGAGGAGATGCAAACTGCCATTCTGCAAAGCACATCACAGTCTCTTCAGGCTTTTATGGACTTGTCTTGCACTCACACTCCCTAATAACACTTTGGAAGTGCTGAAAAAGAAAGATGTCAACATGACTGAACTTTTTCAAAAGAAATTCTTTGCCAAGCTAGTGAATAATTCTGGCACTGCTGAAGCAGCATTTTAAGTGAACAAAACTATTCCTTTCTCCTTCTCCAAAGTCACCTATATTTATTGATGTTTCTCTTCCTACTTTGCCTTCTACCTCTGCTCTTTCATGGTGGCTTCTTACTTGAACTTCTTACTTGATGTCAGATTTTACTGTTTAATTTCAGTGTTTAAAGCAAGGTTATTTCCATATCAGTACTAGACTTGGGGAGTTATGTAGGAAAATTCTTACTCTTCTAAAACAGTTTGTTCTTTAGACAAATTTCACAGTCTGCAAATTTTTGCTGCAGCATGGCACAATCATTTTACTCTCTTTAGCTCATCTAAATTGAACAGTTTATGTGGTGAAACCTTTAATACACAGGCCACAGTAGCAGTTCAGGGAACAACTGCAGATCTGGCCAACAAGTGGAGTTCCCTGTTCACAGGAATAGTTTAGGGGCTGGTCTTGTTTGTGTATGAAGTTAAGGGCAGAAGAAGGGGTTCCTACTATTTTATCTTGGTCTGGATTGCACAGAAACTTAAATATTTAGAAATTTTAAATGAACAGGGAATCACAGGGGTGTGAAAAATATGATGTACAGTATGTGAGGTAGTAGTTTTCCAGAAGTGGTAATTAGGTCTAGAGCCAGAGCTGGGAACATATAATAAAATTAAGTCTAATAAAAGACACTAGTAATTGCATGCAAACAGAAAAACAAAACAAAAAGACAGAAATAATCTCCCTGTTATCATTATACTGGATAGAGTCCAGTATTGCAGAACAGCAGGCTGATCCTGGAGGCAGCTCTGCTGCAGGAAAACTGCAAACTGTGCTTTTCAAGCCTTGGTAAGGAAAAGAAAATAAATAAGGTATTTCTAGCAGTTCAAAGGCTATTTTTTGTTTGTTTGGGGTTTTTATTCCCTTTTACTTCTTTTCATGAAGGACCTTGACACACTTAACCCAGACTGAAGTTAATGTAAGGGTGAGGATTCTGGGCAGCTCACAGGTTCAAGAGCTGGTTAAACAAAACATGCTTTTGATATCCTTTCTCCCTCCCTTTGATAATAATTCTTAAATAGACAGTGTGTCATGACATAAAAGTAACCAATAAAAAAGTCACACTACATCAGCACATACCACACAGTTAAAACTGTTATTTAACTCTCTCATGTATAAGAGAAAACTCTAGAAACTGTAGTTCTAGAAACTTTTTTTCAAAGTGAAGACAGAATAACATATTTCCAAGAAACCAATATCCCTCACACCTCCCTGTTTTCTAGGAAATAATGGCAGCTACAAAGACAGAGATAGCAATAGAACTTGTGCATAAGCAGTATGCCTGCTAAACATTGCTCAAGTCTTGGCAAAAACATGGCAACTGTCCAGTTGAAATTGGTGATAGGGCACTTGACTCATGTTGATCTCAGCTGTCACATCATTGAATTCTCTCTTGCCCCTGGGTTATTAAATTGTAGAATCATTGTAGGGCTTAAGTGTTCAGAAGCTGACAATAGATTCTACCAGCAATCTGAGGTGACAGTGGCCTGTATTTATCTGTACACCAACTTTACCTAACATAAATAATTGTCACTCAAATTTCAAATTTTCTTGGCCTTTAAATAAGTGATGATTCCCTATAAGGCAAAGCATCAGTCAAAATATGAACAATGCATTATTTTGGTAGTGAGGATATGAGCTGAAGATTGTATCAAGGGTCTGGAAAATAACCAGTGTTTTTGTCAAATAAACACATAATTGTCAAGGAAGGCAAATCACATACTAATAACGAGAATGGTCACACTGAACACCCAGAGAAGTCTCCTTGTGTTTTAATTTCTGTTTCTTCTTTTCCTTTTATTCACCAGTGCCTTTTTGTCACCTCCTTCCTGCCTCTAGCCATGATAGTTTTGCCATGTATGTAGCAGACAGTCCTTTCTTTAAGGCTGCAGTGACTCCAAGCGAACATGCTGCTTAAATTAATTGGGAAAGGAACAAAACTCATCCAATCCAGGTCCTGTGCTCCATTTTGTCCTGTCTTTGAAATGAAGATTGTCTTTCCTCTCTGCTATTCTCCACAAGATACCAGACAGAGGAAGGGAGAATAAAGAAGTGAGTGGGGATCGGGGGAGGGCACCCCCTTCCCCTCATGTTCCATGTGCAATATTATTGTCTCACTACTTTTAAAGCTCTCTCCCCTGTGTGCCTACACGCTTTAGTCTCTCCTCTCTTTACTCAGAACTAAATCAGTAGGCAACCTACAGCATATGCTGATGATGGGTAGTCTTTCAGCTGGTCCCGGGCACTGGTTTCAGAGCAGAGCAAACTGCTGGCAGCAAAATGCTTGAACTCCTGGGTTTTGAAGTTTCAGGTTCCCTATCAAAGTAACAGATATTAATCATCTGCTACGAGACTTTCAGCAGAAGGCATACAATTTTCCCAGTGGTATCTTCCTTTTAAAGGGAGTGTAAGAAAAGCAAAAATCCATTTCAAAAGACCTAGGATTGAAGAAAATAGCTAGATCCCAGTGGATAAAGAAAAACAGAAAAGTAAAAAGTTTTTTAAAGGCTTAAAAGCAAGCTATTCTTTAAGTCCTGTAAGATCCTTGTTTTATTTCATTAAAAGGTGTAAATAGCCAGAGTCCTAGAGCTCCATATATTTGACTTTTGTAGGCATTTCTCCAATAGTTGCCATGTTTTATAAATCTTGATCCTTTCTTGTTATTACTTCTAATCATAACATCATCTGGATAAAGAGGGTTTCAAGATATGAGACTAAAGAGAGTAGGGGTAGGCATAATTAAAAAAAATTTAGGTGTGTGCTATGAAGAGCAGAGAGACTCTATTTAAAATTATTATTGTGCATAATTTGAAGGGATGGATATATTGCTCCTGTTAATGGAAATTATGGAAATTGGTATCTCCTTTGGCAATTCTCATTGTGGTCTCACCAATTCATGTATAACCTTCAGCTAGACAGAGGCTGCTGTATAATCCTTTAAACACCTTTCAGCTGATACAAGCACCATTTTTTGTGCAAGTCAAAATACTTTCTTCAGGGGGGCAGTGGTATGTATTCACCGAATAAAGATTTAAAGAAATACAGCAACTTCCCTCCTTCATAGCAGAACACAATACTGGGTAAAGTTAAGACATGGATGTGATTTATTGTCTTCCTCCATGCTATAACAACTCAAAAGTAACTCTTGAAAGTCCAGGGGCAATTACTGATTCAAATATTTATAACTGCAATCAGATTCTGGACCCATTAATTTATTCAAAATTTAAATTATAGACTACTTTTGTGCAAGAGTCAGAAAGAGATATCTCCACTCTACAGCATCTCTAGCAGAACTAATTAGAGCCAGATTTTTACTTGTTTGTCATAAAACTATTATTTGCTGCAAATCTGCAGAAATAGCTACAGTACATGAAAAATAGTGAGCCTTGTCTGTAGTTTGGCTCAAAAAGGTTTGAAAAATCTCTCCTGTGTAATTGCTCAGTTTTATCTTGGAACACCAGAAGGCATCAAGCTAATATCCCTGGTTTTATCATGGAAAAATTGCTATATTGTGAGTTTTATCAGTATGCTTTTTGAAACACCCAGGTGTTATGGCGTTTTGCCCAATTAACCCATGATAGTACCAGAGTCAATTCAAAATTCTTCTGGCTTTTTTCTTGTGTTATCAACTAAAGCCTTGGGTGTTTGAGACTTTGGAAAGTTTTTGCTGCCCTTTTATGCATTTCTCTGAATGATAATGGAGTCCTTTCGCAATACTTACAATGGAAAAACAAGATTAGTTTCTGATCACCTTTACTGCAAGACACCAAAGGAGCATTTCTATGAGTTAGTAGATCATCAGCGAAATGCCTGAATCCTGACTTTTATGAATTTACAGGAAAATATGGAAAACTTGTCTGAAGTGCCAGGTGCATAAATGGTCCTACATTGTGGCTGCTTCAGTTTTAGATCTTGGCTTTTAAGTGGGAAAGGAAATTGAAAGTTCATGGGAGAATTTGCCATACTTCACAGAAAACAAACATTGGGTGAAACCCAGCAAGTCACAGCAGTAAACATGACCACTAAAGGAAAATAAACTGTGAAAAGTTATTTAAAAGCAATGTTTAAACCTTTCCAAATTCAATATCCATTGAGCGACACTGAGTGCACCAGGCCATAAAGTACTAATAAACTTCTGATTCTCCTGCCTAAGCCTGAGTCACTCTGGCCTTTTGCATTTGAATGCATCATGTTTATGATGCTGCTGTAAACCTTGGACCTCAATTACTACATGATAACAGGTTTTTATTGCATTACCCTTTCCAGACCTGAGAGCTTGGATTTCCCTGCACTTAGGCACTGAGACACAGCTGGGAGATGGTCTGCATAACCAATTAGTAGATTACTTCTGAAAATATATATTCTGCACCACAGAAATGATCCATCAGCTCCAGCTACCTGCTGCTGCCACTTGAGAGGAGGGAAAGAGAGAGAGAGAAAAGATTTGGCTACATCTCTATAATTGCATAAACAATGCATCATTCACTTGACAAACTATATTAATAGCACCCTAGAGGGCATGCTCTGAACATGCAAAATGTTGCAAAGCACTTGTATTTTATGGCAAATCTTTTTAATTTTTCAGTTAAAATGCTAATAAATATTGATTTTCTATGTACTATCACTGTATCTAGAACACTTCCTGGCAGTGTCTGTGAAATTTATTTAAGTCATTTGGTTTGAGTATTCAGTCATCAACTTGTATCACATCAAAACAGAAAGGTTGCTTTCCCAGAATCCTGGCTTGCGTGCTGTATCCAGAATTTCCAAGAAAATGCTTTATTTTTCCCTCTGATGTTCCTCACATTTATGAAGGAGCTCTGATTTTAGGGTTAGCTGTGGAAGAGGAACTGCCAGGGATCTATCAGCAGAGGTTTCCAACATGCAAGGATAAAGGGCTGTACTGCAGAGAAATGTTTTTAGAACAGAGGAAGCAACAGAAACCGTAAGAGTGTGTTGAATATATGGCACTTTGGATGGGATTATGGAGACTTTGTCCAGCTATGTGATACCTGTGAAAGAATTTCATCTGGATTACTTCTCTTCCCCAATGTTTGAATTGTGAGTAAAGCTTACCTCACTTGTAAACCCATTGGAGACCAGGGGATCATAAACACTAAAGCCAAAAGCCTGTATTTCTTGTAGGTATTTAATGCTCAGTGGGTTTCAATATCACCTAAAATCCTTCTGGCACCAAGGCCTAGGAGTTATTACTAATAATGATTATCATATGAGACGCACCAGTTCTGAGAGGAATAGAGGGAGGCAATTAGCCCAAATATCACTCAACACCGTGCCTCTCCCCGGGTTTCAAGGGCTGTGACAGAAGACCCTGAGCTCTCGCCTTCCCCAGACAAGCTAATATTGTCTGTTACAAAGTCTCAGAAAGAGGCGTGAATCCCCAATCTTCTCTTGCCCCAGACAGAAAGGGGTGGGGTAACCGAGTAAAGGAGAGAGAACTGAGAAGCTCAGCAATTTAATGAAGTACAGAAATTGGCTTGTTTGTGCAATACTCCGTTTTGCTCGAGACAGGCAACACTGCACGTGTTCCTGGAATCAGCCACACAGCAGCACCGGTGCACAATCACCACCCAGGAGACTCACTGTGACTCTGGGATTCTCAAACAGGCTGGAATTACCATTCTCCTCAAGACCACCTGTGTAGCACATACTCTGCAGGCCAGTGCTCCTGGGATCTGTGCAATAGCCTCTACATGTGCTGGAGGCATCAGCTGCATGTGGGCAAAGACACGTATAAAATTTCCCATCCTGTATCAAATGGATTGCCAGATGTCCAGAAATCCCTGACAATTATCCAAAATTTCCGAACTCCACCCAGACAAGACTGCCAGGTGGAAAAAGTAGACGTATCCAAGAAAACTCAGATGGCAGCCTAGGAAAAAACAGAGCTGTCTGACTGCAAAGCAGGGAAGAAGAAAATGAGAAATGTAGAGATGAGAAGGGAATGGGAGGACTGAGAAAGAGAAAGTTTTAGAAAAGAATAAATGTAGTTTGGATAAGTCAAATACTTTGGCTCTAACTCAAACCTTAAATCTAAACAGAAAGAAGTTATATCAGTAGCACGAAGACTCAAATAAGACAGCTCAGAAAGTAATGGAAATAGCTAGATAAGAAACCAGTCAATATGTGTGTGGGTTTTTGTTCTGAAAAACATATAGGAGCAGATTAATGCATAAAAGTTGCAGATGGTCAATATTACATCACCAGCAGTCAAAGCAATATTCCTTCCTTCCTTCCTCTGAACCAGAGCTTCACCTCCCACATCTTAATGTGTAAACTTTACTGTCAGAGGAGCTGGCTGAACAAGCAGAAGCCAAGGATTTCCACAAATAATTAAAGCATAAAAAATAAATAATAAATGATAGCTGCCAGAGAATATTCTCTCTTCTGCAGATATGGAAGGAAGGTGCACAGGAGACCTAAGATAATCAAACATGCTTTTTTTTTCAAGACACAGACTCATTTTGCTTTCTCCATTCCCACTCCTGTATATTCATCACATGTTTGACTGATTCTGTAACTACATACAGCTGGACCCCAGGAGGGTCCAACTCTGCCCTCCTTTTGCTAAGCAACGCTTATGTGAACAATCTCAGTGTCTATAGTGGGATAATTCTCATGAGTAAATTACTAGTCAATGTCAGAAAATAATGCAGTGATGTGTGCATTGTTTCTGTTGAAAAAATAAGGCACATGAATACTAAATTAGGAAGAACTTGAAATTCTCACATTTTTGTTATTATGGGAATGTGCAAATAAGGTAGAATAATCTTCCCATTACTCTTTTCTATTATTTTATTGTGTTTGGGTTTGTTAAGTTCAACATAAACCTACAAGGTGGAAAAGGCCAAGGGAGAAGTCATTCATGGACTTTTATAAATATTTAGGAGGAAAAAAATCAATCTCCAGGACTGAATTTTTTGTGGGAAGAATATTGGGAGACTTCCTTCATTTTATAGCATATTTTCAATTCTTGATTTAAAGCATGCCTGCACTTGATTGTGATACAGTCCTACATAACATGTTCTTATGTTGATTTTTTTTTCTGCTGGACCCTTGCCTCATTCAGCATTCAGCATAGACAGTGTGCTGGGGAGACATCAGCTGCAAAGGTCATTATTTTTAATAGTTTCCCTGAATTGTCTGGAGCAAAAATAAGATGGTTAGTGAATAAACCAGAGGACTTCAAGAAGATGACTTAAGTCTAACATTTCCTAATGTTTATGTGCAACTTTCATCTTTTAGATCAATTTGAATATATGTTGTATAATTTCTGAGGTTTATGACAAAGTGCATTAGAAAACAGAACTCCCATTTCTGACATAGAGCCTGACTCTGCTCTGCTGCACACCACCAGGACTGGGAATATCACCAAGCCCTGCACGGAAGGAGTAGCTTACAAACACAATAGGTCTCTCAGAAACAGGTGTGGCCAAATACCCCTTGGCCAGAGGGTTTCAGCAATACTGGTGGCAGATGAATAGTGAGATTCAGGTTGGGCTTTTGAAAGGAATCTGCTCAAAAAGACAGACCCTATGCAAACATTCCTATTACTCCTTTACGCCCAGCCCAAAACTTCCAGTTTGTCCCTGGCTTCACTTTGCTCTTTTTCCCTCTCCTGGCTCATTTTCCACTTCCACTTTCATCACTTGTTTCCCATGTTCTCTCTGCAGACATTTGAGCCAAATGTGTCTCCCTGTGAGCTCTAGTTTTACCCGTCAGATCTTTCTCATGTCTGCTCCCCCTATTCCCGTAGCCCACTCACCTAGCCAGTTCCCAATTGAATTTTCATTCTACATAGCGCCCTTCTTTAGTCTGGTTTCAGGTGTTCTTCCCCTCCAAAACCTTAGCCTGAATTAATCTCAGCCCCCATATGCCTTCTTTTTTCTGCAACTAGACTTAGCTTTCTGTTCCTACCCCACTCCATGTTCTCCTCTTGCCAGCTAGCTGCATTTCTTCTCAGCCTCCTCTTCGCTGCCCCAGCCCACTCTCTGTTTCAGTTTCTTTAAATACACTCCTCATCTTCAGATCTTTCTGCCCCACTTCAACATCCCCCATCATGTCCTAATCTACATTTCTTCACACGTCAAGAAAGATTTAGTTTGTCTTCTTTGAATTTCAGTGAGGCAGTAGTTCTGCTCTCCAGTTGGCACCAGCACAGGAGGACCAGCAACGAAAGAACAAATGAAAGAACAAAGAAGAAATCTGCTTGTTGTTACCTCTCCAGGGTCAAACTCTTGTAGTGAGGGGCCCAGAAGTGAACACAGCACTCCAGGTGTGGCCTCACCCGTGGCCAGTACAGGGTGACAGTCACTAGCCTGATCCTGCTGACCACGCTATTTCTCATACAGGCCAGGATGCCATTGGCCTTCTTGGCTACCTGGGCACAGCTGGCTCATGTTCACCCCAGGTACTTTTCTGCTGGGCCACTTTCCAGCCACTCTTCCCCCAGCCTGTAGTGCTGCCTGGGGTTGTGGCCTGAGTAGAGGACCCAGCACTTCATCTTATTGAACCTCATACCTTTGACTTTGGCCTTGCCCCATTGATGCCTCAGTGACATCACTGCGTACTACAGTTATCTGTATTTTCTCTACAGTTCAAAGGACAGAGAGATGAGGGCTCACTCCACGGGCAGTTTGTCCCATTTGAAGATAGGTGCCTGAGGGCCAGTTGAAATGGTGGGACTGTCACTGTTAGCAGACATCTGCATTGGTGTCCTTCAGGTGACCACGGAACTGAAACGCAAGCATCAGGAGATCAGTGGGGTGACAAAGTGCTAAAAGACTTGGGACTGCATGGGAAACACAGATGTAGCCTAGACTTTTGGCAGAAGAAATTCACCAAAGACCACATTATTGAAAGTGCTCAGAAGTCTAAACATGGAGAAAGCTTAGATTTTGCCTCCTTACCACCTGCCTCATAACCTTGGAAAATGTGGTATTGAAGCACAAATTCAAGAGCCCATGAAATCAGTGTTAAAAACTCCTCTAGCTTTAAATGAACTCTGGTCCTTCATCCTCAAGGGAAACCATTTTACCAGGGGTAAAAAATGTATTTTTATATCAGATTTTTTCATAGTTCTTTCAGAATTTTTCATAGTTTTTTCATAGTTTCATAGTCCCAGATGGTTAATTAATGAAAAACTGAATGTCTCTATTACTTTTTCTCTCCTTTATTCCAGGAGGCACAAGTACAATATAAATAGTACAGTATAAATTCTGAAGAAAGAGAAAAAAAATTAATTAAAATTTGTCTCAAACTGGCTTAACTATTAGCTGCTTGTTCTGAGTGAACTCCTTTTGTTTTCCTACATTTGTCAGCTGTTTGGTCCACCTGAACTACTCAGGCAGGGATTAAAACACCTGGGTGCTGCAGCGATCACCTCCTTACTGAGGGTCCATCCTGAAATCCCTTCCTCATTTCCATTCCAAGGAAGTCTGAGTCGGTTGACCTTCAGGGCACATTGTAAAGCTTAGTAAGTAGATGAACTTCAGATAGACTCTGGAGAAAGCCGTTTTGCAGTGATAGGTTATGCCGGTCTGAGATGGCCCAAGGCGCTTGCAGGAAAGAAGTGCAGACTGAATTGCCAGCCCTGAGGGCTGAGCAGGGCACGTGGCCAGGAAAGTAATACTGCCTGTCTCTATCAACACAGACCCTATGCAGTCATGGCTGGACACAGACACAGTCTGTCCTGTGCACAGAAAGGCCAGCAAATATGGCTCTGACTGGCTTTCTATATAAGCCCTGGGATTCTGCTCATTGTTTTGCATATTGCATTGCTTCTCTGGCAAAGTGTCTGGTTTTCACACTTGCACCTGACCCTCATTTGCCATGCTGAACAACCATTTCTACTTAGAGAGGAAATTCTCCACCTTATCTCCCTTCCAGTTAATCTGGAAGTTGTCTTTTTGTAGTTTTGCTCTGGCTGGCTTTTTACATATGATTACTAAGACGACTCCCTTCTTAGGTATTCATCCTTGCTGGGGTTATTTAAGAGAGGTTGAAGTGCACAGCAATGTCTCAGCTGTTTATCATTCAATCTCCCTGTTTAGGCAACTGGTTACTTACTTCGCCCAGGGGCATCTGCAGAAGAATAACTTAGAAATTACTCACCAGAGAAACACTCACCCATGCAGTTTCTCAGTGATTCAATGCCTTAAAGAACTCTGGTATGACAGAAATTTACAGAAGGAATCCCAGGAGATGCAAAACTAGTGAACATGCTTTCTAGTGCGTGTGTACAGGGTACCACCTGGTATTTACTAGGACACAAAGACCAGTTTAATCTTCTCCATGGTTTTATAATATCTCCATGTAAGTTCCTTGATATGGAGTACAGGTGAGTTCACCTGCCAACTTTTCCTTTAGCAGAGGTTCTGATATGCCATTTTTCTTCAACCTGATTACTTATGTAACTTTATATTTGAACTATATAGATATATAAAAGTTTTAATGAAACTTGTCAGTTCTTACTGTACTTGAGACCTCTAGCCATTTATCAAATTTGACTGAAATTGAGTCAGTGGATCCAGCAGTTAGAAAGGCGGACATGCACACAGTAGGACTCCATAAATAACATTTCTTAGAAAATCCATCCCCAGCTGGATTAACAGCAATGGCTTAACAGTCTGGCATGATACCTAATGCCTTCTCTCTAGTACTGTCTTCTTTCTTCTGCCACTGGGACACTTCTGCCACACACACCCTGTAAAGGAATATTTTTCCCCTCTTCCATAAATCTGTATGTTGTACTGGGGCCACCTTTAGTGGGAGCTCTGAATCCTATAATGTCCCAGTTTGATTCAGTGAGATGCTTTTTAAGAACCACACTCTTGTCCATGTCTATGTTTTACCTAGGGCTTAATGTCCACACATTTTACAAAAGTAAAAAGCACATGAAAGAAAATACCTTTATAGGCTTCCTTTTAATGTGTGCATTGTTCTAGTTTCATCATATGATAAACCACACTGTCAACAAGGTAAGCAAAATTACTATCAGCCTTTTTTCCTTACAGAAATAAGATGTGTATGAAAAAGCCTACACAAAAAGTCACAGAATGGCTTTTTTACACTTGTAATATTTGTGTGGCCAGTTACCAATGGGTGAACACTTTAGCCCAAATATTGAAAGACTTCATGGTTTCTCATTGTGTCTAGAAGTGGCCACTGATGCTCCTTCCAGGTCGGGAGGTAAATGGTAGGCTGTCATGTGTACCAGCAAAGGCAGTGGCTGTTCTGATCCTCCCCAGAACCGCACAATTCAGCCTCCTTCCTTATGCTGGCTTCAGTATGCAAAGAAACTCATTCAGCTGAGAAGTAATCTTTTCCCCACCCTAGTCAGTCTTTAATTGGATGAGCTCCTTGATCCCTGTACCTGAGTGCACACAGGAGAGGAGATCCAGAGCCCACAGCAAAGGGTGTGGGTGAGCTCCCAGGTAAGGCTGCAAAGGCAATAAGCAATTAAGAACTGTTAATGCACTGAGCACCTGAGAGTAGCCTTTACATTTTTGTTTTAATAACAAGTTTAACCACTTCTGTTTTTCTTGTGCAGTATCATTTGCAGTTAATTACAGGATATGTAATTCTGCCCCATTCATCCTTAGTAGGAAGATATGGAAGTTACAGTCATTGGAAGGGGCATGGAGTCAGGCCCCCATCACTGCCAGAGGGCCAGGTGGACATGTGTCATCAAACCCCTCAGTAAAGTGACATGACATTAGGGGTCTGATTTGGAGAAGCCTGCCAGGAAGAATGACTTTCTGCCACAAGCACAAAGGTGACCACCTGGAGGTTGTGAATGAATAACCTGATTTTTTTTCCTTTTCAAAGAAACAGGTGTAGTAATGATTGTCAGGACAAGAGCTGACAAGCATCTGAAAAGTCTCTGCATGCATTAAACAGGAGACAACCCAACACTTTTACTGATGGTGTGGTGAGCAAAGTATCACTCCGGTCACTGGATTCAGACATTCACCCTGTAAGGCACTGAAACTTGCTGGAGCGGCATACCCAGGCAAAGTGACCTTTTTTATATGTTATTTTTTACTGCATAGCTTGCACTTTGTTGACTTAGCTGGGCACCTGCTGTAAACTGCAAATATGTTCCTGTCATCCTGGCTGAAAACAAAAACAGTGAATAGTGTAGTTCTTTGTTGGACTGGCTCTAGCAAAGAGCAAAAGTACTTGTGCAAAATGCTGAGGTAAATCGTCCTGTCCTATAACCTTTCCCAGCTTTGACCATGGGCTGTGAGCAATTTCCAGTCATCTGTATGGGGCTACTGTTGGTTTTTCTTTTAAACAGCAATTGTTCCCAAATACACAGAACAGAAGATTTCTCCATTATCTGATCCCTCAGCATTTTGCCCTGCGTGGTACCAAATTCACATGCTCCTAGAGTAGCTAGAGTGACTGTGCATAGGCTCATTTATTCCCTGTGCTCTACTTCTGTGTTTGTGACATCCTCTAAAACCATTAACCATCATTTCGAAGTTTTGCCGTAGTGTTTTCACTCTGTGTCAGCCTCTGCAGCTATAGCTGGCTGTCTGTACAGTAAATTCTTTGTCTCTCTACCCCTAAGTAATGCAATAAAATAGCTTTCTTGTCTCTCAGTTAAATATTCATCTCCTCTGGTAGATGTGTAAGTAAGGTTGAAATACCTTTTACTCTTGCCTCATAGCTTGGCAGAGGCAGAAGCCCCAGGTACAACATGATTATATCTTTGGGTTTGGCGGGGAGTAATTTTTGGAGGAAAAATAAAGACCTTGTTCCTGAAACTAACGTCTTCCATCTTTCATTAAAGTACTGGGAATATACCTAACCTGAAGGGAAAAAACCACCATGCTTTATCAGAATTATTGTAAGAAGTCCCTTGCAAACAGAGCACAGTTCTCTGCTGCTGGTATTTTTTGTATTCAGAGATCAGAATTTGAGGCTGGCTTTCAGTATCGTTTGAAATACTGAATATTTAAGAACTTACTAAAAAAGTAAGAAGAATTACACAGATCTTAATTTCTCAAAGAAATGGAGACATTAAATCCATTTTGATAACATTCTTCAGTGCTTTTAAAAATGTGTAGTTAGTGTTTTTTAAAAATTAATCACACTTTTCACAGCAAGGGCATTGGCATTTTGGGTTTTTGGTGAAACCAGCACTCCCATTTTTGTTCAGTTCCAGATGCAATTCATGTCTCAGTTCAGGGAAGGCACCTTCATTGCTGAAAGCATTTCTCAGTAAGTCAAGTACTTTCTTAAAACTAGGAGATGTTCCTTGCTGGATACTGTCCCAGATCAGATCCCTGCTTCATAAAAAGTGTTTAAATTTAGTATGTTTTAAAGTTTAAATTGGCTAAAGATGTCTAAGGACTTAATACTGATTAATGTTCAAAATTCAGCTCTGTATTGGGATTTTATTATGATCTTCCAAAACTTTAGTTTAAGCTTCTCATTTGGGTTCCTCTACAAGGTATTTTCTGTGATTCCCCGAAGTCCCAACAATGGATCAGAGCACTGCCTTGTGAAGCACAGCAAAATTTAATAATAAAAGATTTGATTTCTGCCCATATCAGTTTACATTCTATACTGAAAATACTATCTGGTTAACAAAATTGATGAGAAAATGTAGTTCTTGCTCATTGATTGCTCTTGCACACATCAGCAACAGCTGAGACAATATGAAGTTTCGACAGCAAGAGCTCAACTGGACTGTGCCTAGAACTGATTTCTCCAAAATTTAGCAATATTTGGGTCAGTATAATCTTGAGATGATTTTGTAGACAGCACTGCACCAGGGGTATCTTTGTGAAGATGGAAATCATGTAATTTCCCAAAGAAGCAAGAAGTTAAAAATAAACAGATGAAAGGCTTCGTTTTTAATTTCAGTGTAAGGTTATGCAATTCCTGACTAATTAGCTTTCCTGCTACGATCCTGAGTTCATCGCTTGAAACAGGGATGAATAAGATGAACTGCTTTTCTGAGCCAGAAAGATGCTACAGAAAGTTAGGGAAAAAGGCAAATGAGATCCTGTATGTGTCAGGTGAAGTATTTCAACTGGTGATTGGAAAGTATTTGTGCCCTTGAGCAAGGCACCAGCAAGACCTCATCTGAAACACAGCACATCCATAGTGGCCATCCATGTGCAAGATTGATGTGTCCTGGCTGGAACTGCTTCAGGAAACTGCTGTGGGGATAGTGGGGAGAAAGAAAAGCCTATCTCAAAGAAGATAAATTAAAATATTTTGTTTGTCATCCTATCAAAGCACAGCCTGAAAGGAGATGTGAGTGCTATTTACTATGGAATAAATATCAGACAGGGATAAGAACTATTTAAAGGACAGTGTTAGGCCAAGGATAAATTTAGACTGCAAATAGAAAAAATTCAAACCATAAACCCAGTTAGAGTCTGGAACAGCTTTTCACGGGAAATAAGATCAGAAAAATACAAATAAATTTTAAGATGCCGTTGTTCAGTTTATGCAAGTTTGGCAGAATTGTCTAGTCAGTTATCCAGTTCTAAATTCCTCTGTTCCTAAAATTTTAGAGACTTGCTACAATAATAGCTTAATTAACACCTTAAGCTTTAAGATCCAGAGGCTGCATCCAGCATCAGCCACATGTAAAATCCCTGGCAATGTCAACATTGTGTCACTGTCTATTTGCTGACTTCAGACTGGAGCCTTTCAGTGTATTAATCTCCCAGGTTCAGAGCAACCTGGCTAACCCCAAGAATTAAGGTTAGAATTTAAAAGAACAATTAAAATTAATGGAGAAGAAAGACACTTCATTTCAAAGCAAAATGTCGTTTTGGTCATTGAGAATCTGAGTTCCACATCAGAAATATTTCCTTTAGAGCACATACACCAAAACATGCTTTCCCTCTGAATTCTTCTGTGGAGACACTGATAAATTCTGGAACCTGAGAAGAACTGGAGCTGTATCTCATTTTCTTTTTGTTCTCTACATTTTCCTTTCCTTCCTTATCTTTATTGGCACTCAGATGCAAGACATAAATATGCAATGGCTGCATGTGGGGTGGCAGCAGGATTGCAGTGGCAGGCTGCTGGGGATGCTCCTGGTCCTCTCCCCTCACACCCTGGCTCTGCAAGAGCTGAGAGCAGGGCTCCAGGAGCTGCAGCTCCTCACCTCTTGCAGCTCTCATTTTCTTATCCATAAAATCCACCACTGGTCCCAAGAAATACATGTCCATCCGTCTGAATAACTTTTCTGACTTTGAAAGCTATTAATGAGCTAATTTTTTTTCTTATAAGGGCCTTGAAAATGTACTGTCACAATGCTTTCATTATTAACCTGTCTGCAGGAACCAGCTTCTGTACATTTCTGCATGTGCTTTAATTCTCTGATGAACTGGAAGAACTCTACTGAAAGCTTGGCCCAAAATGTAACTCCCAAGCTTGGTGGTAGCATGGAACCTCTGTCAGCTGGAAGACCATGTTTGCACCTCAGTGTATTTACGGTAAACTCTCCAAAGGGATGGCAGAGGACAGCCCAAGCAAAAACAATGTTAAAATGAATTGAGCAGAGTGAAAGGAAGAATAAAAATAGCACTAGAAGATTCTTTATTAAATCTCTACCAGACTTGAGGAAAAGCCAGAGAAACTGAAAGCTGAAGAAAGATAGCTGGCTGGAGGGTCTAAAAGCTTTAATGATTGACTGCCATGTTCCCGGGCAGAGGTCCAGCATGGGCCACTCACTTGACTCTGCACAGTCAGACTTCACTAAACTGGGACAAGCCACAGCCCTGCTCTGTATTTGGGGCTATCTGCCATTGCCAAGGTACAGTCTCTTCCTGGTAGCCCTCATAGAAGTGACACTAACAGTCCTTTGGCCATCAAGACATTGGCGACCTTCTGGAGGCTCCTTTAGTCTCAATAGTCTTTCTCAGGCCTAGGTGCCTGGAGAGCCAAACTCAGGTGAAGAGCTCATCCGTGTCACTGCAGCCAGATGTCTCCCTGGAGGCTGCTGACACTTCATCTATTTTGGACCTCCCTTTCTGGGGCCCTGACATTCCCTACTGGAGGCAGGTTACCAGCCAGTGTGTTGTCCCAGGGGACTTCAACCATCGCCAAGCTATAGCAGCTCTTCCTACTTACTACTTTACTACTCTCTTGAAATTTAATTTCAGTGCCAATGCAACTCTCAGGGCACAGTGAAACCCCTGTTTAAGAAGGGAACACACACTGGAGATATACACAGCACTGCAGTGTGAAAAAAATGGCTGTAAACTACATGAAGTTGGGGTCTAACTGGTCACAGGGACCTTCAAAACTGTGGGAGGACATGAAATGAATGAGGCAAACTGAAGGACCCTAAGTATTGCAGACCTTTCTTTTCTTTAAGAGTGGGGCCAACTGCTTGGCAGGTTTCACAGAGTTCTCACACGGCTATATTTAGGACTGGCGAGAAGCCAACTCTCCATTGTTCAAGTTCACATTTCATCTGACGATGGAAATTCACACTTTATGAACAAGGTTATTCTATCAACTGAATCTGGTCATGGGACTTCGGCAAAAAAGGCTATAAAGCAAAGGAGAGTTCAGAAACAAGAACGTACTTACAACAAACACTTTTGCCAAGTAGATGCAAAATTTTTAAGAGTTCTGGGTTTTGAAAACTTCTCTTCTTTTTTAATGGACAACTGGTAAATCTCAATTTGCTATGTGTTCCTACCACTGCTTCTTGCTGGAGAATACAGGAGGCAAGGATGTTTATCAATAAAAAATAATGACTAAAAAATAAAATACCTCCAAGTTTTTTTTTTTAGTCTCTGGAAAGGATCTGTAGGAATTGTGAGCAAAGCATATTGTCCAGCCTTCAAGCACTCACATGGCTCTAAGCAGTCTTGTTTGGTTTTACATCGGTTTATGCAGCACCTGAAGTGGGGAAGGGGAGAGCAGACAGTGGTCAGGAGAGGGGGAAGATGTATTTTATCCCAAGTGGGCACAATGACTGCTCCTCATACATGCAACTTCCTCCATGTCTTGAGCCACCAGCTGTAATCAGGCAACCAGGAGAGAAGACAGGATTTCTCAGGCACTTTTCCCCCCTCCCAAGCATCTTAGCCAAAGGATCTAGGAAATGAGACCCATGTGTAACATGAAACCCCAGAAATTTCCAATATTTGGATTTGGGTTCATTTCAAACGATTATTCTCATACTGGTTCACTAATTTATTATTGTTTTGCACATTTATTCCAAGCTGCATGAGGCCTTTTATGGAGGTATTGGATATGTTCTCCCAAGCCCCTATTAACACTAATGGGCATTATGCAGGTGCTTTAGCACTGCCTTCACCTTACAGCGTTTTTGTTACCTTAACTATTGGAAAGTGCATTGCTGTGTACACTGGGTGCCAATTGTGTTTGCAAGAGGTAGGAAATTACCAAGTACAGAATTAGCCCCCATCTGAGCCGCATGTATGAGTTATTTGGAAAATATTTGTTTAGTTGCCTTGGAAATAAATAGCTCAAACTTCAGAACAGATTTTTAAGAGAATTTGATAACATGCTCCTAGATGTCTCCTGTGGAAGCCTAGTAAGAGCAAAATGTTTTTCCCCTGATCTGCTGTCTGATATGATTTGAAGTGAATGTGTAAAACTTCCCAGCACATCATTTTTTGGAGAATGTTTTTACTAAAGCTCATTAGATTTTTAAATATATTTTCTTGCTCTAATTTTCCTGTAGCAAGCTGAACTATGAGTCAGTCCAAATGAGATTTAAAATAGGTCTCAATTTTCTATGCATGTAACTGCTCTTAATTGCACAGAACAAGTTTAGACTGGCTCTGTCCAATTAAGACAAAAGAAGAAAAAGATAATTAAAAATAAATCATAACAATCAAAAGTTGCATTTGCAATTTTGCTTTAGATGCTCCCTCCTCCCACATTCTTGATGTAATGCTTAAAAGAAATGGCACAGTAACTTAAAGATGCATTGTCCCAGATCTGGCAAAGCAAATGCACCCATCTTTGTCAGGCTAAAGGTACCTATTTCCCTGATCAGATCAAACTTAATTGTATGTAGAATTTAAATAGTTCTTAATTATAACTTTGTTCTCAATTTTTTTTCTTATGACCTTGCATTTGCTTTTGTTATTTAAATATGTTTTACAGAGACTGTCTTCAGGAATAGCACAGAAGGCTGCTTGGTATTTTTAAGTTAGGGGGGGAGGAAGGAGCAATTTCTGAAATAGTTACAGTTTGCTTTCAAAAGACAATGTTTTGCATTATTATTTCTTCAGGAGAGTTAGTTCTGTGATCTCACCACTGTGATAAGAAGTATTTTTGAATAATGTATATTTATATGTGTGAACACTGTGTCTAAAACACACATAGAACAAATCAAAAGCTATTGACCAATGTGCAAGGTACCAAGCTGATTTTAAAAGAGCAATTTACAATTCAGAACCATTCTGTCCAAGTGAGATTTGTTGCAAAATATTCACCAGGTTGCTGTACTACAGTACAGACTAAGGAACGAATTTTACAGAGGGAAACCACTTGTTCTTCATTATCAATGTGTCACTGATATTGAGAGAGCCAGACTAAATCAGTTTGATTCCTCTCTGACTACAATATTTGGTATACCTGAGAGACATGAAGGCAGGTGACATCAAGTACGTGGAATTAAGAACAGTGTCACTCTGTTTTCCTGGGGCAGGCTCCATCTCGCCTGAGAATAATCACTAGGAAATCACACATCTGTTGTAATTTCATCGAGTTTTCTGTCTAGAAGGAGAGAGGACTCATTCTGGAGTCAGTATCTAAAGAAACTAAGTAACTGATACAACAGTAGATCACTGAGGTTAGGTAAATCCCACCTCTTGACTCCATAAAGTAGTAAATGCTTCAAGTGGGATTTCTGCAAACAAGCTGCAGGATGTCTGAAATAAGTCAATTTAACTTTTATGCTTCCTTCCAACTTCTGTTAAAACTTTGAAGGCAGGGAAGCTCCGTCAGAGAGAGAATGACGTCCTGATATTTAATAATGTATAAGTTAGAAAGGGATCTGTAAGATCACTATTTACAGCATTTGTTTTCTTATAACTAGATATCATTCTAGCTCTAAAATTTTACTGTTCATCTCAGTTCAGTTCCTATAGCCATACTAATGCATTAAATATGTGGGAAACAAGTAAAATTTATTTTGAAGGGTAGTATTTACAGTACAGAAGCCAGCATCTTGTATCAGTCCTGCAGAAAACCACAATAAAAAGATATTTTCACTTCCCTGGAAAGCACGACTTACATGAGATCTATATTTTTGTCTATTTATTCCTGTGGGATGCATTTTCTCCTATTTTGCTTATTGTTTTCTTTCCTCCTTGCTGTTCTCAGAGAAATGCACAGCTCTATCCCTTCCCTGGGCAGCATTATCCAGTGCTGAAGCTAACAGCATCACCTCTGTGACAGTCCCAAGCTCTGTTGGCCCAAGCTTGCTCCTGAGCTCGGGTCTGCCATGTGGTGGGGTGTTACACTCTGATACCAGCTGAGCCATTGAGCCAGAATAAACAGAATGCATTTTAACATAAAGGGATATAGTACAAGAAATATATTCTCAAGTCTTGGAACTGTAACCATGTGTTACCATATTGTCTTCCTTCTGCTCCTTCTGTTTCTTATTTTCACACATTGCTCCATTCTTTTGCAAATCTTTCCTCACAGAATGTTAAGAAACTGAGATCTACCTTAACTAAAAGCTGTTCTGCTTTACATCGTATTCATGTTGTTGGACTGGCTGCTACCTTTCATCTTTTGCTTTTCTCATGGCTCTCAACATTTTATATCTATCTCAGCTCAGCTTCATTTACTATTCCTTATACCTTCTTTTTGCCTGCTGTGACAGTTCCCTAATTATTTCTGTGTGCTTGACCATATATTCTGACTTAGACTGGCAGTGCAATTGATAGACCTATCATATATTTCTGCAATTTTGAGACAGAAAAAGATCAGGCTAGATTTCATTTCCGTGCCAATATATTATTTCCTTGGCTTTGTTTCTTACAGTGTTTTCCACACTTCATTTTAGACAGGTTCAGTGAGTGGTTCTCAAAGTGTGGTCCACAAATAACTGTTTGACAGCAATGGTATGTGGTCAATGAGCCATGTTGCCTTTAACAGTGTTTTCAGTTAATATTTTGATGATATATACGTGCACAGAGGTACTTGGGAAATTCAGAGATGACCAGTCTGGAGCACAGAACTTTGGTGAACTGCCAGCTTAAGCAATATAACCCCATAGTTTCCCACTGACTGACTTCAGCCAAGGCATATTCTGCTGATGGAGTACACACTGATGAGGGTGGCATTTTAAAATTAGAACAAAGAACACCTCCTCTGCCACTACAGATCTGCAGACTGGAAGTTTGTTTTGCTTCTGGGAGACATAAGGAGAGATTCCTGGTGGTGTGGTCACCACATCAGCTCACTCAAAAGCCACTATATACCTGATTTCTTGTGTTGAAGTCTGACCCATGTTCCCAGAGAAACAAACATCCTGTTACACAGACATGCACTTCTGTAAAATCCTACAGTATTCAAGGGATTACATTGTCTGTCCGGAGACATTAAGACTTTTTTGCTAAGGAGCTGTTGCTCCTTCCCATCTCCTTTTCATGCTTTAGGGCAACAAGGTAGGAATGAAGCTCCAGGTGATGGGATGGGGCAGCTGCCACCTGTGCTCCTGGTTGTCCCCCAGTCATCCCCACAGCCACATGCAGCCCCCCGGCAGGTCCTGTTGTGAGACACAGTGCAGCCCCAGGCCAGACTAGACCACCGGGGTATCCTCACTGGCTCTGCAGTCTCCAAACCCTTCCAAAGAAATGAAGAAATACAGAATTCTGTGAAACTGTAAAACATAGATATGCCTTTTGTCAAGCTGTTGGGAATGAAAAATAGTTTAAGAATAAGAGCCCAGAAACTGTTATTTTTTTCCTATCGGAAATCTCCCAAGAGCATCTTTGCCGGCTTAATTTATCTAAGGGAAAGCTAAAATGGCTTCTGCCTACCTCCTCCCCACCTCCCCTTTTTTCATATAAGAAAAGTCTGCTTATAAAAAGAAAAAAATAAGATCAGTGCCAGGCAACTTGAAATATGATTTCATGTGGAAAAACTTATCAGTATCCCACCAAAAGCTGTTGTGAAATTTCTGTGAGTGTTCAGAAAGGGTAAAGAGAGAGGCTGCATTCAGTTTCAATGTATTTCATATTTAAAAGAAAAATTGTTCTATAAATGCTCTTTCTTTACAAAATCACCGTGAAATTAAAAAAAAAAAAGAGGGGAATTCTAATTTTTTTTTCTTTTTCTTCATATCTATTGTTGATATTGATTTTTTGCCATGGTCATAAATTATATACTGTATTTCTAAGCTGTGTTCATTTTTGTCCTGACTTATGTTAATCAATGTTTTTGTTACCACACATCTTGAATATTGCATTTCTCTGGTGGCTGGCTTATCATCATCTATAATTATTTCAACTTCCAATTAGGTCTGAACTCTTCTGTAGCATTATTTACTGCTTCTAGCAGTGAGACAACGAGCTATAATCCTTTTTTTTTCTAGGTTGGTGCTCAAAACAAATTTCATTTAAAATACTTCTGTTGATATTGGAGTCATTGTCCAGGTCATTCTACCTGAGGCTTTCTTGACCATTTGTTCTCCATTATATCTTTTATATCTATACCAGTTATACAGTTGTCTCCACACCCAATTCAACAGTTATTTAATAGTTGAAATAACCTCCATGCATACAGTGAGTGCCCTATATGACACAGTAGTCCCATAAACAATGTCACGTAACTGCATAGCCCATCAAATCACGGGTTTAGAAACCTTTCAGGAGATTTCTTTTGTGAGTGTTTTTTTGAGTCATATTGCCTGAAATCCTGATTACCCAGGAGTATACTTGCACTTTCTAACATCCCAATACCAAATATGGAAGTAATGTAGAAAAATCTAACAGAATGGAAGCTGGAGAGAGACACAAATGGTTGAAAATGATTAAACAAGCCCTGTTGGTGGCCTGCGGACGTTTATGATTAATGTAGATTTAATCATCAGCATGTAATAAAAATTCATCTCTTCTAATTGGCTTTTTTTATTGATGCTTCTGTTGCTGAGAAAAAAACCGTGTATTTCTTTGTATTACAGTTCAGAATCCTGCAAACACGGTACGGCTAGGATGTGTGCAAGGTAACACATGCACCCACTGTCTATTTTAAAATGCTTCTCTGATAAAAACAGTCATCATTTTATGGTCAAAAGATCTCAGGAAACGGAAGAACCTGCAACACCTTTTTTGTCTCTCTAATTATTTTGTACTGCATTGATTTTAAATGAATCTGAATACAGGCTACAAATCCTGGCTTTGGGGACTGTTGAGGAAATGAAAGCCTTCACTGATCTGAATGAGAACAAACGTGATAAAGGCATGAGGCAGGCTGATAAAAGACAACACCACTCAGAAAGAAGCAAGTCTTTTAAGAAATGTCAGATGATTATTTATTATTTCAACTGCAGTATCCTAAGCACTCCAGTCATGGTGCCATCTCACCAGGTATTGTGAAAGTAATTAACAGAGCCGAAAACCCTTACTGAGAATTCAACAATAACTATAGTTTCTGCATGCTTTATTCCTACATTCTGGCTGGGTTTTTTGTTTTCTTGTCACAGAAAAGCTTCAAAGATTTGAAGTTTCAGAACTACTGTCTTCTGTATAGTCTCTGTGCTCATTCCTCTGCAAATGTCTATGAGCTGCTTTTGTGGCTCCATAATACATCATGTATTTCCTTCTACTCTAAAAGATAATTTACAATAATAATAAAAAGTAAGAAAGGAACAATAAATGTATAACAACTCTAATCCGTAAACATTATATAATGTGTAATAATCAGTGCAGTATATCATTGATGTACAAATCAATGTGTACATCTCCTTTCAATTACCAATTTATTCTCTATGGCTTTTCCCTCTAACAGAGCTTATTTGTTAATAAAATAAAACGTGAGCCGGTGTTTGAAAATCTCTCTGTGGGTAGTGAAAAATAAAAGATCTCAGGACTGTTAGAGAAAATGATGCAGTTTTGGGGGCCTCTTTTTTCCTCCTGCATAAGCATGTTCTTAAGGGCAGGAACAAGAGCAAATTGTTTTCAAGTAGAGATGTCCACTAAAGGACAGGATTTAGACGCGGGTATTCAGCATTACCAGGTTCTGCAGTGTCTGATGATTTTTGGCAGACGTACATTTTGATCAGGGTTATTGGGGTTCCATTTTCCTCATCACCCAGCATCAGCTGCATGCGGGGGTCCTTCCTAGGTCTCCTGTCTCCAGTGAAGCCAACACCAGCGTGGCTTCTTGTGGCCGGGCTGCTTCATGTCCACCCCGAGCCCCTGCCCCACGGCCAAGGCAGGGGCACCCCCCAGCCCAGCCCAGCCCAGCCCAGCCCAGCCCAGCCCAGCCCCACTGTCCCCATCAGTCAAGAGGCGTGAGCACAAGGGTCAGGCCACGTTGTTCTGCTCAGTGTGGTGCAGCCTCTGCAGAACCCCCAGGACGGATGGTTTCAAGTAATTGCTCTGACATAGACTGATTACTACAGTAACAACAGTCGGTTGTAGTTAAGGAGTAGCTTTGGCATATGGTATGCATTTGGGGGGGGAGGTACGAAAGCTTTTTTAATTTTACAGATTGCTTTATGTTTCAAAATGCTGGCGTTTTCTTTTCCTTGGCTTTATTTAGAAAATATCAACAACAGGCATCTGAAGGAAAAAAATTAACAAATATTGTTACAGCTAAATGAATTCAAAGCAACATATATCACAGCTGTTAGGATACGCCATACAATCACAAATTAGTCATCGTTGTTATTGCAGGAAATGCAACATTTCACCTCATAAACTTTCAGCTGTGTTTTCCCTATTGGTAAAATACAATTGGAGCCAAATTTCCAACTGAACCTGGAACTACCTTTAAATACTAAGGCTAGTGAGTCTGTACAGCCTAATTAATGCGCTTTTTTTTTCCCGCTGAAATGCTACGTACACTGTTTGCATTTTTACTTGCCTGGTCCTTGCTCACAAAACCGGCTTCTGCTCCAGGCAGTGGTACATGGGCACCTGTTGGTAGGGGAAAGCACAACCCTCCAACCATCTAACCTCCCTCTTTTTGGTTAGGTTGTTGAGGGTTTTTTGAGGTCCTTCATGCCTAGATTCACAGGGTGAGATTTAACCCAAATTAATCCTTCACATGAACTATTACAAAAATAGACAGAAAGAAAGAAAGAAAGAAAAGAAAGAAAGGAGGAAAGAAAGAAAGAAAGAGAGGCTTGAAGAACAGCCATTATCTCCTTCAGAAACTATGGTGACTATAGTAAGTTACCAGTCTAACCGTACCAATGTATATTTTAGATCACTTTTGGTTAGCAAGAGGAACACCAACAAGCCCCTTTCTTTCTCTTTTTTAATACCTAGAGATTAACTGTTCTGTGCTGAGTACAGATATGACCCTCTTCTATCTCGATTCAGATCAAAATATGCATAGACCTGAAACAGAAAGGGAAAGAGGCTTTTATTTTTGTGGTTTATATAGCACTGCATGAAATAATATATTCTAAGGCCAATTCTTGCTCACCCCTTATCATGTAATAGTAAACGAATATTCTGGAGGTCCTTTTATTGAGACTTCCTTTGAAATGTAATGTAAGTGAGATAACTCAGAAACACTTTCACCTTCCAATAAAAGGATATTTTCTAAACATAAAAATGTTCAAAAATCTAATTTCACAAAAGACAAGATAAAATATAAAGGAATAAAAATAGAGTAATAATGTCACCATCTGGGAGGAGGAAAATAAAGGAAATGTATATCTGAGGGACACTACTTTTTGTTGTTGTTGTTCTCTATGTGAGCGTTTTTCCATTCTCAGCCTCTTCGGTTAAAGTTTAAACCATCATTTTGCAAGCACTCTGAAATTTATTCTTTGTGAAATGTAGCATGTTAAAAAATTCATGTGAGGTTGCATGTTTTTGAGTCCATTTCTAGACCGCTTTTTTTTCATTCTCAGTGTTGTGAAACAGTTAAAAGTAGAATTAAAGCAATTTCTATTGTAGATCATTAACTTTTATTAAATTAGACTTGAATTATTTATGATCTGAACTGTTTGATCTATACTATATCTGTCACGGATGAAAAAATCTGGATGGCTGAAACGTTATCACTGTTTTAAAAAAATCAGAATTCTCTCCAAAACGTAACAAGCCCTCATGCTGTTTGAGTGTTAAGACTTCTGTGCTAAATACCGAGATGAGTCTGTGTTGTTTCTCAGATCTGGGTTCTGTGTTTGGATTGCTGAATTAGGTGCAAAATAATTGGCATGAAATAAAATTGAGCATACATCTGAAGAGCCTCCTGCTCACATTTTACAAGATTAGTTAGTATATCTGGAAAAATACATGAAATGAGGGGTTTTTTCCACGTCTGGTAAACACCATTCCTTGAAAAAAACCCACCTTCTTGTGATTCATAAAATCAGCTATGTAATTGTACACCTGTGATAGGTCAAGTGCAGGCCAGAATATGCACTTAATAAAATTCAAATATCATTGCATAAAAGTTAATTATATACATTAGAAATTAGCCTAATTTTACTATGTCATTTCAAGATGTGGTGAAAGAAAATAATATAGTCAAAATCACTTACACAGTGGTATAAAATCTTGGGGAAGTCCATGTATCATTGAATATAATATGGAATATATGCAATTACTCATGAGATATGCTCCGTGCATTTCATTACTTTGAGATAATTCAGTAGATGGCATGACAAATTAAAATGCTTAGATTTCTTATTTTCATCCTGTAATGTCATCCCAGAAGGATTTCGTGTCCACCCCCAGCTGACGTGCAGGGTGAATTCCTGTCCTGGGGAAATCTCGGTCTCCCCTGGGAGTTCATCACCGATGTCCTGAGCCCAGCCCCTGATGAGTGACCCTGTGCCACTAAAGCCCCCTGTGAATATCAGACGCTGCCGGGTGCGGCAGCCCGTACCCATCGCACAGCCCTGCAAAAGCACAGCCCAAACCGGGAGATGCTGATGACTGAAACGATATATTTGAAAACTCAGTGCCACCCAGAGCACGCAGGGAAACTTTAAAACCCTAATCTAAGCAGACAGTAAAAGGCTCCAGTTCGCAGAGAAGCGGGGTGTGCAGCCCAGGAGCTCGTTCTCGCAGCAGCCGCACCCCGACCCCGCCGGGCCGACTGCGCGTTCGGCGCTGCGCAGGGCCCAAAAGCTGTGACACGGCAGTATTTAGACAGGGAAAGGGATCCGTGGGAGGCTTAGCAGTTGTAAAGCTGCAAATCTTTTCCTGTGAATAAATCTTTTCTTGTGGGAAACTGACTCTCCCACGGATTATCCCACACTTAGAAGAAAGGAATATTAAAGTATATTCATTGCAAAAGACTCTTTTAGGGGTGGGATGAAGTATGCTTTAATTTACTGAAGATTCAAGTTAAAAGTCACATTAGATTGTTGAAAGTTAATTCCCCTTTAGCTGGCTCACGAGATGATCTTTTTTTTTTTTTGTTCCAGTTACCTATTTAATAACGCATCTATGCATATATCACCTCTATTATTAATAGTAAATGTGCATTTCAACATGTCAAGTTTTCCTAGCCCCACTTTTGCAAAATTTTTCTCCAATATAAAAAAGCAAAGGCATTTCCTAGGGCACATGCTGCCAGACACCCAGCATTTATCTTATCTTAGTTGATGACTTTCCTTTTATCCTGAAATGATTTGACAATGACTCTATGATTTCCTGTACAAATTACCCTTTGAAAGTGGCAGTGGCGCTTGGCAGCGATCTTCACTTAATTACTGAGTGGATTATTAGCATACGGCTTTTTTTCACCCCTTCATTTCTTTATATCTTCTAGATTGCGCTGACAGTTCCCTTTCATTGCGTGCTTTAACTCACTGAATACTAAACATTATGCAGATTGCAGCTGAGAAGTACCCTGTCTACTCCAGCCCTCTTCCCCCACTGTCTGAGCTCGGCATCAGCCCTCCTTGAAGGAGAGTAATTTGTAGGTCAGAAATCAATAGTGTGTCTGGGAAGCACATTTGTGGGTTCTCTGCTTTAGACTGAGCAGAAATTAATGTTTTAAATAAGTGCTCATCCCATAAGGTAGCAAGCTGCATTCCTTCTTTTTGTTTAATATCTCTCGAAATAGTCTTCCTTAGTAGGTACTTTTAAATTTTTTTCTGATTTAATTCATTGTGCTGACTGTCCATCAGGTAGCAGTGATTCTATAGCTAAAATAACAGTCATTTTTCCTCCCAACCAATAAGTCTGCAGAAAGTTGCTGTTAAGCTGAACTCCTTTGTCAGACATACATTGTTATTTATTATTTGTCAGTGCAAGATAAATGTTAATGATAAATCACAAAGATTTCCTCCTCACTTTCTCCCTGCAAGCATTCTTTGGGGACATGGGCACTAAGCAGTGTACACGTGTGTACACGTCAGGATTTCTCCAGCCACCTCTGCTTCATGCTGTTCATCTGTAGGGCTGTAGGGTAGTCCACCCCATACTTCTTTTCTGGAAAATGTCCAGGATGCCTTCCGTGGTCTTAGTTATGTACCAGTGAAGATAAACCAGTTTTTCTGGTTCTTCTGGTGCCTTAGCTGTGAAGACAGGCACTACTTAAGCCACACAGTTGAACATTCAGGTGATCTATTAAGACAAAAATGGCTTTATTTCACTTTTGTGAAAAGTCTTGGGATTTGGAAAAATTGGTCATCCTGAAATAAGATGAAAAGCTAGTTTCCTCTCAAATGGAAATTCAGTATATTATACATATTAAATTCAATATAGTAGAATACTGATCTACCTGGAAGCTATGAGACTTCCAAGCTCTGTGCTCTCTAGGAACCTCAACAGATCGAGCTGGCAAAAACCCAGGGAAGCTGTTTAAGTAAGCAGCCAATAAATCCTCCAAATTAAGAAATCACACAGCATCTTTTATTAAAATTTTTATTCACTCTGTGGAAAGCTTTGTGAAATCAGGAATATACCTATCAACTATTTCCATTTCAGTAAATCTATATTTTCAGAGGCAAAGACTGCTACTGAAAATGCTCTTTTGAGTCTGATGCTCTTCAGACTCACTCTCTTTAAAGCTGTGTGCAGTCAGTAAGTCAAGACTGTAGTTAGCAAAGCTACCTGGTCTTCACATAGGTCAGCTCAGCAGTGCCTGTCCCTCTGCTTGTCGTCTCTACACAGCTTGTGGGTGCCCCTTTTCCTGTCCATGATCTCTGCACCACTGCCTGTGTTGGCCTACTCCAGCAGTCTGGCCTGGATATAACATCCTTTAAATGATGTTGTACCCATCAGACTTAGAAATTTTGACACAGAGGCTGTTCACATGCTGGCCCACATGTTTGGGTCTGCCCTCACCCGGACCAGTGCTTCTGGGGCTTCCTGAGTCCTTTGTAGGTCTTTACTCCTGTGCAGGGACCGGGAAGTGAAAATACAAGTACAGTAGGCAGAAACTTTTCATTAGTCTCCTTCAGCAGAAATAACTGAGCTAATTGGTCCAGTAATAGGCATGGCTTCATTTTGGTCACTTGGACTACTTTCTTGCTTCACTAGATACCTCCATGAATTTTTCTTCTGAAGAATGAGATTGTCTTTAGCCACATGTGAGCACCCACCCAAACCTTGCTTCAAGTCTCACCTGCTTAGGGGACAGTCAGCCCGAGTGCGGTTGTGCTTTACCTTGTGCGAGCACAGCATCGCTGCAGACGAGCTTCATGCAGGAACCACCAGAGCTCCAGTTGTTTCTGTCTGCATCTAAAACCAGAGCAAAGAGCTCTTTAGCTGTGTACAGATGAATCCATTCGCTGAAAGTGGAGTGCAAGGTTAAGTACTACAGTTCGTGAGCGTTAGGGCCGTGCTGTGAGACCTGGGCGCTGGTGCTGACCTCCTTATTTTGGGTACGGATCACGCAGAGCAGCAGCAGCAGGAGCAGCAGGCTGGGCATGTGCCGAGACCCCACGGGGGTAGCGGGGCAAATAATTGGGTGGTTAACCTAAATTGCGCTCCCTCCCGCTGTGCCCCAGCGCTAACCCCGGCGGGCTGTGCAGTTTAAGGGTGGCTCAGGGGGCTCTCGGGGCTCCGGCAGCGCGGCGCTGCGCTGGGCAGGGCAGTGGCTCTGCTGTCTGTCTCTCCGGGAGAAAGGTGTCCCTGTGAGCGCTGCGGGTCACCGGCTGCTCCGAGGGAAGAGCTTCAAAACACACAGCTGCCGTTAACCCTACAATAAAATTACACCTTTGCAACAGTGATTTGTAAACCTTTAGGGCCCTCAGAATTTCCTAATGGCCACCACATTTTCACACATCATTTGGCGGGCCTATCTTCCACCTTGTAGTTGAATATGCTGTGAAGTCAACGTGAAAACTACAGTGTAAAGCCATGCAGCACTTTACCATAATCTGATGGGTGAACATTTTGGGGCCCACTGCCTCAGTACATAACTTCACAACAATTTTAAACTTCGTTTCAAAAGTAAGCCAGCCCATGGAGGTCTCTTAGCTCAGTTCTCATTATAAATGAGCAGAGTTGCCAACACACTGTGCTAAAATCATAAGGTAAACCCACAAGATTTTAGAAAGCAGTACATATATGATTCTCTTTTAATCCTGTTTTTGTGAGTCTTTTGGGAATGTTTTTCAAGCTTTTTTTTTTAAGTATGAGGACAATTTTTTTAAATGAAAGCTGATATTCTAATATATGGATTTGAGCACATTAAGAAAAGCACAAATTTTCTTGATATTTACAATATAATAATGGCACTTGGCAGGACTGGGTGCTAGTGGAGTGCAGTCTGCCAAAAGGCTGGAACTAGTAAGACCCTGTAAAAAGTTATGAGTCCTCTGTATTCCTGCCAAACATTTTATCTTTCTTTGCTCACACCTTAAGTCTATATCCAGAGGCTGTCTTTTTTTTTCCTACAGACTACCACACATCGGTGTGAACAGAGCAGTGTCTCAGGAAAAGGTTTTAATTTCTAGCATTTACTGAAACAGCTGTACCTTTAAAACACCATGCACTTCCAGCACAGGAGTTGTCATCAAGAGATCCTCTAGTTAATAAGTACATTGCTGATCTTTAACCCAAAGCTGCAAAGAGTTTTCTCTAAGCAGCACAAAGTAATCTTTTGAGGACATGCTAGGATAAACTGGCTCCAAAATTACCTTTTTCCTTTACCTCTCAGTCCCAGCTGGCTCTTTTCCCTCACAAGGCAAACTCGAGTCTTTTCCCTCTTAAAATCAAACCAAACTGACACACCCATCCCTAGCCCTATATGCTTCTTCAGTTGCACACTCAGACTCTTTTCTGTTCAGCATCCAAGTTTGCTGTGTGCCTGATCCAGGATCTCCTGTGGCACCTCCCACCAGCTCCACTCGGTGCCTCCATGCCCCAGTTCCTCCAGTTCCCCTGAAAGCTTGAGATAATGGCATCCCTCAAAGTCTAACTCTTCTTCTCAGTTGTCCTCATGTGCAGTCAGCAGAGGCTCTAGGTCAGTGGGGATGTTTTTTCTGAAAGCAGTGGAGGAGATTTCCCTCTGGATGCCTGTGAAGATGTCACCAAGCTCTAGACTCAGTCCCCTCTTCACTTCACAGGGCTTCAGTAATTTCATTGGTAAACTCACACTGAACCCTTGCTTTACGCAGATCATTGACAAATCTTCCACTCCAGACCTAGACAGATCGATGGAGACACCTTTCTACCTTAGGCCTATCCCAAAACAAAACCTTGTCCCTTTTCTTAGAAACCTTTTCACAAATCTCTGGCTGTCACTTCCAGCTCAGGCTGGCTAACTCAGATTTCCATACTTCTACGAAGCCCACCCTCTACATGATTTTTTCATTGCCTTGGACACTAGCACCTGCCTGTAACTCAGGTGTTCAGTTCAGTTTGGATCATTTTCTGGACTTTACAGCTTGGACTAGGTATATATATTTCACTCTCAGTATCTGAAGGATATTCCCTGAGTCATGCCTTCTCTAATCTCTCTGTTAGAGAGAAATTCTTTTGGTTTCTCCAAATTTTGCATCACCTTTCTTTTTTTTATCTTTTTTCCCCCTTATAAATGAAACACAGTCCTAATGGTAGTCAGTTGCTCAGATAATTTTCCCAATCCATGTTTTGAATTTCATAATCTCTCCTAGGAATCTCTCTAATGTCATCTTATTTTCACCACAAAATCACGACAGCCTATACATGCCTATAATTTCTCATGCTGTGACTGAGGATGCCAGCTCCCACCCACATTCAGCTCACTTTTATTTCTGTCACTTCTCCAGTATGTAAACAAGCATTGTTATCCATTTTCCCATCTTGTACCTCACAACCCAAGAGGGTCACTGTAAATATCTGCTCAGTGCCTTCCTTCGGAACCTTGCCCTCTAACAGTCCGTTGTCATACTCACCATAGTGGTCGAACACTGTTGCGCAGCTCATGTTGCCACTATTGTCTCATTTTCTTCTCAAGCAGGACTGTGAACAGTCATCCTCCCACTCCAGTTCTCATTTTCCTTCTCAGTCCACTCACCCTCTTTTCTGAAACGTGAGTACTTAAGGAATGAGGGCTTGGATTGTGCTTACACAGGGGGTTTTCCTCTAAGGAATTCTGTCGAAAGCAGCCTCGGTGTCTCCCTGTGCCCGTTCACGTGCCTGTCATGAGCTGTGTGTATGCCTCCCTGCATTACAAGTGCACTACAATGAGCCAGAGCTACTGTATAGCAAGTCCACTTAAGAAACAGCAAAAAGTGCTGAGTCTGGCTGGTTTATCCTGCTGGGTCTCACTCAGAGTTAATGCTAGGTTCCCTGTGCAACACTGGTCTGTGCAGAGCAAACATGCCTTTAAACATCACTTTTCTATAGGTTTTTGCTCAGCTTAAGCACTGAAGAATCTAATTCATTTTCTTCATGGAAGAAGAGCTCTTGTTACGATGAATTTGAAAAACAGTTTCTTCTGGTGGCTGGCACACATCTGTCAGTTCCCCGATACCTGACGGCTGGTTATTTTCAGAGTAGAAGGCAAATTCCTAGAATATCTGTTAAAAGACAACTGGAATTATCCCTATTTCTTTAACAGACATAAATTAGGAATACTTTCAGTGTCATATCCTGTTGTGTAAATTAACAAGTGAGCTTGGATTTCACCATTCTCCATTAAAATCTCACTGTGGTTCATAACGTGGTGAAGCACTCCTTCCCCCAGGTCGTTCTGTGGGCTAATCAGAGAGTCACGCAGAGCTGAGTGCTTGCTGAGTGCTTGCGATTTTTCCTTTCCTCTTCCTTACGCAAGAGACAAACGAGTCAACCTGTGACAGTGTGTTGTGTTCCAGTGAGAGCAAACCGATCAACGGGGTGTTTTCTGTGAGAGACCAGGCATGGAACCTCATCAGTATGGAAGAGACATGTTATGCTGCTTTGTCTCCAGATCAGTTGAAAGAAGTTATTTCAGCTCCTTTTGCACAGCTTTTTGCTGCAGCCTGAAAGACCCAATACAGATCTTTACAGAGACACAACCTACAGCTTCTCTGGTAGGTTCCTAGAAAGTGAGGGTCAGAAACATTCTGCTGCTGTAACATAAAACCAGACGGTTACTGAGAGGCTAAAGGCATGAAGTGCAGACTTCATCTCCAATAGATTTGCCCCCCAAATCGGGCCCAGTCCTATCAGGACTTTTAAACAATTTCCTTTTAATGCCAGAGCCGATTTTTAAACAGCCTAGCAGGTAACATATGCATCAATTACAGTTTTATTGAGTGTTGCTTGCTAGCACTGCTGAATTTGGATTGGCTACCATCTGTTTAGAAGCCTGGAAAAAATGGCTATTGCCTGAGATACCATTGCAGGTTAGCAGTTTCTGTGATGTTCTTCAGAACCTGCCTTAAAATATCCTGGAAACGATGGCTGAAATAGCAGCACCGTACTTGAAAATTTATCCTTAACATGAAAGGATATTATTGCAGGGCTGAAATGATAATGTAATCTGGGATAAATGTTGTAGATATAAAAATTTTTATTATTGTAATTATTGTTTCTATTCATATTAGCATAAAATATACAACGTGATAGTGGTGGTTTATTGTGTCTTTGGGAAAATGTCAGTATAAGGTGTGAGACACAAGTTCCAGGTGAAAAGGGAAAGGCTTCCAGCCTGGGGAGCATGAAGATGACTGCCTGGACAAGCTGTTGTGTAAGTGAATATGAGTAAGAAGAGACCTTTCAGAAGAGTACCTATGGGTTGTAAACCCAAATTTCAGCAGAGAAAAACTGCTGAGAAGAAGAATTTTTTGTCTTCTCCATTCTCCTCTATGGATCTCATCATCCTTTTTTGCTTCCTAGTCTTTTGGCCCATACAAAGTTGTTTGGAATATTATGTTATCTCCATTGTTGCAAACAGATGACATGAAAATACATGATAAAAGAGCAAATTAATTTGTGAGACAGAACCTTTTACACATGAAGTCAGATTCAGAAGTTGGGCAAATGGTTCTGAAGCAGCTTCTCTTGTGCATGAGAAGATTGATATTATCTTGACTTGATTGCAGCAGAAAACTGTTTTATTACATTTTTTGTCCATTTTCTTATATTGTCTGAAGAACTGCAAGTACTTGCCTATATTGCGTACACTAAATCTGAGGTACACTGACCTAGATAAGTTCCCTGCAATTTTGATTTTCTTGATTATGTGACAAATGCAGAGGGCTCCTTGCCATGAATAGTGATGTAGTGTCCTTTTTTGAGCTGGACATACCTTTTCCAAAAATCACTTTTAATAAAAACCTGGGCAATGGAATTCAAATGTGGTTCTCCCTTGGCAGTTTGCACAGCTGAATGAAAGATTCCCAATACAATGTTATCTGTCTCACACGTTTTATTCCAGCAAAGAATTTAGGGGAACTCTGAATTCTCTATCCCAGATAAACTCTCCCAAGGGTATCACCAAATTTCCTGCTGTGCAATTTACCAACTCCAGCATCGCAGAAGCAAGATGGGTTGAAATGCTTGCCCTGACCTGCACTCGAAGCCCACAGACAAGTATTTCTTTGGCTGGTTTTGTCCTTTCTCTGCCAAGGCTGTGACACGTGATGGGAGGGAACGCTGTCAGCTGGTGGTTCCAGAGGTGTGATATCCTACTACAAGAATTCCAGTGTAAATATTTGCATATACAAAGATCAAAATCACAGGTCTTTAGTATTTACATACGTAAATGTTGACAATCACTCGTGTAAAGCACACATGTAAAGGTGTAAGCATAACCAAAGCAAATTTATTTGTAAATGCAATTGAATTTACATGCGCCTTCTGGGGAAGCAGGGGGAGGGTGTTTGTTTTTCCTTTTCTGACTGTTTGCTTTGGCAGAACTTGTGTCCTCTCCAGCCTTTCTTCATATTATTTTGCCTGGTTTTTTCAGTGTTTGCCTGGGGTATCTTAGCAATGGCCAAGACTATTTTAAGGCCTTTGTGGTAGCAGCCTTCTTTGAAAATATCTTTTTTCTTCTGGGGAACAACAACAAAAAACCACCAAACAAAACAACAAAACAACAAACACCCAAACCTTTTATTATGTAAAGCAGTTACAAGAAAAAGATAAATAGGAAGAAAGGGATAATAAAAGAGAAAGTGCTTCCGAGTCCATCAGCACTACACCCTCTTTGTAATTCAATCCCCAAATAGTGTCAAACTGGTGAAATAAATAGACCTTGAAAGGTAAAATTGTTGCAAAGCACTAGCTCACCATGACTGGGGTTTTGAGTATTTTGATCTCTGGAAGTTAGCAGAAAGCAACTTCAAATATTTAAGGCTTTACTTTTAGCACATTCAGAAAAATCAAGCTTCTTTCAATCAGCATGTCATGGTCTCCCAGAAATGGAGGCATACCACATCCCCAAAATACTTGTGAACTCTCTTGGACAACTAGTGGTATACTGTGCATACTATTGCAGATAGATGTTCTCCATCAATTTGGTACGACAGCAGTGGCATGTTGCACTGCTCTAAGAGTGATATTCTATCCCAAGTGTGTCCTATGTTTTATAGCTTATGCTATTTGTAGTAATTTATTTTTCCAGTACTTCCAGATCCTGGAGTTATTACACACTGTTCAAACTGAGATAACCAGGATCAGTTACGTGATTTAATATGTTTTTCAAATATGTTCTGTACTCTGTGAGGTTTGTTTTCTTCTGGAAGATGCTAGACTTTAGATGAGAAGAAATTTAGCTTAAACCTCTGTTGTGGTTTTGCTAGACC